>CM042156.1:59782732-59882732 GCA_023376005.1 Doryteuthis pealeii
AACTCCCAAGAACCCTCTCCCCCCATATATAAGAGCATTCAAAATGAATCCACCTCAAAAAGTTTTTTTTTCACGGAACAGACATGCTACTACTAACACACTCCTCTACCCGGATTATAATAGCATGTCAAACCCTCAAAAAATATTTCAATTTCTAGAATTCTTTTATAATGCTCTCTTTCAAAAAAACTCTCGAAAAACAATTTCTTCAAACAAGAAATTTTCTCCTGACTATGACCTAAAGTCCAAAATTTATTGAGAATAAATAACATATAAGAAATATTCCTGTTTGTCATTACTTTTTGTCCATACTATATATATATATATATATATATATATTCCTTTATCGCAAAAGATTTATACACACACGTGCAACCACACACACAAAACACTTAAAAATGCACAATGCCTTTTTTCGATACACACACTCACACCGTAAAAGAGAATATTTGACGTCACATTTCAAACCGTCCATTTTTCAGCGTCCTTTCTTCAGATTTCAAATTTTGAACAGATTGATAAACAAGGACTATCGCTTGCTTTTCTCGTTATTCTGTGATAAAAAAATTTTTTTATCACCTTCCTTATACCAACAAATGCCCTGAAGATGATCTAATTAATAGATCGAAACACTGCATGTCGGCCAATAAATTTACCACTCAACTTATTTAAACCTGTGTTTTTTCAATTTTCTTAATATACTACATACCGTCGGATTCACTTCCATCTCTTCATATATATAATTTAATATACCAAGCATATTGGTAAATCCTCGTGGTGAGAAAAAACCCAGCAAATAATTTGATTGTAAAAATATACTACCAAACATCAACCGGGGAGAAAAAAATTTTTGGAAAAAAGAAAAGACCAAGATAGTCGTACCAACAAAAAGTAATCTATTGGTACAGTATTTGGCCAAAAGAAAAAACAATTTATATGTATATAAATGTATATAAGATATATATATATTCATACAACCGCTAGGAAAATAAGCTAATAAGTAAAAAGTGCTCAATACCTAAGTAGAGCAAATAATTTAAGATTTATCTTATATATATATATATATATATATATATATATATATATATATAAAGTTTTAAAAAATTAATAGAAATAAAATTAGAATGTTTGATGCAGCTGCATGGAAATGAATCTATTTAAATTTGCTCAAATTTTCTAAATTTTCCTTATAAAAAGTATTGTGTGTGCATTCCCATCATATAAACTGCATATTTCATTCCTTTTAGTTTGATTATTTTTCTTATTGTTGTGTTATGCTCTCCTTGTGGGAATGGAGGGATGACGTGTCAACGCTTGTTACATTATGGCACACATTTCTGTATGGAGTGATGATGTGCGTGAAATATTTGTTGTATATTTATCTCTGGACTGGTACTACATTGGAGAGGCTGGAATCCTGGTTGCTGAGTGGCGTGATAGTACCTGTTAGCGTCCCATTTATGGGTTAAATAGAAAAACATGAGTATACATTGAGAATGAATTTATTTCAAAACTTAGTCAGCATTAAATGACCCACTGAGGTTGATATGCCGTAAAACAAAACAAACTATACAAACCTGGTTGCTGAGTTGATGCTGGAGTTGGCTGACAATTCCTTGGTGATTGGAGTCTGAAAACCAACTTGGGGTGCTGAGGGATATCTTGCCTTGTGCCATTTAGAGTTTTCAGTAATAACACAAGGCCACTTCTTTTTCTCATGAGATTTATATTTTCCCCCAAAGTCACAACAGCCGTGAGCAAAAGCTGATGTTTTGCTCTTTCAACTCATAATTCTAAACTCAATTCACACTCTGACCTCTAACTCCTCCTCTCTCCCATTTCACCACATCTCACAGCTCATCCAATAGAAAGAAAGCTATGTGGCAATGATGATTCATCCTTAAACTTTTCCATTCTCATCTAACACATATTTTTGCTAAAAACTTTTCCATGCTAATTTACACATCTGTGTTACACTCCTATCTCCACCCCCCACCATGTTACATTAACTGTTATTGGCCATGTGTCTTCTCTCAGTTCTTAAGTATTGTAACTAAAAAAAAATCCATTTGATTTTTTGTTTAATGAATTATTTTAATTTCTTTCTTTCAGCCACCAATAGTTCCCAAATTAAGCCATGCAGGTGACACGAATAATTTTGATGAGTATCCTGAAGATGACTGGAAAGATGTAGCTGAAGCCCCAGCAGAAGATGTTGCGATATTTGCCGATTTCTGAACATCGACTCCCTCTCCCCTCCTCTGCCCTTGTGGCTTATTTCAGACTTTCTTGGATTTGTTATGGACATCATTAACTTTTCTTTTTTTTTTTGTCTGTTTTCATCTTTACTTTCCATCATTCAACGATCGGAGGCGGAGGGAGTCCCTGTGGCAAAGGGGATAAAGTGCTGGACTTTGACATTGAACTAAGAGAGTTTGAACTCCAGTCACGCTGTTATGTTTTACTTTCGGACTAATACCCTTGAGAAAGGTATGAACCCCCCCTTCATCCCTCCAGCTATGGGTTAAATAGTGCCACTACTGTTCTTCTACAAGGATGGCTTTGGCATTAAATAACCCATGAAGGTTTGATGTGCTGTTGAACAAAGAAACCAAACTATCATATCGGATTCAATTATTCAAGCGTCGTTAGACTGAAACTATTTAAAATTGAGATTTTTTTTTTTTTTTTAAATCACGGAATAATTTTAAAATTGTTACATATGCACTTGGATGTTTTATCGACTCTTTTTCATGTTTTAACCGAAATTGGATTTCTCAGTTTTGTTTTAAAAGAATTTTTTTTATTTTTATTTTTTTAAACCAAACTATCCAGGTTTGTGTTATTAAACCAGAGGATTGGCCGAGGGACTATTTTTGAAAAATGCTTCTCCGAAAAAGAAAAAAACAAAAAAAAACCTCTATAAATAGTAGTTTACTTACTATTCTATTGGCATTATAAATTAACAAATCTCATTAAATATTGGAGGGGAGCACTACCCCCCCCCTCTCCAATGATTCCCGCAAGGAACAAAATACCCCGAAGGAACTATGCACCCCCAAATCTGTATCTATGATCCAGGTTGATTTTAATCTTACCCGGAGTCTTACAAGAATATATTTTCTCCATCGTGACATATTGGTGGACAAACACAAACATTTTAATCTTTGCCTCTTGTTATTTTGGGACTATAAACATGAATATGTTTTTCAAACGACTTTTGTTTTCCTTTCCATCCTGGGATAGCCTTTCAAAATATACAAAAGAAAAAAGAAAAAAACCGTTAAAAATACAGAATGTTCCAGAAGTTACACACCATCGTCGTTTTCAAAAACACAACTTTGATTTCAAATCATTGTTATTGAGAATAATTATAAAAGATGCTCAAATTAAAAAATAGAAAGTTAATTGCGTCAATTAATGTTAATGAATATATTTTTGAAATCAATAAATGTGTTGTTTTTTTAAAACCAAGATCATTTGTGATTTCTGGGACAAAACTGTATAGAAAACTGTTAAGCAAAAATAGTAGAAAATCAAGCAAAACGTTTGTATTTCTTTCTTTCTTTCTCTCCTCTTTTTTTACAGATTAATGTCTTAGCCATTTTGTCACATGCAATGATAAGCAAAATGTTTGTATTTTTTAATTTTTTCTCTTTTTTTCTTTCTTAATTATACAGAGATTAATATCTTAACCCTTTGCCACATGCAATGACAATAGATGAATTTTTAATGCCATATAGGGTGTGCGACTCCCTAGCATTGTTTCGTATGCATCTATATTTGAATTTAAAATTTTATACAATGTTCTGTTAGTTGGTCTATACCCCACCCCCCCGGTGGGGAATATTGCAGAGACAGTTATCCTCATCTTTATTGTGGTATGTAAAAACACAAAAACTCATCCCATTAGATTTTACACTTTGAGTTGTGCAGGAAATGTCAATAAACAATACAATTTTCTTTATCTAAATGATGTTAAAGAAAGAAAGAAAGAAATCCAAATGTGATGCATTTCATTGGTAAATGTGCAAAAATAATGATGTCATTATTTGAATATGATCTTCAAAAGTTCTTTGATGCCTTCTTTGATCAACAGTCAATTTATTTCAAAATAATTTCCCAGGTTGGGTCATTGCTCTGCTCAGATAGACAGGGAGCATCTGAAGAAGACCAGAGGATACAGCGGCCGAAACGTTGTGTTTTTACATACCACAATAAAGATGAGGACAATAGTTCACAAATTCAAAATAATACACATCAAGCCTCATCTATAAAATTCACACAAATAATCTTTAGGTGACTTAATGTTTTTTTTTTTTTTTTTTTTTTAAGCATCCATTTTTCTTTGAAAAGCAGCAGTGAAAAGGTTAATATGATGAAAATTATTATTTAAATCCTTTTCTAACTTTATTCTTTTTTTGTTTTGTTTATTGTCTAACAATAAAAATGTACTATTTATTATTACTGATGATTATACTGATAATAGTAAGACTTTCTTAAACTTCATAGATTAGAGAGTTACTCTGGCACAGTTAAGTTATTTGCTGAGCTTGGCTTAGTTGTGGACGAGGCTGGAAGTATAGGGCACCCAGTGAGAATCAATCTCACTAACAATGGTCCGCTAACCATTATACCTCTCTGGCACCCTTTGGCTTTATTTATAAATTCTAAAACCATTTCTAACATAATTAAGCAGAATATTCTTGAAGGCTGTTTATGGTCAAGTTTTTCGTTTGCACCAGATCACTAAAGTTAAGCAATGATAAGCCTGGTCAGTACTTAGCATGGGTGACCATATTTGATACATAGGCCTTTCTTTTCACCATCTTATCCTATTGTTGTATGGCTACTAAGCTGGGTTGTCTCTTTGCAAAACAAGACTGTTTTAATTTTATAAATTGTTACTCTGAAATAGAAATAATGTTAAATACTCAGCAAAATTACCAGTGAATAGTAATTTTCAGTTTATTTTATCAATTCCCTTAAAATAACAATGCTGATGTGATATTCCACTAACATCTATCCAGTAGACTATGGTAAAAATTTACGCCCCTGATTTCACAGTTTATCATTATTTTCTCACTTTTTGTTGACTCTTTATTTTTCAGACATTTTAAACTAATTTTGGAATGGAAATTTTTTTGGCTTTTTAAAAAATCTTTTCTTTAAAAATGTCATCTATTTATATACATTAACCAATTGTAAATTGGTATTGTCTGAAATTACGAGACAAAAAAAACTTCATAATTTGGACTTATATCCTCATCGTTTTGATTGGATTTTTCAGCCTTCTTTCACAACTGTTAAGCTTCTCTGAATGCCAAAAGTGGACTTTCCAGCCATCTCTCTAAAAATTCTTAAGTTCCACCAAATGTTGAAGTTTTACCAACTGTAATTTGGTGTTCTCTGAAACTGCAAGACAAAAAGAAAAGAAAAAATCTTCATAATTTGGACTTATATCCTCCTTTTTTTCATTGTTAGACTTTTTGGCCTCCTTTCTCTTAAGCTCCACCAAATTCTGAAGATTCTTGAAATGCTAATTTGATCTTTGGATTTTGGAAAGATGTTAATATTTACACTGGGTGGGGTAGGAGTATCCCACCTTCTAATAAAGATCAAAACAAACAAGTCCAAATTATGGTTGTTGCTTCTCTTAGTCACACAGAACAACCCAGTGTTCCTTCCACCATTGTCCATATTTTATGCACCTTTTTAATTTTGACTTTGATTAATTTTTTCTTCTTTTTTTGTGTCTTGCATAAATTTTTAACCCCATCTCTCCCCTATTGTTTTTTTATGATATCAATTCATTTAACTTTTTTGTTTTTTGTTTTTTTGTACTGAAAAATAATTTTTTTGTGGTTTGTAATTTTTGTTTAAAAACAAAAGAAAAGAAATAATGGCCATGATAGAAACAATTGAAAAGTTGTTTTCATTTTATTTAAAAAAAAAATGTTTAATCAGTTTATTTGCTTGCCTGGTGTTGGGTATCTTAGACTCGTCTTTCAGTGTTTCTTAAAAAGTCTGAGACCCCATTAAACTGGGTCATGGGCAAAAATCTCATCAATTGAAAGAAAATGAAAAAAGCAAAAGATCCCCCCCCCCCCGCCATTTGTTAACTGTTGTGGAGCCTCACTTCCCCCACTTCAATGTCAGTTGTTACCAACTTCTTCCTTTTTTGTATTTTTCAGAAAAAAAAAAGGAAATGAAAGATATTCTTGAAATAAATAATTCTCTACTTTTGTCAATGGAAGTTTTTTTCTTTGATTTTATTAATGGGAAGTGATTTTTATTTTTTTTTCCAGACTAAAAAATAAACAGGCAGATGAAATTGGAAAAACTTCTAAGGACCCAAAGAAAATGAGGGTCAATCATTAATTCGGTTGTAAATTATCCTCAGATTATGATTTAAACAAAAAAAAATTTTTTTTTTTCTTACAGTGGGAGACCAAGAATTTCCTTCGTTATTGTCTGTCTATCTATGTTGTATACCCCTTTACTTACTTCTATTCTTCTTCTGGTGTCTTTGATATCTTACGTCTTCTTCTAACATCGCTTTTAGCATCTGGTCTTCCATTGGGATTTCTCTTTATCAGAAGCCCTGTGTCATTGGTAGTTTTTAGATAATAACACAAGACTTTGATTTACTTAGATCACATTTTAATTGGAAATCCCCACCAGACTACCTGCGCAGATCGAGTCAGCCGCGTGCATAACACGAATTACCACCGTTGTGGTCTTGGCCGATCTGACGACGGTCTCCTCCACCGATTCTCACGGTATCCACCGGAAAGGATCAGGTCAAGCTTTGTCACTCATCCTTCTATCTATCTATCTATCTATCTATCTATCTAGATAGCTAGCTATCTAGCTAGCTATCTAGATAGCTAGCTATCTAGATAGCTAGCTATCTAGATAGCTAGCTATCTAGATATCTAGATAGCTAGCTATCTAGATAGCTAGCTATCTAGATAGCTATCTAGATAGATAGCTAGATAGATAGATAGCTATCTATCTAGATAGCTAGCTATCTATCTAGATAGCTAGCTATCTAGATAGATAGATAGCTATCTAGATAGATAGATAGCTATCTAGATAGATAGCTATCTAGATAGATAGATAGATCTAGATAGCTAGCTATCTAGATAGCTAGATAGCTATCTATCTAGATAGCTAGCTATCTAGATAGCTAGCTAGATAGCTAGCTATCTAGATAGCTAGCTATCTAGATAGCTATCTAGATAGCTATCTAGATAGCTATCTATCTAGATAGCTAGATAGCTATCTAGATAGATCTAGATAGATAGCTAGCTATCTAGATAGCTAGCTATCTAGATAGCTAGCTATCTAGATAGCTAGCTATCTAGATAGCTAGCTATCTAGATAGCTAGCTAGATAGCTAGCTATCTAGATAGCTAGCTATCTATCTAGATAGCTATCTATCTAGATAGCTAGCTAGCTATCTAGCTAGCTATCTAGCTAGCTATCTAGATAGCTAGCTATCTAGATAGCTAGCTAGATAGAGCTAGCTAGATAGCTAGCTATCTAGATAGCTAGCTATCTAGATAGCTAGCTAGCTATCTAGATAGCTAGCTATCTATCTAGATAGCTAGCTATCTAGCTATCTAGATAGATAGCTAGCTATCTAGATAGATAGCTATCTAGATAGATAGCTAGATAGCTAGCTAGCTAGCTATCTAGATAGATAGCTATCTAGATAGCTATCTAGATAGATAGCTAGCTATCTATCTAGATAGCTAGCTATCTAGATAGATAGCTATCTAGATAGATAGCTATCTATCTAGATAGCTAGATAGCTATCTAGATAGATAGCTATCTATCTAGATAGCTAGCTATCTATCTAGATAGATAGCTATCTAGATAGATCTAGATATAGCTAGCTATAGATAGCTAGCTAGATAGATAGCTAGCTATCTAGATAGCTAGCTAGATAGCTAGCTATCTATCTAGATAGCTAGCTATAGATATCTAGATAGATAGCTATCTAGATAGATAGATAGCTATCTATCTAGATAGATAGCTAGCTATCTAGATAGATAGCTATCTATCTATCTAGATAGCTAGCTATCTATCTAGATAGCTAGCTATCTATCTAGATAGATAGTATGATAGATAGCTATCTAGATAGCTATCTAGCTATCTAGCTAGCTAGCTATCTAGCTATCTAGATAGCTATCCATCTAGATAGCTAGCTATCTAGCTAGCTAGCTAGTTTAATTTGGTAAATTCATTTTCATGGATATGACTTAAATTTCAACAAAGGGGAATAATACTATTTTTTTAAAATCTATAAAAACATGGTCAAACACCAGACATTGTAGTAAGTGTTTGGTGCCAGCTATTATTGCACTCATGTGATATATATATATATGAGAGAGAGAGTGTAAGAGATCCAAATAGCAATTCTAATGATAATTTATCTTACATTACAAGAGCCACATACTCATAACTGGAGATTTTAATTTTCTAGAAACAATCAGAACACAAATGTATTAGATCTTATCATATTTTCTTTGTTCGTAAATATAACATATTCTATCAGAAATATAAATTTGATGATATGAGAAACATGTTATATTAAAAGTAAACCTTGGTGGAATCTTGGAAGGATTTGAAAGTATATTGAACTGTGTTAAAGAATTAATTCCCCCCAAAAAATGTACAAATGGGAGTGGAAAAAAGTCACCATGGATGAATGAGGCTACATTTTAAAAAAAATCAAGTAAAACGGAAAGCATATAAAAATAATCTCAAGAGAAGGAAAGGATTATTAAAATTATACAAAATTAAGGAATCAAGTGAAATGAGAATGCAAGAAAACAAAAATAGAATTTCAAAAGAAAATTGCTGAAGAAGCTAATAATAATCCAAAAGCTTTTTTTAAAATCTGCTAATGATAAAATGAACACTAAAGTTGAAATCACAGATTTATTAGGATCAGACGGAAACACAGCCACATCTGATGAAAAAAAAAGAAAAGGCAAATATATTGAACAAATACCATACTTTGCTGAAACAATCAAACAGCCTGAAATCGTGGTTAGTTAACTATTTAAACACAAGGATTTTACCTAATACTGAGGAACACTAAGGAGCAACCAAAGGTTTCTTTACTAAGAGTCACGCTCTGCTTAACACAAGGGATCTCCCCTGGGGGAGTTCTCTTGCTTGAAGCCAAAGGATGGCCACAAAAATCATAACAGTCACTAAATCCCTTTCCTACAACAATAACTGTTTTATATCTTCTAAGCAGTAGACAGCAGAAATTAGAAGAATTTAGTCTCTCTTAATTGAATAAAGAAAGCAGGTTTAAAATTGGTAGAAAATTGCCAACTATTGTATGATACTGTAAAAAGACTAGATAGACAAATATAAAAATATTTGATAATATTTTTTAATATAAGATTGTATAAGATTTCTTTTTATAGAGATCTGCAGCCATGAGCCATTATACTGCGTAAGGGAGATAAATGCATATATGTGACATAAAAGTAGTACATTTCTGTATCTAAATAAGTAAAAATCTATGGTAGCCCATACAATAAAATTATATGGCATCATTTTAGCCCGAGTCATAAAGGGAGAGAACTTTTTTCAATATGTTTGGTGATCCATAAATGAAGATACAATCATTAGTAATAATTTTTCACATAAAAATGTCAATATATGTTGCACAAAATTGTGCAGTTTTAAAACTTACATTTTTAGATAGATTAAATAAATCTTTATCTATGGGGGGGGGGGATATGGCACCTTTCCAGACGTTTAAAATGCACTATTCATTTTTTAAGTGAATAAAAATAAGTCAATTGAATCAGAATTGATAAAAAAAAAGTATTTACTCTAAGAAAAATAGTTTTTAAAACTATGAGAGGAAAAGAAAAACATGCTACAAAAATTATTTTTTGAGTTTTAAGAAAATAACTTTTAAATTTTCCAATAATTTTTTGGGGTTAAACCCCCAAAAATTATTGGAAAATTTAAATTGAATTGAAATTTGAAAATTAGAGAATGAAACAAAGGACCCTAAATTCTTAATTGATAAAAAAAACTTTTCTTCAACTTTCTTTAAATAAAAAAAAAAGAAGGAAGCTATTTCTTATTAAAGTCATTAATGAATAAAGTGGTGGAAATGTCATTAATTGTTTTACAATTGAACATTTTTTTTTATTATCTCCCTTGACGAAAAGTGCCCATGTCTATATATAAAAAATAGGCAGTATATAAACGAGAATGAAGTTCAATTTGGCTGAATTTGCTCTTCTTATTACATCAAAATTTATTTTATTGTACCGAGGTAAATAGTTATCTCCCTTGGATGAAATTAAAAATCTTTTTTTACCTCATTCTTCAAATATTAAATTAAAGACTAGTAGGATCTGTATACATACCACAATATGATAATTTAATTATTACAACGTTTATGTTTGCTAAAGAGCTATAGCTAAATAGTTCAATATGTAAAAAGTATAATAATCTTGACTACCAGGACCTGTGGATATACCACAGCATGATAATTTAATTATTACAACATTTGCTATGCTTATTAAAGAGCTATTGCAAAATAGTATTATATATACTAGCAAATATATGCACCCTCCGGGTGCAAGTATTTAAGTTTTAATATAATAAAATATCATATTAAATTAGAAAGGCTAATGAAACTGACTAAGAATGCAGATAAAAAGATCTGCAACAGAGGGGGTATAATCAAAAAATAGAACAACTTTGAAACTAACTATTCCATCATTTTCCATTACTCCCCTCTTTCATTGGTAAATTTTCCTAATTTAACTATTTAGTTAAAATAGGAAGATTTCTTCTTGTAAATAAATTTCTTTTAAGATTTATCCACGAGATTTTTGTTTATATTTCTTAAGATAAAACCAAACAATTAGAAATCAATAATACCAAGCACATATTTATTAAAATAAAATTTTAAATATCAATATGCAAATTAGCCTTCTCGTTCAAACTGTAAATCGTTATTTTGTTGTATATATAAATACAATTGCATGTTATTAGTACGTAGATATGGTCAACAGTAATAATGTAAAACAATTTTTATTAATAACTGAAGGTTTAAAAGAATGAAATCATGGAGAATTTGACGTAAATAATTAAGAGAATTGTGACTTGAGTAGTAATATAGTTTCGGTTACAGACAGAAAAACACACAATCTCCATTATAATAAGATATATATATATATATATTTATTACTTGAGTACACAACTATAATCACATAAACAAATCTATAGATCATAGCAAATTAATACCCATAGAACAACATTTCTACTCAAATGGTCAGGATTTTAACAAAGATCCTAAATTCACAATCATTAAGAGAATTGAAAAAGACATCAACATAAAATCAGTTATCGAAAAGCAGAAAAACAAATGGGTAAAAAAGATAAAATGCTACTAGCAGGACCTGTGGATATACCACAGTACAATAAGGGCAATAGGCTTGGAACAATCACCAGGATTCCGTCCTTAAGCATCACGGGGAGAAGAAGAATTTCTTTTATAGAGAAATAAAACCTGAACTAAAGCAGCATTGTGGGAATGGAGAAAGAAAGGATAAAATACAACCAAAATCAGAGAAGTCGATATTCATTTTAGTGAACTTAATGCAGAAATGTGCTAATCAGAGGGATTAAAAAAGGGACTTATGAGAAAGGTAAAAGATGTTCACAAAGAAGGAGATTTAAGAATAAACAGGGATAAATGAAATCCTAGGAGATGCAGAGGCAGTTTGAATAATCAAACACCTACTTTGCATTGATACTCCCTCACAACTCGTTTTTTTTCTTTAGCTTTCAAACCACAGAATGATAGTATGCCAATGTTCAAACATTTCGTTTTTTTATTCAACCATCTTCAGGGTGATGTTAAGAAGCAATGTTATATTTTATTCAAAAATTATTTTCAAATGTAAAAATGAAATGAAAAATGTGAAAAATTGTTAGCCTTCTATTATCGTTAATAGCATTCAAAATATTTGAAAAAAAAAAAAAAAGGTTAGTGTTCATTGTTAACATTTAAAAACATTTATAAGAATAAGAATTTTTAAAATAATGTTTGTAAGTGAGAAAAAAGCTTTGAAAATCTCATTATTTGATATGAAGGGTATAAAAAATAAATGTACTGGGTTTTTTTTTTTTTTTGAAGCATGAAAGAATAGTAGAACCAAGAGTTCAAATGTGTAAATATTCAAGAAATACAGTTGACTTACCCAATTTGTGTAATTGAACGGCTTATAGAAAATTTAAACTGAAAAGAAAATGGTATTCTAATTTCTGGGTGAAGAAGAAAAGAAAAGAATGTTTTAGTGGACAAAGGGCCTAAAAGCACCAGAAGTCCCAAATTTTCTGTAGAAGAGCAGAAACGGGTGTGTTCCTCCCCCCCAACATGGCTCATGGAAATAAGGGAACTCCCCCTTTTCAGCTGGAAGTCTCAGAGGGAACAGACATGTGTATTGTGGACTATTTTGGGGAGTGGTTAGCTTGTCTCGTAAGTTGCGGGATAGTGAGAATGAATGGGATTTATGATAGAAAAGATTAACCAATTCTTTCTCTTTTTCACTGGAAAGACCACATTGGGTGAGCGAGCAAGAAATAAACAACTCCTTAGGACTATCTTCAAACTACTATGTTCATGTGTTGTTGTTTTTTTTTGAACCCACTACATATGCCGAGTGTCATTTGTGTCCTGTTTACTGCCCAGCCTATGACAACACAACATTTGTTTGGATTAATAGTGTAAATGAATTCGGAGATTTATATAGTAATTGTAAGTTGTAGACTTCTGGTTTAGAAAGTATGGTAGCTGATGTAAAAAAAAAAATTTATTATTTACTAATAAGTGGTTTTGACATATTTTAACAAAATGGAGTTTTTAGTGGTATCTAAAAAATTGGATAATTCTTAAATTGTGACGAGTCATAGGTAATTGAATTTACATATTTTTTGTATTTGAGTGATGACAGGGGGGTAGTATTTGAGTTATGTTACTTCTAGACGTTATTTTAGTGATATTGTGTATGTTTAGTGTTTTTGACGGGGAGGGAAGGGAGTGACTATAGTCAAATGACGGTTTGTTAAGTTTTTCTTTCTTTGAAAGTTAAATAGTATCATCCCTTACTTACCAGTCAATTGGATTATCTTATATATATATATATATATGAAATGGAGCAGAGTGGTCATTATTTATATGAATATATATAAATAATGACCACTCTACCCTATTTCATTTCGTCTCTTCTCCCTTCCCACTCAAAGAAGCAAAAATTCTATCCACACTTACCATAAAACTGATGGCCTAATTTTGCCCCACCATGCTCTGCAACCTTCTCATACTGTTCCCCACTCTCCATACAATGAATCAAAATTTCCTTCTAACCAACCAAGAATTTAACCTTTCTTCTTACCTCACCCCACTACCAAGAAGCACCCAGCAACTTTCTCATCTTATCATGCAATCTTTTGACCCCCCCCACTTTCCATGATAGATGTCCTCTGACCATCCAAATCCTCACAAACCATTCCCTTCCTCATGAATTCGTCACTAAACTCTCCCCCACCCACTCACTTTCTTCTATAAATACAAATGTATGTACTATGCATTAATAAACTGACTGAAGAAGTTCCCACTTAACGTGGAACAAAATAGATCTCCTACATCTACCTGTTTGAGTTATTGCTTTTTGTGCATTTTTCCTTTATCCTTACCACATTCTGTTGGATTTACTCCAACCCTCCTATCTTCATATATATATATATTAGTTAAAAATCAATGGCAAAATGAATGACTGGATGAAACAAGAATGAATGAAATGAGGGGGATAAATGAAAAATCCTTTCCACTATTATTAAAACACTTTTTGAGAGTGGGGTCCCTGATAGAAAGTCTCATCTATTATTAGACTCCTTTGAAGCATCAAGTTAATATGATTATTTTATAAGTTATTAGAGAAGATAAAATTGATCTCTTACCTTTGAAATATCTGTTGAGAATAGGTTTTAATTTTTATATGTATATATATATATCTAATCTTGTCTGGTTAACTTCCGGTGAATATTGCTACATTGTAACTATCTTGAATTCAAAATAAAAACGGTCAAATAGAAGAATTTATTTACTTAGCTTTTTTTTCAGTTGTAAAATAAAATATATTAATTAAATTAGATAGATCAGTAAATAGATAAAAAGATTATCTTTAATTATATATTAGAAAGATTGATGAATAATTTTAGAAAACTATATATATATATATAAAATCCCATTATTCATGAAAATAATTTAGTTTATTGATAAAACTTTGTGTGTCCAGATTATTCAAAATGCTAAAACAGATCTTTTTTTTGTTTGTTTATTTGTTGTCATTCATGAGTTAATACAATTGGACCCATTATTGCAGACCCCACATGGATCTTTTCTAAATGTTTAACCTCTTTATTATTTGTGGTTTGTTTAACACACCTTCCCATAAAAAAAACAAAACCCATCTATATTATGCTGTGAGATGTGTGGGTGTTATAAATTATTTATTTTACTGGGTGCATTTGAATATCATTCAATTTTATTAACGCCTAAACAAATAGGTTGGGTTTTACAGCATGTCAACCCATTGGTTTATTTTATGCCGAAGACATCAGCTGAAACATTGTGTATATAACAATAAAGATGAGGACAACAGTTGGAAAAATCTAAATAATGCTGATTGACAAGGGTTCATCTAAAAAGGTAAATACCCCCCCCCCAAAAAAAAACAAAACTTACCTTTATTTTTTTATTTTAAAAATTTTTTGGGGAAGTTGAAACAATCTCTAAATCATTTTTCCCTTTTTTTTTTTGAATATTTTCGTTACATTTTCATGGGCCATCCTTTAGGCCTCAGGCAAGAGCGTTTGTCCAGCGGAAATCTTTTGGTAAAGAATCCTTTGGTGGTTATTTCCTAGTTGAGTAACATAATATTACAGGGTGACCCACAAAAAACAGAACCCACAAATTTTGTAATAAAACTGTTAATTTTAATTTTTTTAAAGTTTAAGTCCAACAAGGGTTGGGGTTTAGGGTTAGTTTAATGCGAAAATAAATAAATAATTTGGGTTCTGTTTTTTTTTTTTGTCACTCATGTTACTCAACTAGGAAATAAACCTTTTGGTTCTCCTCAGTATTACAAGTTCCTTCATCAATGATTACAAATGAACTATGGAAAGAATCAGTGTTTAAGTAGTCAATCAGCCACGCATTATGGCTGTTGATTGGCAGAGGAATAAATCATGTGACCTCGCCCAGTCTATAAATTTAGGTGGTGTATTGTAGGACACCTTATATATCCAAAATATTCCAACAATTTTGTCTAATTTTTTAAATTCATTAAGACTTTTTCTGTAATCAAATAAAACAGTAGAGATTTATTAAACTAGGGTGAGTCAAAAGTTTTGCAATATTTTGGTACACACTAATTTGCGGTGTGTTTATCATGTGACCAAAGCACTTTAAGCCATTGAAGGTACCCACTGCGGTTGGTTGTATTGAAAAAAAAAGTAATAAGAAAAAAATGTAGGGAGTGACAAGACTTTCTGTACATTAATCTATAGGGTGGTCTGAAAGTATTGTCACTCCTACGTATAGTTTTAACTTTCATCATTTTTTGTTTTAATAATATATAAATTGTGTAATTATCGTATCTCGAAAAGCTGTAGATGGTGACAAGATTTTCGGACCAGATTATACATTAATCTATAGGGTGGTCCGAAAGTCTTGTCATCCCTACATATTGTTTTAACTTTCATTAAGCCATGGAAGGTATCCACTGTGGTTGGTAGTATTGTGGTAGTTGGTGTGCTGACATGTTATGCATTGCTTCATTCCATCTGATTTGAAAACTGCACAAATGAATGTGCAACTTAGTCTAACTTGGGGATTTATGGTCAAGTCGCATGGAAGCAACCAAAAACATTTTTTGAGCAAAAGATGAAGGCATCATTGATTACAGTACAGTAACCAGATAGTTGAAGAAATTTGGGGTATTTTCAATTTTTGTCTTCCTGGCCTCCTACCCTAAAATACGCTATGTGGTGCCTGTTGAAAATTTGACCCATGCTAGTTATTAACTGACTAGCAGTTTGAAGGTGTTTTTATCGACAAATTAATGCGAGAATGTAGAGGAGATTGAACTCGCAACCTCCTGATTTGAATATGCAAATTCCGCATGGGTTGGGCAGCGTGTGATTAGCCCAGATGTAAGATTGTGGGTAGGGCATTTACTTATTATTTAAGTCCTACCTTCACACACAATGGGGGTCGTGTTTTGATTTTCTTAAAGTGAAGTGAGATGTATGTTTGAGTGAGTGAACTTTTGACGGATTGAGCAACGACTACTGTGAGTGTTGCTACCAAAATACTGCGAGAGGGGACTTTTCTGATTGAAGAAATTGATTGATTATAGCAATTGTGTTCGGTCGTCACTTGAACCAAACAATTAAGAGAGAAGAAAGCAATATTTTCAGCAGGCACCACATAGTGTATTTTAGGACAAGGAGGCCAGGACGACAAAAATTGAAAATACACAAAATTTGGTTCAGGTTACAAGAACCTCAACAATCAGTCAAGAGCAGGTAACTCTAATATTGAGGCAAATCCAGTGGCTTTGCACTCAGCATCTTACAGTCCAGTGTGGTTTGTCACCTTCACAACCTTGGCAAAAGCATTCAAAGCTGCTGAATTGTGGCCTTATATTGCCAAAACTTTTGACTCACCCTTTAAATTAAAATCCAATGGTTAAATCCTATTTGACAGACATAAATTAAACCATCGTATGTCACCCTGCCGAAAGAAAAAAAAATACTTAAAATCAAGAAATTAACCAAATTTAATGAAATTTTCAGTGTTCATACATTAATGAATAAACAATAAAATGCACTGGTTATTTTATTCAAAAACTCTTACATTTTATCAGGTCAGTTAGCTTTGAGGCATAACACAGATTCTGAAAGATATGTGGTTCAAAGTTAACTGACCTGAAAAATGTAAGAGTTTTTTCAAATGAAATAACTGGCGCATTATATCTTTTATTCATTAACACTGAAAATTTCATTAAATTCAGTTAATTTCTTGATTTTTAGTATTTTTTTCTTTCTTTGTATGTCAATACAATGTTGGAATTTATGTCCATTAAGTAGGATTTAACCCCAATAATTAACTTATTTTTGAGGAATTTAAAGGCACAAGGTGTAATGGTTATTGTTAGAAATCATCATCATCAAAATTTGCCAACAACACGGTCGGCTTTGATTCTCAAAAATTTTTTGGTGATGGCCAACACCGGTGTATAGATGTTTAGGAGAATATTGCTTATGAGTCTGTACTTGCTTGTCCAGTATGTCTTGTGAGATGGGAGGTAAGTGGCCATACAACTGCTGTGTTTGTAGGCTGCTTCTGCTTCCAGGATTTGTTCAAAACAGCATGCAGCATTCTTGTGTAGTTCTCATTTAACTTTTTCTAAAGGAATTTTGTTAGAGTCCAAATGGTGTAAGCATACAGTAGTACCGCTACAGCTCGGAAAGTGTGCACAAATATGAGAAACGGTGTGTTTGAAAGAAATCTATTCTCCGCACCACAAAATTACAGGGCAGATTGAGCTCTCTAGTTTTGGCAGGGAAACCAATTTAAGAAAAGGAAAACTTTGAATTCAGAAGTGACAGATTTAACAGACAGGAAGTTAATAGCAATTACTCAAGGACAGTTTTTTTCTGGTAAAAGTTGTTAAAAGAAATAAACATACAAAAAAGACAGTTGAAATAGGTAAAAAAAAAATTGAAAAAAAAAAAAAAGAAAAAAAAAAGAAAGAAAAATTAAAAAAATAAAAAATAACAAAAAAATAAATTGAAAAATTGAAAAAAAAAAAAAATTTGAAAAAATTGAAGAGAGAAAAATCTTTTTCTTATACTATATATCATGGCATATAACACCCCCTCCATTCATATTTAATATTACAATAATTTATGATGGGATTCTTCATGTATGGACCAACACTTCTGTCCAGAATCAGACTGTAGTATCTGTGCTCATGGAAATCCCTTTAAACAAACTAAAAACTATATGATATAACATTTCTAAATTAGAAAATAAAAAAAATATAGAACTAAAAAAAAAAAAAAAAAAAGTTTATGAAATTACAATTAATCGTAAGTACTTGCCAAATATTACATATGAGTTGTAAGATGGTTAAAATCAAAAATAGAGGACATAGAGCCAGTGTGAGTTGTAAAATGATTAATATTAAAAAGTTAAGGACAAAGTCATTTTTATTAAAGTTTAGGATAATTATTCAAATCCAAAATACCAGTACTTACCCATATTGTATACGGGTTGTAAGATGGTTATTATTAAAAAATAAAGGGCACAGTCACTTTTATTAAAGTTTAGAGTTAATTGTTAATATTTCAAAAGACATTTTATTCATTTTTATCACTTATTTACAACTAGAAGTGGCTACCTGGTGTCGCCTGGGTAGAGGAGGGATTTTTAAAATTTAGTCTTGCAGATCCATTATTACTTATCAAAAGTTATATCCTCACTATAAATATATAACAATATAGTAAGAAATACATAGAAAAAAATATGGAAAGAAAGAGAGAGGGGGTGAGTGCACAGAAGCGATAATGCTAATCTGTTTCAATTGAACATAAGGAAAAAAAGAAGAAAAAAAAAAAGAGTGAGAGAGAATTAAATCAAAATTATTATACTTTTTACATATTGAACTATTTAGCAATAGCTCTTAAGTAAACATATCAAATGTTATAATAATTAAATTATCATACAGTGGTATATCCACAGGTCCTGCTAGTATAAAATTAAAAAGAAAACTAAGGGACTATTTATTGAGGTTTGCAGCTGGAAATTATAGGCCTAGCCTTGACCAACTACATATACATACAAAGTTTGTATTTTATGTATAGCTTTTATATTAGGATAAAATCCAGGTCTCTGTTCTCAATGAGAAATTCCGTTATGATGATGCAGCAGTATTTTTTGTCAAAGCAAGTCAAAATAATCTGGCTTTCATTTTTAAAAGGAAGTCATATGCATTGATTGGCCAGTTGGCTGAGGCTTGCCATAATAAAAGACTGAAGGAAATTTTGTGGAGGGACTGTTTTTTTATCACACTTCACATAGTGAGTTGATCGAGCGTGCACAAATATGAGAAATGGGGTGTTTGAAAGTAATCTATTCTTCTCACCACCAAGTTATAGGGCAGGTTGTTATGGTGATATGAGGTATTTCTATTTTTTTGTAAACACACCCAAAGCTTTTTAAAAATATATTAGTAACTTGGTCTCACTTAGACTAATAATTGTTACAGTAACATATTTTTCATGTCAACATAACGGAATTTCAAATTGAGACCTGGAGTGTGATTCATATCAACTATAATCACATATCATGCATATCATTCTGAGACTTAAATTTTAGCTTAATACCAAAGCCATGCGTGAGATACAAACTTTGTATGTATAAATAATTGGCCATGGGTAGGCCTATAATTTCCAGCTGCAAAAGTCAACAAATAATCCAGGATAGTATAGAATGATAATTCAGTATACAGTAATGCTGATAGCTTTTTCATTTAGTGTGTCCTGGGATGCACATATTTACTTTGAATGAATCCACGGGAAAATTTATTTTTACTCAAGTTTCTTAATAGATTGTAGGGTTTTTATTTATGATCTGGGGAAACAACTAAAGCCATCTAACACCTACCTTATAACCTATCCTGTGTAATTTGTTTGTAAGAAACTATTGAAATGTATTTACTGTTAGCTTGAAATGGTGAGGAAGAAAAAAGAAAAACACTGGGATGCATGCGTACAATTTTACTGTGTCCCTTTAGATTTTTGTGCTTCAGGGACGCAGGATGCATACCTATCAGCATCTTTGAGTATATATAGTAATTTTATTAATCTACCTTTTTAAATTCTTATATTCTATAGATTTTTTGTTATTTTGTTTTAAAACCCAGAAATTCCAATGAACACAGATACTACACTCTGCTCCTAAACAGAAGTCACAATGTATTTTAGATATATTACAGTATTATAGAGTTCAGCAAAGTACAGGGTGGTCCGAAAGTCTTTTCACCCCTACATATTGTTTTAAATTTCATTATTTTTTGTTTTGATAATATAATATATAAATAATGTAATTATTTTACCTTTAAAAAAATATTTAGATGTTGACAAGACTTTCCAATCACACTGTACATTAATCTACAGGGTAGTCTGAAAGTCCTGTCAATCCTATATATTGTTTTAACTTTCACTATTTTTTGTTTTAATAATATGTTATTCAATTATTTCTCCTCTAAAAAAAAAAAAAAAAAAAAAAAGAAATGTAGGGGGGTCACAAGAATTTCATACCACTCTATTCATTAATCTGCAAGATGGTCCGAAAGTCTTGTCACTCCAACATCGTTTTAATTTTTATAATATAATATCTAAGAGAGGTGACAAGACTTTCAGACCACGTTGTACATTAATCAACAGGATGGTCCGAAAGTCTTGTCACTTTAATTTTTATTATTTTTTGTTTTAATAATATAATAAATAAGTTATGTAATTATTCTACCTCTTAAAAAATCTTTAAAAATCAAATTATTTTCTAGAATTTTAAGTTGTATATCATGTAATTATTTTACCTCTATAAAAAAAAATATGTGGGGGTGACAAAACTTTCAGACCACTCTGTACAATACCAGAAATTTACAACACCTGTATCTTCATATAACTCTTGGAAGATCATTTTAGGGTGGGTGGGTGATAGGGGGGAGTGTATGTAGGGAGGGGTGGTGGTGTTATATGCCATCAAAAATACCATCAATAAATAATTCAAAATATACATCGGAACTTTAGGAGACTTGAAAAAAGTTTTTACTTTATTAAAATAAAAGCATAGATAAATTTTTTTGTAACTTTTATCGTTTAGTACAAATATAATTTGTATTCTACTTGATTTCAAATTTTTCTTCATCTTCGTCCCCAGAATCTCCATTTGTAAGGAGAAACCGATTAGTGTTCTCATCAAACAGAACAACAACTTTTTGATAACGATATGCCCAGCAAAGTTTGTTATTCGTCTGAGCATAATATATAATAGCAACAGCAGCAATAAGAATCAGTGTAAAGATACTAAATAACACCGAAAGAATAATTAAAGTCCTTTCATTTTCTTTTTGAAAAGGTCCGGATTTTGTTGTGCGATTCAAACATAATAGATCTGAAAAAAGAGAAAGAAAGAAAAATGGTAAAGAACTGTGGAGAATGAGAAAAATGACGAGAAATGGTTTAAAAAAATAGAAAGAAAAATTGGTATAAAATGCTAAAATATTATAAAAATATTGTTAAATAGTAAAAGATATTGAAGAATGGTGAAAAAAATTTTTTTTGTCCAATACTGTATGTTAGTTTTTCAGAGAAGAAAAGTGTCAGTGGTCTAATAGTTAATAGATTTTATTCTTTAATTATATTGCGGTTTGAGAGCCACATATGGCCCTCAAATGTATCACAGAAAACACTGTGAGAGACAGGAGGCCCTCAAATGTATAAAAATACTGAGAGATATAAGGCTCTGAAATGTATCACAGAAAACACTGAAAGACACATGGGGCTCTCAAAACAGTAATGCAATTCCTAGGTGGATGCTCTACTGACACTAGCCAAAAGCGGCCCAAACCAACTATACTGTGTTTAAAAAAAATTGACCTTGTGTCGTATCCTGTCAGTGGTAGTTGAGTGAATACATATTTCACTTGAGTCCCATACACCCAGAATTTATTTCCCCATACCTACAATGGATTATAGACAACACAGGGTTATTAGTACTTAGTAACCTTACCATTTTCATTACATGAAATCTGTAGGGTGTCTTTTATGCAATTTTTCTTGATCATTTTGTATGTGGGTCGACAGGTGAGACATTGGAAATTGGAGGCTCCATAACACATCAAACAAGACTTGTGACATCTACAAGACATAAGAAAAGAAAAAATAGAAAAAGAAAAAATACAAGAAGATATTAAAAGAAAAATAATAAATGTTCATCTTTGATCTTTTTAAAGTTTTAAGTTCCTTAAGAATCTTATAAAAATAATTTGAAAATTCATGACTGTAATTAAAGTTTCCAGCTAAAAAAGAGTAATAATTGTGCAAAGTTGCAATTCAAACTGAAAAGTATAAAAAGCAAACATTCACTTAAAAATCAATCAGAGAAATTAATAGTTAAATGCCTGTAAATCTAGAGTCGACCTATACGTGAATAATAATTGGATAAGGTTGAAAATGAAATCTAACGGGATGGGCTTTAAGCAACATTGACTTTAAAAATGATTGCCCTAAACCAAGTTAAAAAAAAAAAAATTATGCAAAGCTAGAGATAACTGTCATTTTGAACTGTCTTAATCCAACACCTTTATCCACTATGCTAGGTGTTCAAAATTCAGAGAAATAGAGTAATTAGCAATTGCTAGTTTAAATTAACATGTCTTGTGAGTTCTTGTTTCTCTTTCTGAAGTTTTGTCAGATATTATTTATAGAAAACACTGACGATTCCATTCTCATTATTTAGGTACTATATAACAAAACATTAATCATTCAATGACATTTATTAATCTTTAAGAATAGCCAAAGGCTAGCATATTTAAATTTAAAATAGCATCTACAAAAGTTTGGCATATTCATTTTTAAGGGGTCACAGATTTTAAGGGGATCACAGATTCTTTTTTAAGATGCTCACATATCTTAAGGGATCACAGAACCCTATTTAAGGGATCACATATTTTAAGGAATCACAGGTTCTCTTTTAAGGGATCACATTTTAAGGAGGTCACATATTTAACTGAACAGCTTACCTTTTACAGATTGGACTGTTACTGCCACCATTGATATCCTGGTAGAATCCCGCGGAACACGGGGCAGGTGTACAGGATCCATTGTTAATAACAAAGTTGGGTGGACAGCTGCTGCACTGAGAAGCACTGGGTCCATTACAAGTGGCACACAGACGGAAACATGCAAAACACCTGCAAGGGAGGATTCACATGAAACATTGAAAAAAAAGAAAGAAAAGAAATCAAAAGCCATTAATGACTTTATACAAATTAACAAACATGAAAGGAACAATGAACAATTGAGAATTAATGAGATTTTATCATGACTAACAAGAATATGCACCTTCTGTTTGTAATGTAATAAAATATATTAAATTAGAAAGACTAATAAAATTAAATAAGAACACACATAAAAAGATTAGACTTATTTTAATTCCTATCAAAAACTGATTTTATGACGACTAACAATAATATGCGTCCCCCAGTTTTAATGTAATGAAATATATCAAATTAGAAAGACTAACGTAATTAAATAATAACGCATATAAAAAGATTACACTTTTTTTGGCGGTGGTGGTGGGGGGATAGGATGTGGCGTGGGAAAAGTGTTTTTGTCACTTTTTTGTTGGGAAATTAACATAGATATTTTAAATGCTTCTCCCCAGATTTTTATCGACAAATCAATGTAAATATTTTACAACCCTTCTTTTAAGAAAGAGTGAGAAAGGGTTAAATCAAGATTATTATACTTTTTACATATTGAGCTATTTTTCAAGAGCTCTTAAGTAAACATAAAACGTGGTAATAATCAAATTATCATACTGTGGTATATCCACAGGTCCTGCTAATTTTAATTAATAATAATTAATTCTATCTTATTGATTTTATTTTAATTAATAATTAAATTAATTTTAATTCATAATTTGATTGATTCTATTTTAATAAAAATAAAATTAATTTTATTTTAATCAATTCATAATTTAAAGTGATGAGGTCTAAATGAGTTAATCCCATTATGAAAAAAAAAAAAAAATGATAAAGTTAGTCTTAATCCATTCTGCAGGGGTGGGGGCGAGGGAGGGGCGGTGTTGAAGAGTTAAATTTTTTCTTTACTTACACTCCATCAAGTTGATATTCATTAAGTGCACATTTGCCAGTTTGAATACACTGACCATTGGTCAATTTGTGTCCCTGTAAACAACCAGTACAATTTTGGGCATTAAATTTGCAACTTGAACATGGTGCTTGGCAAGATTTGCAATGATTTTCTTTTGAGTCTGAAAACGAGAAAAAAAAAAGAAAAAAAAAGTGAATAAATGAATGAATAAAAATAAATAAATCTATCTATACATATATAATGGGCAGTTGTGTGTATCTGTATGTCCGGAGGAAACTTCGAAAATAAAACAATTAACCACAAAATAAATATATATACACATTAAATATCACCATGGCTTGGTTTTTGAGCAAAAATAATAGAGATTTGATTTATATTCGTGAAGATAATTAAAAAATAAAATTTAAATGATAACAGCATAGATTTTTTTTTTCATTCAATATTCTAGATAGTAGACATTAACATTTTTTTTCAGAGTAGCTGAATCAATGCAAGGTCTATTTTTTTTACATAGGGATTTAAATGGGGCATCCCACAAGGATTCAACTCACGATTCAGTAATAATGGATCTGTGGGACTAACTTAAAGAAATCTCCCTCTACCGATGTGACACTGGATAGCCACTGCTAATACATATATAAAGGGCGGTTTGTGTGTATGTATGTGTGTGCATATGTCCAGAGGAAACTATGAAAAAAAAAATTAAATAAATGACAAAGTAGATATATATATATATAGATATATATATATATATATATATATATACTAGCTAAAGTACCCGGTCCATGACCGGACTAAAAATAAAAAATAAAAAATAGTCAAAAAAAAATCTGCCTATTTATTTATCATTAGAATCATGATAAATTAAAGAACAAATTTTCTCATTCAAGTTACGTACATTAGAATCATTTTTATTTTATGTTTAAGGTAAGAACATATCATACACTGTTTTGTTTATATATGAAATGTTAACGACATCGTATTTTTATTATATATCTTTTTTGTTTTTATTACAATACGAATATACAACTATGTTTACTTAGTTACGAAATAAGTAGTTATAATTTAACTACCTATTTTTGTAAAAGGCTTTTCTTTCTAAAATTCCTTGGTTTTTAATTTTTTCGTATATATACAAAGTTGAGTTAGATTATATTTATTAAATAAACAATAAGCCGCTTACTTTTTTCTTTTTTGTTTCTTTACTTCGCTCTTTCTTACCAAATAAATATTTGGAAGATAGATTATTTCATTTCATTTCTAACTAAATTAATATTTTAAAGACAGGAATAAAAAGATTGCGATATGAATAAGATTTGATTTTTCCTTAAAACATACTTTTGCTGTCCGAAGCAAAATAATTTTTTTTATAATTCGCTATAAAAAATAATTCAATTGATAAAGACCCGTACAAATTTGAGCAAGATTATTTTCTCTTCTTTTCATGAAAAGTTTCACTGAAACTCCAGTTTGAAAATAATGATAGTATTTGGGGACAATTTTAAATTCAGTTTTTAATTGCTTGATAAGTTAGAAGTACATTGTAATTTATTTCTTTGAATTTTTTCTACATGACAATTCAAATCTAGTTCTTAACGATAAAAAGAATGCAATATATATTTTTGCTTACATTTTAAAACGTTTTCATTAGTTCTCTAAACTATTAAGACTTTTTTTTAAAACCATTAGTATTAATTACTAAACAACTCGTTTTATCATTTTTTTAAAATTTACATTTATACAACCCTATACTGGTGACTGATTTTTATTGACATTTAAAATCTTATTTTTTAAAAATGTAACCGTAAACTTGTGTTTTGAAACAATTTTCATTTTTCTACAATTTTTTGTGCATGACAACAATTTAATTTAAGTGAGTGTACATTGTAAAATAAAAGTTAGTTTCAAAAACATACGATAAATATAAATAATATTTAGAAAGATTATAAAAAAAAACGAATTTATTTTACGTTAAAATTTAGTCATAGTTCAAGTTTGTCGCTAACATTTTCATTGTTTCTTTCTTTCTTTCTGCTGCTGAAAATGTTAGCGACTCGCCTGACTGTTTTAGGCGAGTCGCTAACCTTTTCGTTGTTTCTTTCTTTCTTTCTTTCTGCTGGTAAAACAGTCAGCCGAGCTCCTGCTGATATACCAAGCATTAGCAGCAGCAGCAGCTATGCTATGGCTTTCGAAAAATCGTTTGATTTTTGTTTGATTAATTAATTATATCCCTTAATCAGTAAAAATCAATAACCAAATTTGGAGTGTTTCTTAGTTAGAACGATATCAATGTGTATGCAAGATTTTAAATCTGAGTGACCTCCCGTTTTGGAGTTATACGTCGACACGTACATACCAAAATCTCTCTTTTATAGATTAGATATATATATATATATATATGGTGATTGCCACTTCTCGACAGAATAAGGCCATTTCTACAAGTTCGGCGGTGATTGCGCGGTGCCCAGGCGTTCAGCTTTGTTTTTATTTGCTGTTATACATATGAGCCTCTTCCCCGGTTTCCTCTCGTGTGCGACCGTACATGACTGAGAAACCCAGCCTTTGTCAGGCAGGCCCTGCCACACGCATCACATATATAGTCCGGCTTAAATGTAGGAAATTTATCCATGACGTTTGTCATGTGCCATTTGCATAGGGACCGCTTCAGGATGGAGTGTTTGAGCCGTTTTACCTCAAAGCCCTTGCAGCTATCATAGACAAGTTTTCTCCATCCTGCGTGATTTCAGCTATTTTCTCCCATTCATGAACGTTTATGTTGAGAGTTTTGATGTTGTTTTTTGATAGCATCCCTAAAACGCTTTTGGGCTTGTGCCTCGGACGCTTCCCACATTGCAGTTCTCCGTAGAACAATTGCTTCGGGAGTCTGCTGTCTTGCATTCTGACAAGATGCCCAGCCCCAGCGCATCTGGTTACGTATAATGCGCATTTCTATGCTGGGCGTTTTGGCTTGTTGCAGAACTTCAGCGTCTGAGGTGAGGGATTGCCACCTGTGTTTATTATCTTTCTGAGACACGTCTGATGAAATCTCTCCAAGGCTTTGATATGTCGACGATGTGTAGTCCACGTTTCCGAGGAATACAGGAGTATAGATAAGACACATGATTCATACACACTGAGCTTCGTCCTGATGGTAAATACCTCTATCCGACCATACTCGTTTTTCGAGGTCACCAAAGGCTCTGCTTGCTCTCTCGATCCTTAGTGAAACTTCAAAGTCAAGGGTTCCACATCTGTAGAGTGTGCTGCCAAGATAGACAAATGAATCAACTACCTTCAATCTGGTTCCGTTAACGTAGATGTTGGGCTCCACATACCCTTGTCCAGGTGGTGGAGTGAGCATCACCTTCGTTTTCTCCAAACTGATGGTAAGTCCAAAGGCAGTACATGCTTCAGAGAAGTGATTCATTATTTCCTGTAGGTCTTCCTCAGTGTGGGCAACGAAGTCGGCATAGAGCAGCTCACGGACGAGGGTCTGGAAGGTCTTCGTCCTAGCCTTGAAACGGGCAAGATTGAAAACCTTGCCAGTGGTACGGAATCGTATAAGGACACCGGAATCACAGTTTTGGAAGGCGTATGATAGAGTCATCACAAAGTAGATAGAGAAAAGTGTTGGTGCAGGGATATCACCCTGCTTAACACCATTGTCGATGGGTATTGGCTCCGAGAGGGACCCGTTAAAGTGAAAGCGTGCCTTCATGCCTTGATGGAGTTGTTCAAACATCTGAACGAATCCCGAAGGGCATCCGAGTTTCCCGAGAATAATCCATAGCGCGGTTCTATTCACCGTGTCAAATGCTTTTGTTAGGTCCACGAAGACCTGGTAGAGTGCTATCTGCTGTTCGAAGCATTTCTCCTGAAGTTGCCGAGCGGAAAAGATCATGTCCATCGTTCCACGGCCAGGTCTGAAGCCGCTTTGGCATTCTGGGATAGCCACGGGACAGATCTTGCTTTTTGAACAAAAATAAAGAAGATTTGATTTATATTTGTGGTGTATTCCCCCTTTATATGATCCTCCAAAGGAAAAAAGTTCAATTATCAAAATTTTCAAAACCTCTTACCCACTTGATTCATGTTAGGAAAAAAAACAAGACAAAAAAACAAAACAAAATACCCCCCCCCCATAAAGCAAATAATTAAATAGTAGTTTGATATCACAGTTCAACATGTTAGACACAAGGCCACTATGTAGTTGGAAGCACATGGTGTAATTGTTAGTCATAGGAAATGGACTTGTCTACCAGAGTTCAAATTCTGGACGAAGCTACAGTTCACATAGCGTTAATACCCTTGGGAAAGGTATGAATCCAACTATTCTCCCTCCAGCTAGGGGTAAAATAGTAGAGCAGACTGTGCTCTTTAACTTTGGTTAGGCAGTTGGTTTAGGAGATGGAAAACTCTGAATTCAAACCTGTTAAATCCGCTTAGGGTGATCACTACTAGAATAGGCTCAGTCCAAATTAGTGATCGATTTCACTAATTCATTAAAGAAGTTTCTGTTTATTTTTTAATGTTTAAAACAGTTGTGTAATTTTTGACATCAACTAGATTAACACTTTCAACTGTTTCTTTTTTCTTAATTCAATTCTTGTAATTATATTTAGTTTGTTTTATTTCTTTTGAGCCCCCCCCCCCTCGCCCCCTAAAAATTGATCAATTATTTTTATTTTATTTACCCAGTCAAAACATTTATATACTGAAGATTTTTAAATGTTTGAGTAGCCTAGGAACCTGATTTCTGTGTTTAATGGCATATCAACCTTCATGGGTTATTTAATGCCAAAACCAGCCCTGTAGAAGAACAATAGTGGTACTGTTTAACACATAACCGGAGGGGGTGATGTGCATGTTCATACATTTCCCAATGGTATTAGTCTGAAAATAAACGTAATAGCACAACTGGAGTTTGAACTCACTTACTATGATGTCGCAATTCTGCGCATCAACCACCACGCCCCGAGGACCCCCTCACCCTGTATCTGATCCTCTGAGGAGAAAATTCCAATTTCAAATCATCTCACCATCTTAATCATGACAACCCCCCCCCCCAAAAAATGCAAATAACTAAATAGCTAGTGAACTAGTTTCTGTTTAGTATTATTTGGATTATTCGGACTATTGTCTTCATCTTCATTGCCATCTGTACAACGTTTCGTCTGATGTGCCCTTCGGCCCTCTTCAGGTATTTCCCAGAAAGTTCAAGAGTCCGACAAGAAATACCAGAAGAAAGCCCGAGGGCACATTGACCAAAATGTTGTACAGATGGCAATGAAGATGAGGACAATAGTCCGAATAATCCAAATAATACTAATTATCAAGCCTCATCTAAAAAATTCAGAGAAATAGTTTCTGTTTACTTTTTAATGTTCATTATAAGTTGGGACATTTCTGACATCAACTAAATTAACACTTTTAATTATATACTGTCTTTTTTTTTTTTTTTTTAATGAAGGTGTGTGGTGTAATGGTTATCATTTTAGGAAATGGACTTGGCGACCAAAATGCAAATCCTGGATGAGTTACTAATTCCTCTTTTGAAAGGTATGCATCCATCTATACTCCTTCCAGCTATGAGTAAATAGTAGGGCAGACTGGGTTCCTTAATCTTTGTATGACAACCAATCTAAAAGAAGGAAAACTCAATTCAAACCTTTTAAACTCCACCTAATAAATTGAACTTGTGTTACATCCTGCTCATGAAGAGAGTTTAGTGTGTGTGTGTATATGTATATATATACACACACACACACACACACACACACAAATACATACAGAGATTCTGATACCTAAAAATCTTAAAGGACACAGAAAAATCATATCCATGTGTCCCAGTGTTTTTTTTTTTTCTTCTCCCACCATTTCCTGCTAACTGTAAATACATTTCAATATTTTCTTTGAAACAAATTACAGTGTATATGGTACAAAGTAGGGGTTAGATGGCTTTAGTTGTTCATAGATAAAAACTCAGCAATTTATTAGGAAACTTTAGTTGGGACCCATCAAATTTCCCAGGGACTAATTCAAATCAAATCCATGCTTTCCAGGACACACTAAATTAAAAAGCTATCAGCGTCACTGATTGTGTGTGTGTGTGTGTGTGTGTGTGTGTGTGTATATATATATATATATATATATTTCTTTAAAAAAAACCCAAAAAAAAACCCCAAAAAACAAAACAAAAAACTTATTCATTATTTTCTTTTTCCAGTCCAAAACATTTTTTATAACAAAGATTTTTCTATGTTGGAATGGCCTAGGAAAGTGGGTGTGTTCTTAAAAGTATTCAAGACATATATATATATATATATATATATATATATATATATATATATACACAGGGTGACTGTCTTGAAAAGGCCAACATTACTGCTGGGAATTCAAGCTTCTGTGCAACTTAAAGAGCCACAAATAATTAATAGAAATTTATTATTTTCTAAAAATCAAAGCTTGAAATGAATAAGAAACAGCAGTTTTATTCTCTTGTGAATTCAAATAAAATAAAAGAACACACCCACCATGTATTGACCCAGACATTTTACGGTTGTGACTCTAACATGTGCAACAAGGTGTGTGTGTATGGGGGGTGGGTAAAGTGGGAGTCAAAATCCAAGTAACCAATAGAAAAAATAGTGGCAAATATATCGATTTGACCAATTTGTAAGACGAAACTTAAGTTTTCTTAGTAGCTACTATTTTCGAGTTTTAATTATTGAAAGAAAGAAAAAAAAAAAAAAAAACTTCCCTTTTTTTTTTTTTTTAGTGTTATATAAGTATTTTACATCTGAAAAAGAATAGAATATTTATTGGTTGGTTTAATGGCATATCAACACATGTGGGTTATTTAATGCCAAATCTTATTTTTTTATGTATATATAATTAAGTTGTCAGAGTGGCCTAAAGTCGGTATCAGCCAGGCAGCAAGGGAGTCTATCCCTTTTTTCACAAGCACTAGACCAAGGGGATTATTTTAGTGACTGAGACAGAGCGCCACACCTAGTATCAGCTCCTCACTTTACTGCACAGATCCCCGAGCTACTCATATGCTCACTTGGCGAGAGCCAGTATCAAACCTGCAATTTTGTGGTTCCTGATTGGATGTCCAACTGACTGAGCTAAACTAGCCCTATATATATATATATAATATATATATATATGAGAGTTTTATAATTTGCTTGAAGCATTGTGTATATATTGGTTTGGAGGTTGATTTTAAAGGCTATCACAATGCAGGTGTAAAGAATAAGGTAACAATGGTGTTGTCTGTTAATCTGTATTTTATTCTTGAATTTTCGAGAAAAAAGCTCTTTTTCAGAAGATCACTGGAACTGAAGTCATCTTGTTATGGCATTTTTAGTTAAATGAATTAAAAAATTTTTTTTTTTAAATGATCATAATTTTTATAACTGTATTCTCGTGTTGCATGTTTACGTAAATGGGTTTTTTTTGTTTGTACGTGTGCGTATGACAACATAAATTAAAGTTGGTGGTGTGGCTTATTGTCAGTATCAGCCAGACAATGAGGCAGTCTATCCCCTTTTCGGTAGTGCTAGACCAGAGAGATTGTTTTGCTGAGTTTTAGCTACACACCTACCATCAGCTCACCACTTTACTGCACAGATCCAAGACATGCTACTCATGTATAAGAGTTGGTGAGTCTGAGTTCAAACTCAAAACCTTGTGGTTCCAATTTTATATCGATCATAAAGGACAGCATGACATCTATGCTGACATTTTCAAGTAGGACTTCCCATATTATTCATCATTAAAAGAAATTGTTTGGATGAAATATTCAGGTAATAACAAAAGAATGAGCTCAATCCTCCAAAGAACTCTTAAAATGATACAAAAGGCAAAAATCGGAAATGTCCTTACAAAAGGAAGGAAGAAAAAAAAAAAGGAATAGAGAATCTTAATTTCTCTGAAGTTTTTAGATAAGGCTTGATAATTAGTATTATTTGGATTATTTAAACTATTGTCCTCATCTTTATTGTTATCTGTACAACGTTTCGGCTGATGGGGCCCCTGGCCTTCTTCAGGTATTTCTTGTCGGACTTAGGAACCTTCTTTTCGTGATTGGGAGCCATCACGGAACTTTGAACCCAACCCTTTATTCAATACATGGGGGTATCCTGTTCTCATTCTGCTAACCATAGCTTGGGTACAGGTGTTAAGCTGTGTTAACTATTATTCTATGTTATTGCTGTCTCTGACCAGGATTGAACCTGCAACCATAGAGATAACTGTCACTTAGAACTGTCTTAACCCAACACTTTTATCCACTATGCTATGTTCAATTGAAGAAGGCCAGAGAGCACATCAGCCTAAAACGTTGCACAGATAACAATAAAGATGAGGACAATAGTTCGAATAATCCAAATAATAATAGAGAATCTTAAGTCTGAAGTTTGAAATTTCTTACCCATAACAAAAAAAAAATGAATTCAATCATCCAAACAACCATTAAAAATGATACAAAAGGCAAAAATAGGAAATGTCTTTACAAAAGGAAAGAAGAAAGAAAGAAAGAAAGAAAGAATAGAAAGTATAAAGTTTCTTACCCATAAAGAATCCATCCTGACAAACATTGGAGCATCTGCCATCATCAGTGAGGTGATATCCACCTTTACAGGATTTACAATTATTTGGTAAAGGTCCAGAACAAACTTCACACGAACTATCACATGGGTGGCATTCACTTGTTTCAGGATTCCCATAATATTTGTCAGGGCAAACTTCAACACAAGGACTGAAAAAGAAAAGAAGAAAAAAAGATATTTGTAAACTGTTTGTAAACTATATTGAGGTATACTTAAAAAGACTGGCAGGACCTGTGGATATATATATATATATATATATATATATATATATATTTTTATTTATTTACCAACCCCTCCGTACAAACAGGTCGCGAAACAAGGTCAATTTCTTAAGTGGAGTTTAACAGGTTTGAATTCAGAGTTTTCCTTCTCCTAGATTGGTTACCAAGCCAAGATTACAGAGCTCAGTCTGCACTACTATTTACCCACAGCTAGAGGGAGAGCAGTTGGATACATACTTTTCTATGTGTAATGCAAACAGCCTCGTCTAAGATTTGAACTCACATCAGTGAGTCCATTTCCTATGACAATAACCATTACACCACATGACCTGTGGATATACCATAGTATGATAATTTAATAATTACAAATAGTTCAACATGTAAAAAGTATAATCTTGATTTAACTCTCTCTCACTCTTCTTTCTTTCTTCTTTTTATTATGTTCGATTCAAACAGATTAGCATTATCGCTTCCATGTGCTCACCCACTCTCTCTTTTTTTATATTGTTTCTGTGTAGCATGTCCTTTTTTCCCCTTTCTTTTGTTAATAAAAATGGAATGGTTCATTATTTAGCTGAACTGATGACACTCATAAGAAATAAGAATTTGGCGGATAAGTAACACCAGATAATCAGCACATGTATTTTTTGCATTTCATCTTGGATGATTTGCACGGTCTCATTTTTAACTAGGTGTTGCAAGATGCAAACTTCTACACAAGGACTGAAAAAAAAAAGAAAAAAGATATTTGTAAACTTCTAGCCCATACATTATAAAAATGGTTGGGGGTTTGCCATAAGGACAATAGGGTTGGGACAATTGTATAGGTGCTACGGCTGTTTGTAAACTATATAGATGCATACTTAAAATGATATAACATTACTTTGAGGAATACTTTTAAAACAGTGGTTTTCAAACATTTTGGAGCCAGGACGTCTTTTCTCTTTCAGGTTGTTTAAGTTGGTTGGTTGGATTTTATGGCATGTCAAGTCTTATTGGGTTATTCTATGCCAAAGACATTTGTCTTATTCATTATTGATGGGTATTCAAAATTTTTTTTTGATAATTAGTGAGAGGGGTGTGTTTATCTTGCATGGCAAAAATTGTTAGTCTTTGTGATATGTTTAGCAAAGATATATACAATTCACTTTACACAAGTCTAGATCTTTATTTAGTCATCATATTGATAAGAGCTGCTGTTTGGCATAAATACATTGTTGAAAAATGTTGCAGCATTTTGACTGCCTTTTCAGACAACAATGGATTCTTATGGGTTCTGCTAAGCCAAAATTTTGGGAGTGGTTGCTTTTTAAACTGAATTTTCAGAGGTGTGTACCAGAAACTAAATATTAATTTGCAGTTCTATTGTTAGCAATAAAACTACAAATTCATATTTCTAGTCAGATAATATAAAATTTCAAGACCCCCTTGCAGTGAAACATTTGTTCTAAAAATTAACCCTTTTCATCATGATATCCAGAGAGACTACCATGTTTCCCAGAAAATTAAACAGGGCTTATATTAATTTTTACTTCGAAATATAACCTAGGTCTTATTTTCAGGTGATGTCTTATTCTTCATATAAATAAGACAGGGCTTATATTAATTTTCACTTTGAAATATAACACTAGGGCTTATTTTCGTGGAATGTCAAGTGTTTGCATTGTATGATGTGATTGTAAAGAATGCTTATTTCTTTCGTCTGTCTGCCACTCAACTAGGACTTATTTTAAAGGGAGGGCTTATATCAAAATCACTCTGAAAAATCATGCCAGGTTTTATTTTGCAGAGAAACACAGTAAATTATGTCTTGCAATTTGATATTCAATTAGACTATAGGGGGTAAATGGAAATTAAATTTGGTTACATGGGGGGGGGAGGGGGGGCATCAAGTATAAAATTTGAGAAACCCTGCTCTAAAACAGTGGTTGACTTATAAGTTTAATTTGTTCTCTCGTAACTCAATTTTCTCATTTATGAAATCAATTGAAATGAACTGAAATGCCATTAATGTTCCAACCCAACCAAACACCTTATTTTTTAGGTTCTTTTTTTTTTTTTTTAAATAAGAAAAAAATATCACTGTATTGTATAAAAACATAATAGAATGTAATGAACTATGTGCTGTAATATGTTTTAATGTTTATTTTTTTTATAAATAATATTTTTCTTTGGTGCAATCAATTTGAAAACTTAAATGTTTTAGTGAACTTATTAACATAAGTTGTATACCTCAAATTTTAGCTCACAACCCCCCCCCCCCAAAAAAAAAAAACAAAAAAAAACAGATTGAATGACAGCTCCTAACTCATAAGTTCAGACACTCATAAGTGAAGATTCCAATGTATAAGCAAAATCATTGCAGTACTAATTGAATCTATTTCTGATTTTTAGTACAGTAAAAATGTTAATACTAAATATTTGATCTTAGGTTTGGTTTGGTTTCTTTGTTTAATGGTATATCAAACTTCATGGGTCATTTAATGCTAAAGCCATCCTTGCAGAAGAATAGTAGTGGTGCTATATAACCCATAGCAGGAGGGTGTGGGGTATTATTCTAACTGACTGAGTAAAAGTACAGTAAAAATGTTAATACTAAATATTTAATCTTAGGTTTGGTTTGGTTTCTTTAATAGTATATCAATTTAGAAAAAAAATTGGCATAGTGACAGCTCATAACTTGGAAAACTCATTAGTTGGCACACTTGTAAGTTAAGGTAGCACACGTAAGTTAGGGCACTTGAAGCTTGCTTGTACCTTAAATTCTAGCTCTCAACATAAAGCAAAAAAAAAATTGACTGTTTGACAACTCATAACTTGGAAGACACATTATGTAACGTTGTGGGGTCCTTCTTCATAATGGGGTTGTTGCACAATGCACTCACTGTGTGCACTATTAAACTTGTACACTGGTCGCTGGTCTCTAGTCTCAGGACGTTTTCAAAGGTACGCTCCTACGCGTAAACTTTTTGGTTGTTTACAACATCCACAGGATTCCAGCAGTTCTTTCGTTGGTCAGTGTCAGGTCAAGGGAGTATCAACTTACATGCCGCGTTCTCTTCGTTGCGGTCAATTGACTATATCTCCACGGGTGTCTAGTGGTCAGGGGAATCTCGTTTGATTCATAACATCTCTCGTAGTATTTTTTAGTAGTAAATGATGACAACAGATCGTTCCCCGATCTCAGCCAACTCCAACTGTCAGATCAACTCCACTGCCTAACTCCCAGACCAACTACTGATTTCCTAGCCAGGGTCCGGCCTTACATATTATCTCAACAGAACAAATCTAGAAAGGCTTTTTTCTTGAATAATCTATTTCTTCCTAGAAGGAAAAGAATGTTTGATTCGTTCTAATCATTCGATTCCTTCTACGGTCATTGTGAGTTCACGGCCGTTTGGATCAAAGAACAATTCACAGTCAAGAAGTCTGAAATCCTTCAAAAATCCGTCTTCATGTTTCCAAAAATCTTGTTTATGTTTTTATTTCGTTTCGGTCCGATTCTTCAAAGAGACCACCTGGTAAGGTCTGAGAATCATACTACAGCTTTCTTTCTGTTTGACACAGGGCCACAAATATGGTGTTTCCAAGTAAGGCCCGACAAGTATGCTACAATTAGTTGGGGCACTCTTAAGTCAAGGTACCACTCTATTTGAATTTTAGCTGTGAGAGAGAAAAAAAGAAAAGAAAAGAAACAAATTCAAAGACTCACCCCTTTGGACCATTCCGGAAATGTTTACATGCATGACATTCTGAGGCACTTTTACCAAAGCAGCCATTGGCACATTGTTCATGACAAATAATTGAACTCTAAAAAAAAATTTAAAAAAAAAAAAAAGGAAAAATTATACATATGGAAATATATACATTTAGTTTTCATTTTTTATAATAATTATTCAGTCAGGATTAATCATACAAAAAAAAAAAAAAAAAAAAAAGTAGAAGAAAAACAAACAATATGCTCATCCCTTTTATGAATATTTAGAATGTCTTATATAATAAATAATCAAAATTTAATTATAGTTGAGAGATGGTGGGGCTTTATTAATCATACAAAGAAAAAAAGAAAGAAAAAAAACAAAAACAAAAACAAAAGAAAAAAAAATCTATTTCCATATTTGTTCACAATTCTGTCAATTTAATAATTCTGTTTGAAATTAGATTTGCTAATTGAACCGTTTTATTTCTTAATAAAAGATCATTTTGTTCTGTTGACGTCTTTGTGCACAGCTGTAAGCAAAGAGAAAATAGAGAAAAGAAAAGACTTAACCCTTTTAGTGCAGTGCATTTGATAACAAATATAATGACTGGAATGTACTTTTGACCATAAGATACAAAAAAAACAACAAAAAAACATAACATCTATTGGAGTTTTATAATCACAATAATACAATACGCTATTGGTGTTGGCTATTTGGATTTTACAGCATGTCAACCCTTGTTGGGTCATTTTATGCCAAAGACAATTTTGTTTTATTCATTCTTGCTGAGTACTCAATTTAAAAAAAAAAACCCTCATTTTTCGATCTATTTAACCCATAACCCTAATAGGTACTACCACTATGGGTCAGGATGGAATTGGGAGTAATGGCAATGAAGGGGTACTCCACACTCTCCAAAGCTTCGGAAATGGAGCTTTACCCTTAAATGCAGTTTAATGTCATACCCAGGACACAATCTATGTGTAGATATTGTAGTAGTGTTGTATATGTTCTGTGCAAAGATTCCTTAAAAAAAAAAAAAAAAGGTAGATGTCAAATGGAAGATGCTTAAGGATGTATAACAAATAAATAGAAAAATAAATAATGCAGTAAATAATTTTGATTTTTCGGACTGTTGTCCTCATCTTTATTATATGTGGCATGTATAAACACAACGTTCAGGCCATTGTAACTTCGGGCCTTGTTTAATTGTTTCTTATTTACCTTAGAATAAAGTCATCATCAGACAATAACTTTAAGTTTATTGTGATATGTATAAACACAATGTTTCAGCCGCTGCATCCTCCAGCCTTCCGCAGGTGTTCTCTTTGTATGAAGGCCGGAGGATAGAGCGGCTGAAACATTGTGTTTATACATATCACAATAAAGATGAGAATAACAGTCCAAAAGATGAGGACAACAGTCCAATAAATCAAAATTATTCAAGCCTCATCTAAAAAATACAGACAATTAATGCAGTACTTTATATTGTTTAAAATTAACACAAGAAATTTGGGTTTATAAAGACGAGAAATAAGTTAGTTTTTTTTATCAAATTTATTCAAAGAAGCAAAGATTTTGTTAATTTTTTCCCCCCTAATTTTTGATTCCGTTAGAATTCCTGCATTCATCATCTTGGAGTTAAGGATCTCTTTGATAAATCAGGAATTGGTCCAATTCTCTTTGAGATATTCAGTCAGCACCATGAAATTCTTGTGGCCACATGTTTAATACCAGTAGATTTAATGTCAGACTACTGGAATTTGAGCCTAAAATATAACACTTTGTTTTACCTGTTGCAATATATAAGGAAAAATCAGAAGGATTCTAATTATTATTATTTTTTTTTAGATAAAAAGGTAGACAACAAAGTAATGAAATAACTTAAAGATAAATTTTAAAGAACATTACTGAGTACCATTATAGTATGTGGCCTACAAAATCATGTCTCTCTTATAGTATGTGGCCTACAAAATCATGTCTCTCTTATAGTATGTGGCCTACAAAATCATGTCTCTCTTATAGTATATGGCCTACCATAAAAAGCACATTATAAGGTTATAATTATTATTAAGGTTATAATAATAACTGCTAACCCGGTTAGGGTTAGCAGTTATTATTATAACCTTAATAAGTAAGGTTATTACTTCAGAATTTGAGAATATTTTAGAATTAAATATATCTCTGATTCATGTAAATTATGGATAAATTGTTTAATTATTCTTAATTACTATATACAGCTTATGACTGAATTGTATTTCTTGAAATTGAATATATGTAAAAAATAATTAGTTTCAATAAATTGCCTACTACTTATATCTATAAATATACTCTTACTGAGGTAAGGCACATTCAAACCAGGTAGGCCACATACTATAAAACAATCAAAAAGGTTGGCCACGTATTACAGATTTAATCAATTATTAAAAACAAAAGAAAAAGAAAAAAAAAGAAAAATTATTTACCCTACAGGTAGGATTTGACACAAGATCACAAGTATGGGGCATCCAGTGAGGATTGAACTCGCTTTTCAGTAGTAATGGATCTGCGAGACTAGCTTGCTAACCATTACACCATAATGGGAATTATTTAATACAATTATATAATACTAAGTGCTTTAAAAATTTGCTTACATAAATTTCATGAGGAACCTTCCATAGCTGCAAGTGTTTTCAGCGTAATGGTTATCACCATACTAAATGTAGCAATTGACCCAAAAATTAACAGGGAGAAGATGAACATAATACTATCCAAAGGGAAGACAATGAAGAAAACAATGAACAAGAAAGTGACCCCAGCACAATGAATTTTCCAAAGATCATTTCCCAAAAAGCTGTGCTAAAGATCAGAAGTCACATAAAATGTTCTCCAAAAGATGGACGTGGACAATTTATTAACCCTTAACATTCTGTTGAGAATTTTCTAAGTCCAGAGCCCAATTCCTATAACCATTTATCAAAAATGGGTAAAAATGACATTTTCATTTAAAGTTACCTGTTATTTCCCTAAAATCAAAGACTTCTAAATATGTTTAATATTACATTTAAACAAAGGCTATCATTTGGGGTAGATTAAGAAAATGAATGTGACTTCCAGCCGGGTGAAAGGAGGCGGTATAGGATGTTAAGAGTTAAGGGTGGATAACTCAGTTATCCTAACAGCAATGCTTGCAAAAAAATTAAAATGCAATTTTCCTATAACAAATGATATTTCTAAAATACAGATTAATATAAGATTTTGGAATTTTAAATTATCAAAATCCATTCAATATTTTTTTGAATACTTTTAAAGTTGGAAAAACTGGACCAAAATATATCCACTATTCTTCCTCAAGTGTTCCCTGTGTATTCAAACATAGCAATGACCCAACTTGGGAAATCATTTTTAATAGTTTGGCTGTTGATCAAACAAGGGAATGAAGAACTTTTGATCAACAGTCAAACTATTCAAAATGATTTCCAAGGTTGGGTCATTGCTATACTTGGATACACAGGGAACCCCTGAAGAAGGCCAGAAGATACAGCAGCCGAAACATTATGTTTATACATACCACAATAAAAATGAGGACAACAGCCCCCCCCCCAAATCAAAATTATACGCATCTAGCCTCACCTCATAAATACAGACAAATACAAAAATAAAGATAAAGCAATAAAATTTGTCATGTCTATATCAAATCTGTTGGCTATTAACAAGGAATCATTAAAAATAAAAAGACATAACTCATCATGACTTTTCACTAGATTCACATTACTGTGAGTTTTTGTAAATAAGTGAAGTATACTAACACAATTTGTGAATTATATGCAAAAAAGCAGGTGTTCAAATATTTATCAGTTTTTCCTTTCATAATATCAATAAAAAAATTATTGGAAAAAAAAACCCAAAACAACCTTCAAAAAAGTGTAGATAAATCAATTACTATTAAATGGAATAATTTTGATTTTTCTGACTGTTGTCCTCATCTTTATTGTTATATACACAATGTTTCGGCCAATATGCCCTATGGCCTTCTTCAGGTGTTTCTTGTCAAATTTGGGAACATTCTCAAACTCAGGAATCTTCTTGGAACTTTGAACCAAACCCTTTATTCAATTCAATAGAGTAGACTGTTCTCATTTGTTAGTGAAATAGATCACTAATTAGGACTGAGCCTATTCTAGTAGTGACTACCCCAAGTGGAGTTTTAACAGGTTTGAATTCAGAATTTTCCTTCTCCTGGACTGGTTGCCTAACCAAGGTTAAAGAGCCCAGTCTACCCTACTATTTATCCATAGCTGGAGGGAGAGTAGTTGGATTTGTACCTTTACCAAGGGTATTAGTGCTGTGAAATGCAAACAGCTTTGTCCAGGATTTGAACTTGGGTCAATGAATCCATTTCCTATGACTAACCATTAGACCACACTCCTCCATGACCAGACCAGTTGGAAACAGGGTGCAATGGATATACAGTTTGAGTTAATACAGTTATAAGTGACAATCATCTGTAGGATGTATGTTCAATCCTGGCCAAGGGTGATAACATAGAATACTTATCATAGCTTAACACTTGTACCCGGTCATGGTTAACTTATGTTTAGAATTTTTAATGTTTGACTTAATACAAATGATTATAGTCAGACTAAAACTTTTCAATTAAGTACTAAATACCAAAATACCTATTTGATTTACATCATCAGAACCAAAGTTGTTCCAACCTAAAAAGATATATATATATATATATATATATATATATATACCAACCCCTCCAGATGAGCAGGATGCGACACAAAGTGGATTTCTTAAGAGGAATTTAACAGGTTTGAATTAAGAGTTTTTCTTCTCCTAGACTGGTTAATTAGCCATAGTTAAAGAGCCCAGTCTGCCCTGATATTTACCCATAACTGGAGGGAGAATTCCCAAGGGTATTAGCGCCATGTGAAATGCAAACAGCTTCATCCAAGAATTGAACTAGGGTCGACAAGTCCATTTCCTACGACTAACATTGACCACACGTCTCCACAATTATATATATGTTGGCAGAGTGGTCTATGGTTGGTATCAGACATACATCAAGGGAGTCTCTCCCCTTTTTGGTAACGCTAGATGAGGGAGATTGTTTTGCTGAGGTGGAGTTCCACATCTACAGTCAGCTCCCTATTTTACTGCACAGATCAGATAATTCAAGCTGTGCTCCTTGTACACTGAGTTAGGGGACCTGTATTGAACCTAGAATCTTGTGATTCCTAGGTGGATGCTCTACTACCTCAACTAAAACAGACCCTTAAATATATATATATATAAAAGGAAAAGATATACGTGGTCTGACGAAGCTCTGTGGGTCCCATATACCCACGAGTGGAAATGGTCCATAATCACGATACCCATGGTATTTAAGGCCTTTTTATTCACAAATAAATTTGCTCTATTTATAATAATTAAACATTGAGCTCTCATACAGAACTTGAACTCTACAACAAAGTACTGGTAGAGAATAGGACCAGCCTAGAATCACCCTTGTACCAAGAAACTTGGTACCACAACAAAGAATATATATATTTAAAATAATTTTATATTTAACTCAAAATAAATGAATGTTTACTCACATCCTCATGACAATGTCATTACTATTAGTTTCCTTTATTTTTACAAAAATCTGATGATTGATAATATGTCGCTTCTATACTATTATATTAAACTATATCATACTAGTCAAAATATTAAATACCAAAAGTTCAACACATTTGGCACATCATTTCTCAGGTGCCTTTAGTCATTTTCACACACACACACACACATATATATATATATATAGCAATAACATAATCTTTACTGTCCACTGCCGTCCCTCATAATCCTATAACCCCACCACCAGAACCTTTCCTTTCATGAGCCCTCAAATGACTCATCAATCCCACTGCAGATCCACAAAGTTTACAAGCAAATATGACATAGGAAGGACGTCCTTCCCATTGGATTGGATGATAAAATTTGATGGTTATGCACTACCATATGTCTGTTAAAACCAGAAGCAGACTTACAGACTATATATATCTATATATATATATAGGTAAGCTCATAAAAAAGCACCACAGGTATCTTTTTATCTCAAGCATTAGAGTGGTAAAAGGCTAACAATGTGGAGTCCTAATTGAAGATTAAACTCACTTAAGCAGCAACAGTTTGTAACCACTATTCTATGGTAAAGTGCTTTAAAGGTAGGGATATTCCTGTCATATTTCTAATGTGAATGTACAATGATGCAGTATGCTCTGAGGGGAAAAGAGGAGAAAGGAAAAGAAAGGAAAAAAAGAAGATCTTATGACCAAGATCAATGGATGTTATTGTTAGATAATAGTACAATATGATCTAAAGGAGAAAGAAAAAAAGATTTTATAACCAAGATCAGTATGTCATTGTTAAATAAATGATACAGTATACTCTAAAGGAGAAAGAGAAAGAAAAAGAGGAAAAGAGAAAGAAAAGAGAAAAAGAAAAAAAAAGAAGAGAGAGAGAGAAAAGAAAAAGAAGAGAGAGAGAGAGAGAAAAGAGAGAAGAGAGAGAGAGAGAAAAGAAAAGAAGAAGAGAAAAAGAAGAGAGAGAGAGAGAGAGAAAGAAGAGAAGAGAGAGAGAAAAGAGAAAGAGAAAGAGAAAGAAAGAGAGAGAGAGAAAAAGAAAAGAGAGAGAGAGAGAAAAGAAAAAGAGAGAGAGAGAAAAGAGAAAAGAGAAAGAGAGAGAAAAGAAAAAGAGAGAAAAAGAAAAAGAGAAAAAGAGAGAAAGAGAGAAAGAGAGAAAGAAAGAGAAAGAGAGAAAAGAAAGAGAAAGAGAGAAAAGAAAGAGAGAGAGAGAAAGAAAGAGAAAGAGAGAAAAGAAAGAGAAAGAAAGAGAAAAGAGAAAGAGAGAGAAGAAAGAGAGAAAAAGAGAGAGAGAAAGAGAGAGAAAAGAAAAAGAGAGAGAAAGAAAGGATTTTATAACCAAGACAGTATGTTATTGTTAAATAAAAGATACAGTATACTATAGAGAGAGAAGAGAGAAGAGAGAGAGAGAGAGGAGAGAGAGAGAGAGAGAGAGAGAGAGAGAGAAAGAAAGAAAAAAGAAAGAAAAGGTTTTCTAACCCAGATCAATATGTCATCATTAAATAACTTAAATATGAATGGAAAGCAAAAAAAAAAAAAAAAAAAAAAGAAAAAGAATTGGTTTTACTTGGAATAATGATTCAACTCTAAATAGATCTTCAATGATAAATGGCTTCTTGAATAACATCTTGAAGCACACCTGATATTATTGGATAATCATCAGAAGGAGGAGGGAGAGGAAGGAGAGAGGAGAAGGAAGAGGGAGAGGAGATAAAAAGACTCAACAGAAAGAAGAATGTTAGAAGAAGGCAAGTAGTTCATTATTCAGTTTTTATTTCACTCTTATTTCTCTTGTTTATAGCTGTACTCCTCATATGAATAATCTAAAGTTGTCTATATTTCTTATGTTATCAATTGTTATTCATTTTTAGCTGGATTTTATTTTATTTCTCTTGCTCATTTAAACTAATAAGATGCAATGATTTTAAGCGATCCAAATTTCTCCAATGAAGTATTGTCAATTATTAATAATTTTGGATTAGATTTTCTTTCTGATTATTTGTTGTATAAGGTTGATATAAATGAAGAGTTTTTAGTAGACCAAATCTCTTATTACTATTAATTATAAATGGCAGTGCTAAGACGTAACTAGCAGGGCCTGTGGATATACCATTGTATGATAATTTAATTATTACAACGTTTGATATGTTTACTTAAAGCTATTGTAAAATACTTCAATATGTAAAATGTATGATTATCTCGATTTAATTTTCTCATTCTTTTTTTGTTCTTTTGATTGAAACAGATTAGCGTTATTGCTTCTGCACACTCACTCCATCTCTATATATTTCTCTCTACTATTTTTCTTTCTTATTATATTTTCTGTGTAGCATGTCCCTTTTCTTCCCTTTCTTTATAATAAAAAACAGAATGGTCCATTATTTAGATGATGACACTCATAAGAAATAATTCAGCATCAGATAATCAAGATTTAGATTTTTGCATTTTTATCTTGGATGATTTGGATAGTCTCATTTATAACCAGAGGGTGTTGCAAGTTGATAACAGTTGTACAATTAAGGAACCAAGTATTAATAGTCTTTAAGAAAAAGTCATCAGGGCGGCCTAATACCAGACAGCGAGGGAGTCTATCCCCTTTTCACTAGCGCTTGACTAAGGAGATTATTTTATCATCTGAAGTGGAGCGCTACACCTACCATCAGCTCCTCACTTTACCGCACAGATCCATGTGCTACTCATTAGCTGAGTTGGCGAGGACTGGTATTGAACCAGAAACCTTCTGATTCATAGCTCTACCGACTGAGCTAAACCAGAGTTGTCTGAATTTCTTAGATGATTTATTGTTAATTAACTAGCAGGACCTGTGGAAATTCCACAGAATAAAAAAAATCAAGAGGGGCTATTTAAGTAAGAAAGGATGATTTGCAATTTTATAATATAAATTCTATTGTTGGCCTTTGCAATAATTAATATAAAAATCTATAAAATACTTCATAGACGTCATTTGTTAGAATTTGATTCTACTAAACAACTACAGATTATATATACAGTGATGCTGATAGCTTTTTGATTTAGTGCGTCCTGGGACACATATTTACTTTGAATGAGTCCCCAGGAAAATTTATGGGTCCCAACTAAAGCCGTCAAACTCCTATCCTGTGTAATTCATTTCTAAGAAACTATTGAAATATATTTACAGTTAACTCGAAATAGTGAGGGGAGAAACACTGGGACACATGGATATGATTTTACTGTGTCTTTTTAAGTTTTTGTGCGTCAGGGACGCGTACCTATCAGCATCTCTGGATCAATTGTTTGCATTTCCCATATTGCTAATACCCTTGGGAAAGGTATGCATCCAACTATTCTCATTCCAGCTACAGTTAAATAGTAGGGCAGAATAAGCTCTTTAACCTTGGTACAGCAACCAATCAAGGAGAAGGAAAATTTAAACTGCTTAAGAAATTGACCATGTGTCACATCTTACTCATGTGTAGGGGTTAGTAATATATACATACATATATATATATATATATATATATATATATATATATATATACTCTTTATTATTTAGATTTCAAAAATAACCAAGTAACTCCCATTGCCCTGAGATAGGCCATGAAGGAAAATACTTAGTACGTTACCCCAATGATCTAAAAGGTTGTGAGAGGTACTCATAGTGTAATGGTTATCATTGTAGAAAATTGACATGTGCACCAGAGTTCAAATTCTGGTTGCATTTCCCATAGCACTAATACCCTTGGGAAAGGTATGAATCCAAATATTCTCTCTATGAGGATTGATATCATTACACTATTAAATTACTCAAGACTTTTTAACCATTGTGTCATGAAGCATTATTAACCACAAGAATAGGTGCCCTTTGGATGTAAGTATTTAAGTTTTAATGTAATAAAATATATTAAATTAGAATGACTAATGAAATTAAATAAGAATGCATATAAAAAGATTACACTTATTTTAATTGGTTTCTATATAAAACTATTCATAGAATTGATTGTAATACGTTGGAGAATAAAACAATAATACTAGAGATCAATAACACCAAATAATTATTTGTTAAAACCAGTATGCAAATTAACCACACCATATTATGTGAACCTTTCTACCTTAATGATACATTGCAGGATTTTAAACGCACTAATAACATGGGCTGTTTTGAGGCAAATCTAACTTAGATTTTCATAGAGATATCATTAATAAATAAGATTTATTCTATGTATTAATGATTCTGACTATAAACAAAATACTCATTGATAAACCCAAATCCTGAAGTCAAATCCATAGAAGTGACATAGTTTCAGTTATGGACAGACACTGAATCTCCATTATAATAAGATTTGCATGTTGTTGGGTGTCCTGGGTATGTTGCTAAACTGCATCTAGTGATGGGGGTTCTAATTTTGGTAATCTGGGGAGTGTGGAGTACCCCTTCATAGCCATTACTCCCAGGTCCACTCCAGAGTAGTAGTACCTACTAGTGTTCTATCTATGGGTCAAATAGATATGTTTGCATGTTAATGAAAGTTATTTTTTCCAGTTTATTGATACATATTAAGTTATTGATAAATCTAACATTTATTAACCTGAGCAGGATGTGACACAAGGTCAGTTATAAAGTGTGTTTTAACAGTTTGAATTCAGGGTTTTCCTTCTTCTAAATTAGTTGCCATACCAAGGTTTCAGAGCCCAGTCTGTTCTATTTACTCATAGTTGGATTAATATCTTTCATAAAGGTTACTATTTACCCAACCCATGGGTAGGATGTGACACAAGGTCACAAGTATGGGGCATCTAACAAGGATCAAACTATTCAGTAGTAATAGATCTGCAACATTAGCTTGCTAACCATTACACCACCATTAGACACCCATTACCCAACCCATCTGCCACAGGTAGGATGTGACATAAGGTTGCAAGTATGGGGCATCCAACAAGGATTGAACTTGCTATTCAGTAGCTTACTTGTTTGTTTTACGGCATATCAACCTCGGTGGGTTATTTAATGCAAACAAAGTTTTTAAATAAATACATTCTTGATCGGTACTCAATTTTTTTTATAAAACACATTTTTTCTATTTAACCCATAGATAGAAACTTAACAGGTACTACCACTCTGGGTCAGAGTGGACCTGTAAGTAGAGGTGATGAAGGGGTACTGGAACTTCACCAGAGAGAGTTTAACGCCATACCCAGGACATGAAGACCCACAGCCACCGCCTTCTAGCACCCATATGATAAAAAGGGTTGGAGCTTGCCATAAGGGCAATAGGGTTAGGACAATCATATAGGTGTTAAGGCTTGACATGGTCAGCGATTGATCGGAAAAGGCCTCTCCGACCATCTGTCTAGCCTAAGTAAGGGCCAAAGTGGAGTGTTGCATGTCAGACTCAGCCATGAGGATTCCATCCTTAAGCATCATGGGTTATCACCCATGGCCAACAGGTGGCCCCAATGGTAGGGGTCTTACCCCTGTGCAGAGGTGCAGTTGGTGTATTCTAAAGCACCAGCCAACAGGACTTCACTAGTGATGGAACTGCAACACAAGCTTTCTAAACATCAGAATTCCATCCTCAAGCATCATGGGTTGCCACACACAGCCAACAGGTGCCTCTCATTGAGGGCGGGGGATTTTTTACCCCTCTGCAGAAGTGTAGTCAATGTATTCTACTGCCACAACCGAAGGGACATAGGACATTAATTAACAGAAAATAAATACATGACTAGACATTTTTTATTATAATGGAGATTATGTGTTTGTCTGTCTGTAACTATATCACTACTCAAGTCACAATTCCCTTTGTTATTTACTTCACATTCTCCATGATTTTATTTTTATTTAAACCTCAATTATTAATAAAATTGTTTTACATTATTAATACTGTTGGCCACATTTACATTCTAATAACATGCAATTTTATTTATATATACAACAAAATAGCGGTTTACAGTGTGAATGGTAAGGCTAATTTGCATATTGATATTAAAAATTTGATTTTAATAAATGCGCTTAGTATTATTGATTTCTAATTGTTTGGTTTTATCTTAATGAATAAGAACAAAAATCTCGGGGATAAATTTTAAAAGAAATCCATTAACGAGAAGAAATAACTAATTTTATTCTTTACTTCCCATTTTAACTAAATATTTAAATCAGGAAAATTTAGCAATGAAAGATGGGAGTGATGGAAAAGTAAGTTTTAGTTGTTCTATTTTTCGATTATAACCCCTTTGTTTCAAATCTTTTTATCTGCATTCTTATTTAGTTTCATTAGCTTTTCTATTTTAATATAATATTCTATTATGTTAAAACTTAAATACTTGCGGCCGGAGGGTGCTTATATTTGCTAGTATACTAAAATTAACTTAGCATATGACCAGAAGTATGTGGGGTATGGGCATCTAGTCAGAATCAAGTCCACTAACAATGGTCTGCTTAGTTAATGGTGTCACATGACTAAAAGCTATTTAGAATCAAACTCATGAGTAATAGTCCGATTGTCTTGCCCAATAAACAAGACAATATATTTAATATGCTTGTTCCTAAATCTTCGATTGGTTATCAGGTTGCATATCGTGCAGGCAGAAGTAGGATTTTCCGTTTAAACCAAAACAAAGAAAAGACGACAAAAATAACAAAGGACTTTTTCCGGTTAACGTGAACAAAGAAATCAGAAGTAGATTTTTCCGCTGATAAGTATAACAAAAGAAAATGCGTGGGCGGTTTATATATATAAAAAGAAAGTCGAGCAGGGATGGCAGTTAGACAGAAGACTCGGAACAGAGAACAAGTGAGCTGAGAGCCGCCACGGCCGAGAGGCTGTGAGACCCACATAGCCACCTAACCAACACATTTCAGCAGTCATTGTCAATGCTCGCCACCCACGCACAGTCGAGGGAGAAGAAATAAAGTTTCTACTATACACATGAATTGTGATTTCCCTAAGTCCGACTACTACGTTTAAGCTAAGTAGACAATATACACCAGCAATATCAATTTGATACAACTTATACAATTTAGTGCCGTGAAAAAGGCCCTACGCAACAATCATCCTGCAAAAACCCTTTGTTTAAAAATGAAAATGTCCAAGTTTTTAAAGATGCAATGCAAAAATGTAAATCCAGATTATCTGGTGTAACTTAATTGCAGATTTCTTATCAGTCATAATTTTTTTTTTTCAGCCAATTTTAAAAATGAAACATTCCAAATTATGTCGCTTAAATGCCCAACATAAAATTGAAAGGAATTTAAAAAAAAAAAAAAAAAAGTTACATGTTTGTTTTATTTGTAATATTGAAATTGTGAATTATGGAAGATATTTTGGTAATGTTGATCTTATATTGTCCCAGCCTCCTGCCAAAATTTACCCTGCATTTTAGTGAACCAGTGTCAGGCGAATTTCCAGCCCAACTTAGATATTTTCTGAGTCATGTTTTTGTCACTTTTTGTCAGCAAATTAATGTAGATATTTCAAATGCCTCACCCCAGATTTTTACCGGTAAATCAATGCTAATATTTTACAACCCTGCTTTTAAGAAAGAGTAAAATCAAGATTATTATACTTTTTACATATTGAACTATTATGCATGAGCTCTTAAGTAAACATATCAAATGTTGTAATAATTAAATTATCATACTGTGGTATATCCAAAGGTTCTGCTAGTAATAATAAATATACAAGTTAGGATAGTGTAGACAAAGGGTCAACTGTGCTTGATTTAAAGATGGCACAGCTGAGAAACTGACAGTTACCAAGTGCCATTGACCCTATGTCTACGCTATCCTAACTTATGCTCTATCACTGATATAGAGCACTCTTTATCTATAGCAAACTACATACACACATAACAGGTGATTGACCCTTCCCATGGTGCACCACAAAGAAAACCAGTCTTTTCACTATGTTCCCCAAACTGAACTAGAATCAAGTGTTTAACTCTTCTCATGATGCACCCCACAACAGCATATAAGGAAAAACATGAACACAAATAATTCACATGGTTTGAAAACTGTCTAGGCAAGAAACTGTCAGTTACCAAGCGCCAAGGACTTCATGTCTTTGCTACCAAACATATCTTATAATATAATGGAGAGTATGTGTGTCTGTAACCAAAACTATATCACCACTAAAGACACAATTCCCTTATTTATTTACTTCATATTATCAATGAATTTCTTTTTATTTAAGTCTCAATTATCAATGAAATTGTTTCACATTATTAATACTGTTGGCCTTATCTACATACTAATAACATGCAAATGTAGTTATATATTCAACAAAAAAGTGGTTTACAGTGTGAACGGGAAGGCTAATTTGCATATTGATATTAAAAATTTGATTTTAATAAATATGTGTTTGGTATTATTGATTTCTAATTGTTTGGTTTTATCTTAATGAATAGGAGCAAACATTTCTGGGATAACTGTAATTCTATTCTTTACTTCCTAATTTAACTATCTAGTTAAATTAGGAAATATCAGCAATGAAAGATAGGAGTGATGGAAAATGATGGAAGAGTTTCAAAGTTGTTCTATTATTTTATTATACCCCCTTTGTTTCAAATCATTTTATCTGTATTCTTATTTAGTTTCATTAGTGTTTCTAATTTGATACAATATTTTATTAGATCAAAATTTAAATATTTGCACCTGGAGGGTGCATATATTTGCTAGTATCTTATTATAATTGACTGGAAACTATATTTCTATTTTGATCACATTCTCCATGATTGTTTTTCATTAAGTATTGACCATTTCTACATATTAATAACATGCAATTGGTGAAGAAGGCTAATCTGCTGCCTTATTAAATATAATCTATTAACTGGATTTTCAAATAGCATTAGTGTTTCTAATTTGATACAATATTTTATTAGATCAAAATTTAAATATTTGCACCTGGAGGTGAAATTAAATTTATGAAATTGGAGAACATCTAAGCAGCATTGGTTTTGTTTTTTAATAATTAAAACAAGTTGCAAATTTTCTTTTAGTATAAAAATAACAAGAAATGTTATTAAATTTCTAAATCCAAAAGGGGAGGTTTTGGGACACACTGTGTTTAGTATTTATAAAGATTTAGGCCAACCCATTCTATGGTCTTCTTTAAGTATGTACAGAAAAATGATCTTTTTCTTCATATTGTAAATCCTCAATGTTTCTTTCCTGTAATGCCATAACTTTTTAGTTTGTATTACTAAGAAGATGTACAGAAGCAGAGGTATGTGTTGGCAAAACCCTATTTAAAGCCATTTCATTTACTATCGTTGAACAAGACAGGTGGCACACTAGAGTTTGATCATCTCTAGTGGGTCTAACTGGTGAGAAGGGTATTATGTTAAAAGACCTGACCCCCCCCCCAATAAACCAGTTAATAATAACATAACTGACGCCGCCACCCAGCGCTGTTTAGTAGCACAGGCGTGTCTGAAATACTAAGGAGAGAAAAAAAATTGTATACTTGAAGAAAACCCAAAAAAAAAAAATCCAGCCTTTTTCATATGTTTCTTATCGAACTCTGGAACCTTCACAGAACTTCAAACCAAACCCTTTATTCAATCTGTAAATGCAAGAGAATTATCTCCCTTGCTTTGCCCGGCTATCCTATTGTGTGGGTACAAAACACCGTTTGACACCGGTAAAAGGTCACATGTGCGTGTGGCACTAGTTTTTAAAGTCTTTTAGCAGGCAGGAACCGAGGAGACAAGAAGGTTTGACACCGGCAAAAGGTCACATGTGCGTGTGGCACTAGTTTTTAAAGTCTTTTAGCAGGCAGGAACCGAGGAGAGAAGAAGGTTAGTGTCAGCACAGAGCTTTTCCTCCTTTTCTTGATTTTTATTAGTTTGTATTAGAGAAACTACATAGTCCTTTGTTTCTATTGTAGTTTCACGTTGAAGACGCAGGAGGATAAGTGACAACTCCCGTATTTTTGGAAATAAAAGTGTCTTCACCAGTCGACTGTCATACTCATTCCTTGCCTGGGTGTTGCCGTCATACAATTCATTGGGGGTAGACATACGGCATAACAGATATAAATGTTGAGTTAATACAGTTCTAAGTGACAATCATTTGTAGGTTGCAGGTTCAATCCTGACTAGGGGCAAAAAAATAACAGAATAGTTAACATAACAATGACCGGTTACAAGTGTTAAGCTAATAGAATAAGAACAATCTACTCCAATGGATAAAATAAAGGATTTGGTTTGAAGTTCTGTGAAGGCTCCCGATTCCAACATGAAAGTTTCTGACTTTGATAAAAAACACCTGAGGAAGGCTTGAGGGCACATCAGCTGAAATGTTGTGCATATAACAAAGATGAGGACAACAGTATAAAAAATCTAAATAATACAAATGATCAAGGCTCACGATCAAGTGATGCTGAATGCATCGGTTCCTGTTAGATCACTGAAGGTAAACAGTGAGGAGTCTGGTCAATACTTAGATGGGTGACCATTTAAGCAATAGCAGGTACTATAAGAAACCAAATATCAAAATGACTTGATTTGGCATTAAATGACCCAAAAAGGGTTGATATGCCTTAAATCAAAACAACCAAACAAATAATCAAGCCTCATCTCAAAAATAAAAAAAAAACAAATAGTAATGTTTATTTGTTGGTTGGTTGGATTTTACGGCATGTCAATCCTTGTTGGGTTATTTTATGCCAAAGACGTTTTGTTTTATTCATTCTTGATGGGTATTTCATTTCATTTTTAAACTCAAGCCATTTTTTTTAAAAACACATTTTTTAAAACTCACTTTCTTCTATTTAACCCATAGATGGGATCCTAACAGGTACCACCACTCCAGGTCAGAGTGGACCTGGGAGTAATGGTGATGAAGGGGTACTCCACATTCCTCACAGCTCCAGAATTGGAACTTCACCATCAGATAGAGTTTAATGCCATACCCAGGACATTAAGACCCTCAGCCACTGCCCCCTAGCACATATGATAAAAAGGATTGGAGGTTTGCCATAAGGGCAGTAGGGTTGGGACAATCATATGTGCTAAGGCTTGAGGTGACCAGCCGATTGATCAGAGGAGGCCTCTCTGCCCACCCGTCTAGCCTAAGTTAAAGCCATAGACAAATCAAAGCAGGTACGATACAACAAACACACACACCAATAACAACTAATTAATAATTGTGAAACACAATATCAATGGCAAAGTATTTTTATTGAGAAATTTTGGCTACAGAGAAAGAGAAAGACATTTACAAAATAAATTTCTTAATACCCATCACCATTGTCAAAATAGAATTTAAAACTTGGATTATTCTGACTATTGTCTGAATCTTTGTTATATATACGTTTTGGCTGCTGTGTCCTCTGGCCTTCTTCAAGTGATTCTTGTCAAACTCGAGAACCTTCTCTTCGAACTCAGAAGCCTTCAACAAGAAACACCTGAAGAAAGCCAACAGGGCACATTGGACAAAAAAAAAAGATGAGGAGAATAGTCCAAATAATCCAAATTATCAAGCCTCATCTAAAAAATTCAGACACATAGAAATTCAAAAGAAATCTTTATTTTTTAAAATTTTTCTTTGCTAATATTTAATTCCAAATAAATACATGACCGGAACCAAGTTTATTTAAGTTCAATAAATCCTGAATTGAAATTGACGTCATTCACTTGTGAGTGCTGAACAAACCAATTTTAAAGAAATTCAATCAAATGGAATATTTTTTCTAAAGAGGAGAGGACAGAAATCAAATTATCACCTGCAAAAGATTAGTAATTGAGAGAAAAAAAAAAAAAAGAAGCCTAAAAGGTATTCATCTTATGATTTTACTAAAGTCACTTTACATCAGGCATGGGTAACCTTTTTCAAGAAGCCCATCATCAACAGGTGGCTCGCACAAGGCATGTCCCACTTTGGGGAATTTGCACAAACCATGTCATATATATATATATATATATATATATATATATATATATATCAAATTGCCACTTTAACTTTTCTGTTGCAGTGCCATCAGTAAATAATCCAAAAGTGCTCAATGCATTAAAAAACAGAGCAATAATATATATATATATATATATATATATATATATATATTTGTCAGAGTGCTACTTCAATATTTCCTTTGGAGTAAGTAGTAAAGTCGTCGGGGCGGCCTAAAGTTGGTATCAGCCAGTTAGCAAGGGAGTCTATCCCCTTTTCAATAGCGCTAGACCAAGGAGATTGTTTTTTTGGCATCTGATGTGGAGCGCCACACCTACCATCAGCTCCTTACTTTACCGCACAGATCCCTGTACTACTCATACACTGAGTTGGCGAGGACCGGTATCGAACTAGGAACCTTGTGGCTTCTAGCCGAACGCTCTAAGTGCTCAATACTTCATAAAAAGTAGAGCTATAATAACATTAGTAGGGCAGACTGGGCTCTTTAACCTTGGTTAGACAATCAGTCTAGGAGAAGGAAAACTAAATTGAAGGGTAGACAGGGCTCTTTAGCCTTGCTGCAGCAACCACTCTAGGAGAAGGAAATCGGATTTCAAACCAGTTGTAGTGTTTTAAAAATTTACCATGTCATTTCCTGTCTGAGGTGGAGAGGTTGGGTAAATATATACAATCATTCTTTGGAATTTACTGCAAATGTCCCATGACAAGCCGCAAGGAAATGTTTCAAGACAAAATGTGTGAGAATCTTGTTGCAATATGTTCTCTGCCACAAAAATGCTACAAGTTCTTATAAAGTTTGTGGTCGGATGAAAACCACAGATTTTTTTTGTTTTCTTTTCTGTTGGGTGTTGAAAAATGTGGTGTAGAAGAACAATTCATCCCAAAAATAAAAACATTCTTATCAAAAAATGGGTCAGGTAGAAATTCTTCAATAAAGAAAGTAGTCACCTCAATAGAAATCATTGTGAACAAATCTAGAATGAAAAGTATTCCAATATATTATAGAAAGTCAGGAAATAATTTATAACAGATGCCTACTTCTTTTGATGAACATTTTTTAACGCATACATTTTTATCACTATATTTCATATAAAGTAAAATTCTCATGCCTATATATATATATATATATATAATATATATATATATATATATATATATATATTATATTATATTATATATATACACACACACACACAACATACTTAGATATTAGTTGCTATTATTTTTTTTTTTTCCTAGTATTGGAGATTTGAAAATAAAGTGCGGGTGTAAGAGCTATATTCATTTATTCATTTGCCTTAAGGTGCATTGTCTAGACAAAAAGTGGCTAATATGCTGCTTTGAAACAAATGGTAAAAATTGCACATTAAATTTATTGTACACTATAATGAATATTATATATATATATATATATATATATATATCATAGTTTTGAGAATTTAAAATAAGTTGCTCGATTACATGTGTCAGTGCTGTATTCATTTGATATTGTGTACAATTGATATTTGCTGTATATTCTTTCACAGATGCACTATTTTGATGATAAGTGGTGGCTAATACACTCCTTAGACACCAACGGTAACAATCACACCTTAAATGTATTGTACTCTTTAACACACCCGATAATATATATATATATATATATATATATATATATATTAGTCCAAGTGTTGCTTCAACATTTCCGTGGGCATACCATTAGTAATTTATCATAAAAAGTATACCTATAATAATTGTGGAAAAAACTGAGTATACCATGGTTTCAATCGTCAGTGTATGTGTATATATGGAGAGAAAAAAAAGAAAAAAAGAAAAGAAAGAAAGAGAAAAAAAAAAAAAAAAAGAGCTTTATGATCAATTAAGATATTTTCATAAATACTAATAAAATAGGAGCTTTAATAAGTTTTCTTGAATACTTTTTATGTAAAGATTAAATTCAGGTAAACTGTAATGTATTTAATGTACAAGTGGTTCAGAAATTCAAAAAGTTAAAATATGAAGAAATTTGACAATATGAATGTCCAGAATTTTCAAACTAATAACCAATCTTTTTGATGTTAAAAGTAACTAAAATATACAAACAATTGACAATGATAATAATTTTGAAGGCTGAATTTTCAAATAAAGGGTATCTAATATCTAAAGTAAAGTTGGCAGAGTGACCTATTGTTGGTATCAGTGAGGGAGTCTATCCCCTTTTCACTAGCAAAAAGACCAGGGCATGTTTACCAACATTTTTCCCATTCCCCAATGATACCTGCATTGGAAAAAATAAGATCTAAAAGTTTGGTTTAATTTACCACACTTTTAACCTGGATTCTTTATCCCATTTCTAAGAAGAAAAAAAAAGAGGTAAAGTTGGTGGAGTGGCCACCAAGGGAGTCTATCTCCTTTTCACTGGTGTTAGACCAGGGAGATTGATTTTGCTGAGGTGGAGCGCCACACCTACCGCCAGTTCTCCACTTTACCATACAGATCAGATTACTCAATCTGTGCTACTCATGCATTGAGTTGACGGGGACTGGTATTGAACCAGGAACCTTGCAATTCCTAGGTGAGTGTTGTATCAACTGAGCTAAACCGACCACTGTTATCTAAAAGAACTAAACAAATACCATATGTGGAATCAGTCGATACAATAAATGTCTTTAATGTACAAGAGGTTTAAAAAAATATCCTATTTGTTTGGTAGAAAAGTTTTCATTACTTTCCTGTGTGTGTGTGTGTATGTATATATATATATATATATATATGATAGTGAAGATAAGTTTAATGGTGCTTGTAACTTCTGTTTCTTGCCTATGTAATTTTTAAACTAGTGCGTAGTGGGACGCATATATATTTGCTTTGAATCGGTTTCCGGGAAAATTTAGGGGTCCCAACTAAAGCCACCTAAATCCTACCTTGTAACCTATCCTGTGTAATTCATTTCTAAGAAATTATTGAAATTTATTTACAGTTAGCTTGAAATGGTGAGGGAAGAAAAAAAAAAAAAAAGACACTGGGATGCATGGATATGATTTTACTGCATGTGTGTATATATGAATATAGACAAACATATACAATAAGTGCAATTTTTTGATTGTATAAAAGAAAGTTTCCAGAGAGAGAGAGAGAGAGAGAGAGAGAGAGATCACTGCATTAGAGAAACCAAGTACTACCTGCATTTTTGGCTCCCTTTTCAATCAGGTAAAAAAAAAAATAAATTATATACTGAATCTAAGCATTATCATTGAGTACTGATCAGCAATCCAGACTCAAATTCCCATTGGAAGACCCAGATTTGTAGCCTTGTGCCAAACTAAACTGAGCTAAGTAAATAACTAAATCTATTTTCTATTAGACAAAAGGGGATTGTTAATTAGTCAAAATCTAATTTTGAATATGAACAGATATTGATTTTTGGAGGTGGGGGTGAGTGTGTGCTCAAAATTGAAAGAGTAAAATTATTGTTAGAGGTGGGGGGGATGGGAAAGGTTTTGTGATTCCCCAATTACCCAATTTTGGTTTTGTCTGAAAAGAAAATTTACTCAACATTTCCAATCAATCAATTTTCATCCAGAAATAAAAGTAAGTAGAATTACAAATTCAGAAAAAAATTTCTTTTGACTTTATATAAAAGATAGTCCAAAAAGTCTTGTCACCTCCAACATATATATATATGAGAGGGAGAGAGAGAGTTTTTTAAGAGGTAAAATAATTAGTACAACCCAAAATTCTAGAAAATGATTTAATTTTTGAAGGTTTTTTTTAGAGGTAAAATAATTACATAACATTATATAATTAAAACAAGAAACAATGAAAGTTAAAACAATATGTAGGGGTAACAAGACTTTAGGACCACCTTGTACATTGTTTTTTTTCTTGCCTTTTCTTTCTCAAAGGTGTTTTTTTTCTTCTTATTATTATTATGAGAAACTTTTAGTAAGATCTGATGATATTCATGATTTAACATATTCTTTGAAAAACAATGATTTTAATTAAAATTAAGTTAAAATAAAAAAAATAAAAAAAATGCAAATAAGAAAAATTTTTTACAAAACAAAAGTATTCAATGTTATGTAAAGAGGTGACAATAACATGCAGATTGTGTCTGAAAGAAAAAGGATGCATCTAAGAACATGCTGAAAACAAAATGCTAAACAAAAGAAGCGAGTTGATATATAAGTGTAGACATGTTAACAATTTTTTCCTGTGTTATCTACTACTTGACCCTGACTAATCCCATAATTTATTCTCCTCTATTTAGACTACACTAATTTTTTTTTTCCTTCGTTTGAATGTCATGTGTACTAATACTTTGTCATGTTACTAAATAGTAACATGACTAAAAAAAAATCTGAAATAACTTAAAATTGGTTAATTTTTAGAGTTTTTTGATAGTATTTTTGGAGGGCAATATTACAGAGCAATGTTATAAAACTCCTGGAATAGTTATTTTCAAGTAAAAAAAAAAAAAAATAAAAAAATAAACAAACAAAAAATTTTTTTCTGGAAGGAGCTCTATAACATCGCTCCCTAATATTACCCTGGTGATATTTTAATATATATATATAAGAAAAAGAAAAAAAGTTCAAGCATAACTATTCATTCATTTTTAAATAAACATATCTGAATATATTCTTTTTTCCATAACTTTATACTGAAAAATTTGGGAGTTAAAGGGTTAAATAAAGTGTGGTCATTAAAATCTCTGACTGTAAAATCTACTCAGTTGAAAGAAAGAAAAGAAAGATAAAAAAAAAAACAAGCTGTTTAATTTCAATATTTTCGATCTTCAGATATAATAGCTTAAAAATCTTAAAATGTGCTTGGTGACGAACAAAACAACAAAAAAAAAAAAAAAAAAAACAAAAACAAACAACTTTTGCAATAACAAATATACAAAATAAATAGATAAATAAATAAATAAAAGGAGAAAATGTCAGTATCAAAATGTTAGAGCTGCTTAGAGAGAGAGAAAATAAAAAATAAAAAAGCTAAAAAAAATTCTAAATAAACCGCAAAAAAGTGTTAAGTATTTTAAAAGTAAAAGATGTTAGTGAAAAAGAGAAGAAAAAAGAAAAAAAAAGCTAAAAAAAAAAAAAAAAAAAGAATTTAAAAACTGCTGAGACCTACATTTTTCTTTTCTTTCTTTTACTGTTAAATTATAAATGAATTTGTTTTTAAAAAGATGCCTGGAGGTCATTTTTTAAGACTTAACAGATTTTGTTGCAATAAATTTTGCAATGCATTTTTTTTTTTTTTTTTTTTTTTGTTAACAATGTGTAGTAAAATAAAAACCATAAGTTTTCTTCTGGGTCAGGTGCTGAAAAAGTCAGACTAACAGAAAACATTAAAAATGGGTCAGGTAAAGGTTTTTCAATATAGAATCTATACTGGGAGTCTTTTGAAGTGGATACCTATACCAATGTTTCTCAACCTTTTTTGGTTGTGGCCCCCTCCAACTCAAAGCAAGTTCTTTGTGGTCCCTCTCATGCCAACTTGAGTTTTTATTACCCCCCATCCATCAACTTAATACATCCAGGGAAGTAGGAAAATTAAAGATTGTAAAACAACTACTTTGCATAGATCAGATTTTTAAAAAGTGCAATAAATAAATATTAGCAGGACCTGTGGATATACCACAGTATGAATTTAATTATTACATTTGATATGTTTACTTAAGAGCTATTGCTATATAGTTTAATATGTAAAAAGTATAATCTTGATTTAATGCTCTTACTTGTTTTTTTCCTTTCTTTCTTTTTCATCTTTTTATTATATTCATTTGAAACGGTGTTATCGCTTCCACATGCTCACCCCCTCTATCTTTACTCTTTCTTATATTTTTCTCATCCCAAATTAGATATTTTTCAAGTTGCGTTTTTGTCGGAAAATTAAAGTAGATATCTTAAATGCCTCCTCTCCCAGATCTTTATCGGCAAATCAATGTAAATATTTTACAACCCCCTTTTAAAAAACAGTGAGAGAGAGTTAAATGAAGATTATAGTTTTTACATATTGAACTATTTTGCAATAGCTCTTAAGTAAATATATCAACCATTGTAATAATTGAATTATCATACTGTGGTATATCCACAGGTCCTGTTAGTGTATATTTTAGATAGAAGCCACATCCAAAGATTCCAAGTCTTGAGAGAGAAAAAAAAGTATTTGAATAAATTTCAATAAATAGAAATAATTTATGACAGATACCTATTTCTTTGACAAATGATTTTATTTATGTATGTATATAAGTACTTTAGAATAAAAGGTGTGGGAAATTTTAAAAAAAAAGTAGGTATTTAGGGATTGACAATGCCAATCTACCTGTCATGGCCTGAGGGGAGGGGGTTATGACAAATTATACTAACTTTATTCAGTACTAATTTATAGAATTAAAAAGTCAAGACATTTGTTTCTACAACTTGAAATAAACTTTTTTTAATACTAGATTTGCCTTTATATATATATATATATATATATATATATATATATATATATATATATATATATATATATATATATAAGAAAAAGCTTAAAATCGGTCATAGATTTATTTCTACCTATAGATATCAGTGTCTACCCATTAGTATCATCACACTGCTGACTTTATAGATTTCCAATAAAGTCAACAATCTGATAATACTCATAGGTATACCCTGATACCTGTGGGCATAAATAGATCTATAACTGCATAATGACTGATTTTTAAGCTTTTTTCTTTACCATTCAATAATATTGAACATCAAGCTCTCAACTTTCTGTTTTTGGAAGGAAGGTCCAACTTAGATTCATCCTAATACCAACTGACTTGGTAACCCATATATATATATATATATATATATATATATATAGACACACACAATATTACACTAAGGGTAGGGAGCTGTTTGCTAAAACTTTAAATGGACAGGTATTTGAAACCTGGATAAGTTGTAGTGAGAGGTAGTCTCCTATAACTATATATTATTAAAATTTTCATTATTCTGTAATATTGTGTGTGTGTGTGTATATATATATATATATATATATATGAAAAAATTTAAAAAGATTTAGGTTGTAAGCATAATAGACTATTTCACTTGAAAACAGTTTTTCCCCTGGTCCTGCTCTATGAGCTCTGTAAATTATGACAATTGAAAAACTATGTTGCAAGGAAAATTATTTCACCCAATCTTTGGATTACACACACACACATATATATATATATATATATATATATATAAGGTCTTTATTTTTAAGGAAAAAAACAAACTATATAAGTAATAAACTTGTAGGAATGAAATTCAAGCACAACTAGGAACAATCCTTGGCATAATAAAAAAAAAAAAAAAAAAATATCAAAAAAAAAAAAAAAAATCACTGATTTTCTAAGTATAAATAAAAGGTTGACCAACCCATAAATAAGTACACCACAACCAATTTTGTTTTTAAAAATAAATTTTAATTTTATTCTAAATCAAGAATGTAAAGATTTTATTTCCAATGAAACAGTAAACAAAACATTAATTATTACCAAAGTCGATAGAAAAGAAACTATAACCAAAATAAAATTACACACACAATCATCATCATATAGTGCTGACAGCTTGGATTCACATGACTCTTGCCACCTGTCCCTATTGGTCATCACTCCTGTCAAGTCCTCCTCACGACATCCAATATCCACACAGAGTTGATCAATGTAAGCTTTTGCTGACCGGCCCACTCTGGTATGTCCATGTGTTGGTGTTACTTATGAGTTTGTCCTTTCTTCTTCAGCAGCGTCCTGTGCATCTTGCTTGTCTTACTTGGATGGTTTGTGTGATAGGAGGTAAGTGGCTAGACCAGGATTTGTTCAGGACAGCACACAGCATCCTAGTGCATGTAAAATCCTGCAATGTGTCTTATATATTACTAAGAAATAAAGGTTTACATAATATATAGTGTGGTTAATTTACATACTGGTTTTAACAAAACTGGGTTTGATAAATAATTACTTGATCCTATTGATCTCTAATATTATTGTTTTATTCTCCAATGTATTAAAATCAATCCTATGAAAACAACTCCTGAAAGAATATATATAATAACTTTGTCTGTTTGGTTTTCGGCATATCAACCTCAGTGGGTCATTTAATGCCAGCAAAGTTTTGAAATAAATTCATTCTTAAATGGATATTCAATTTTTTGTTTTTATAAACACTTTTCTATTTAACCCATAGATGGGACCCTAACAGGTACTACCACTCCGGGTCAGAGTGGACCTGGGAGCAATGGTGATAAAGGTGCATTCCACATTTCCCAGACCTCCAAAACTGGCACCTCATCATCAGATAGAGTTTAATGTTATTCCCAGGACATGAAGACCCTCAGCTACCATCTTCTAGCACCCATATGATAAAAAGGGTTGGGGCTTGCCATAAGGTAAAAGGGTTGGGGCAATTACATAGGTGCTAGGGCTTGATGACGTAACCAGCCGATTGATCTGAGGGGGCCTCTACGATTGCCTGTCTAGCCTAGAGTAAGGGTCTAAGTGGAGTGTTGCATGTCATGGACTGCTCAAACATCAATATTCCATCCTTAAGCATGACAGGTTGCCACCCATGGCCAACAGCTGGCCCCATGGGGGGGGGGGGGTTCTTACCCTCTGCAGAGGTGCAGTCTGTGTATTCTAAAGCCCCAGTCAACTGGATTTTGTCTGTCCTCAGTAAGATTTTGTATAGTATTATTATTATTATTTTTTTTTTCCTGTTGGATTGCAATGTTCATATTTTTGGTAGCAGAATTTCAAGAGTTGAGAAGATTAACTGATTCAATGGAAATAAATTGAAATTCTTTAAAATAAATATTACCATTTCTACCTACCATAGCATGCTTTGGGGAAACAATTTATATACCTAATTAATAGATAAAATTCATTTAAAATATGAATTGCTTAATTTCAAGTTTCAAATTTCATATTTCTAGATTCTAAAAACAAATTTTTTTTCTAATAAAGAGTCTACTTTAGAATTGTTATCTAATAATCTTTGGAGAAAACTCAATTGAATAGACAAAAAAAAAAAAAAAAAAAAAAAAATTGAAGTGTACTTATTTATGGGTTAATACTATAGGTGGGTGATGTAATGGTTAAGAGTCATGTGAAATGGACTCTTCGACGAGAGTTCAAATCCTGGATGAGGCCGTTTGCATTTCCCATAGTGCTAATAACCTTAGGAAAGGTATGCATCCAACTACTCTCCCTCCAGCTATGGGTAAATAGGCCAGACTGGGCTCTTTAATCTTGGATAGGTAACTAGTCTAGAAGGAAAATTTTGAATTCAAACCTATTAAACTCAGATTAAGAAAGTGACAGTATCACATCCTGCTTATGCGGAGTGGTTGGTATATATATATATATATATATATATATATATATATATATATATATATATATATATATATATTAATCTCACACACACTAGTTATACTTGTTTTTAATTAAAGACCACTGTGTGTGCACACACCTATGCACAAATATAGTCATACCACTCCCTAGATTATTAATTAGTTCCAAAAAGCCCTGTCGTAAACTGAACGTAATGCCTTTAAAATAAGAACCCTGTAAAACTAGCGCAAATAACTTGCAAAGGAATAGAACTATTACACAAAAAACACTAAAAATACATTTTAGTCAAATTTTTTAAAAGAATAATGAACACAATAAAATTATGGTATCAATCTTGTGATTTGGCCTTTAAAATAAGAACAAACACCGTAAAACTAACATAAATAACTTGTGAAAGAATATAACTATTGCTAAACTTTAAAGAACACTAAAAACACATTTTAGTCACATTTTTTAAAGAATAATGAACACAAAATTATTATTTACCCTATGATTTGGCTTTTAACAAAATTTTGGTTAAATAAAATTTTGGAACACATCAAAATGTGTTCCAAAATTTTGTCTGTCCTGTTCTCAGTCTTAACATATAGTAATATTTTGTATTATATTTTTTTTGCATATTTTGTATAATATCTTATTTTATTTGCAGAGAGCAAAAGTCAAAGTAAATCAACCGTACTATTCAAGATAATGCTGTAATTTATTGCTGAAAAAAGAAGGATAATAAAAAGATAAAAAGTCTGGGATTCATTGCAGGTGTGGATATATATTTTTATTCAATTTAAAAAGTTGTGAAGGGTTTCCTGTTTTTCTCAGCAAAATGGTAGCATTAAAGTCTTGCTTGTGCTAATCACACCAATACTTTGATTAGTTTTGCTTAATTTGTTTAAAATAAAAATATGTCTGTACTGTTGAAAAGCTTCTGTGTTCAAGGTTTTCTTATAAGAAGTCTCAATGTAATTACTTCAGACTGAGAAGAAAAAAGAAAAACATAATAAAAAAAGAAAGATATTTTTCTGCTCTGATACTAATAAACCTCTTTATTTTCTTTACCTGTATTTTTTCCTTTTCATTCTAAACAAAGAATACTCAACTATGTCGTTTATTGGTCAGTTTTTTTCTAAAAAAAAAAAAAAAAAAAAAAAAAATATATTTATTTATATCTTATTTTATATTTTTTCTACCTCTGAGAAATACCTGTCATGTTTGGCATTTTTGTACAGACAGTTAGGAGTTTACCTGTAGTACCTATTTTTCAGGGACAATTACCTCGGTCCACAAGTCCTTAGTATCGACTATGCCCTAGATACATTTCCATGACTCAGGCCTGACTATCAAGTAGTCAATGTATATGTTATTTTTTTATTTTTCACTAACCTAAGTGTCCTTTCTTCTCAAACCATAATGTTATTGTCATATTTAGTTTTTGGAAAAGAAATTGGTTGAAGATATTCCTTTTGGCAGACCGAATTCAGGGGCATAAATTTTTACCATATTCTACTAACATCTGTTTGGCAGTCTATGAAATAAAGTCTAATATATACATCTTTAATTTCTGAACTGGGATTAATACTTTTAATAAAAATGAAACTAAGGAAAATATATCTTAATACATTAATTCATTTATTTTTTTTTTAATTAATGGATATCATTAATTGATGTTGAATAGATTTAAAGTTGTTGCATAGTGATTCGGTTATACGCTTTTTTTGACCTCAGAAAAGTGGACCATTTTAACTTTTTTATTGTTACTCTGAAATAGAAATATTGTTAAATACTCAGCAAAATTACCAATGAATAGTAATTTTCAGTTTATTTCAGGATAGGACTTGATAAGTTTATAATAATAACAATGCTGATGTCAAAAAAGTGTATAAATGAATCACTATGCAACAACTTTAAATTTATACAACATCATTAATGCTGTCCTTTGATTTAAAAAAACCCCAAAAACTTCTAAATGAATTAACGTAGGAACTGACAAAATGAGCCTAAAATGCATTTTTGACAAAATGACAAAATAACAATGTTACTACTTATCGATTTAGACAAAGTTTGATAATAAATAAATTTAATTATCTTTAATTTACTTTCAAAACTCGTAGAAGCTGATTTTTTTGCCAGTCCCTAAATTAACGTATTAAGTTTGGTTTTCCTTAGAGTTTCATTTTTATTAAAAGTATTAATCCCAGTTGAGAAATTAAAAATATATACATTGGCCTTCATTTCATATTCCACTAACATCTGTCTGGTAGACTATGGTAAAAATTTACGCCACTGAATTCAGTCTACCTTCCTTTTTATAATAAACACATCTAGTCATGCGTTTCTTTAAGGATTGATTTTGTAGATATATATCACCCAAACATTTATAATGGTTTGGAGATGCAGCTAAATTAAAAATATACTTATTTTGATATTAGTAATGCTGCATAGGCAGTTCTAGTCCATCGACTTAACCACTCGGCCACAACAACTTCAAACTGCTTACACAGTATTTTTATTCATTTTCAAAAATATAATTAACCTTACTATATTAAAAAACAGCACTATTCAAGTCATATTTTAACAGTAGCTGTACTTAATAGCATCAACCCCACCCTCCTACCTTTTAATATTACAGTATTAATGAGTTATGGTGGCTGGGTAAACATTGAACTTGTCTGGTGAGGTTGGTGTGTGGACACCCAGCATCACTAAAAACAAGAGGCTGTCAAAGGGTGGCTCAGCTCCAGGGGAGCCAACGGCCAACCATGGTGACAGTAGTAGGATTGGGGTACTTACGACTCACATAAATCTCTAATACAACCTGGTGCTAGGGTACAAGCCCTGGGGCTTCTAGAGAGGCTTGTCTTTCGTAAGTGACTCAATACTACCTGAGATAGCAACCTGCAGCAGCTCAGCAGTTCAGTCATATCAGACTTTCCCCTGACGCTGGACCAACTGTCGGACTGAGGTCTGTGCACCCTCTTTCCACTTAAAATATCTCATGCACAAGTTTCACTCCGTATAAGTGAAGTCATTGTTGTCTACGACGGACAGTGAACAAACATTGAACTACTACATACACCAACCTTATAAGACCTGGGAGATATCTTTGACCTTAGCTTGTATGCTATCAAATACATAGGTATGAATCCAACTATGGGTAAATAATAGGGCTGATTTGGCTCTTTAACCTTGGTTAGGCAACCAGTCTAGGAGAATGAAAACCGAATTCAAACCTATTAAACTCCATTTAAGAAATTGACCTTGTGTCACATCCTACTCATGCAGAAGGGTTAGTAAATATGTATTAGCTATCAAATAGAGCAATCTGACCAATTTTATGAAATTATCAACCCTCCTCCTCCTCCTCTCAAAAGGAAATATTTGGTTAAAAACATGTTAAAAGACCATGACCAGAGTTCAAATCCTGGATGAAAATATTTTTGTTTCACTTTGCCTTGGAAAAGGCATCAATCCATCTGTTCTCTCCCCCAACTATGGGTAAATAATAGGGCAGACTGAGTCCTCTAGTCTTGGTTAGGCAACCAGCCTTGGAGAAAGAAAACTGAATTCAAACCAGCTTTACTCCACTTAAAAATTGACCATCTGTCATATCCTACCCATGGTGGAGAAGTTATCTCTCCTAGGGGGTAAATAGATTGGGTTCTTTAGCCTTGGTTAGGCAACCAGCCTTGGAGAAGGAAAACTGAATTCAAATTCTTTAATCCCCTAAAAAAGTTATCTATTAACTACATAATTTATTGATCTAAGCTAGTAGATTATTCACTGACTGAACAATTTTGAAATTTACTTTAAACTTAAGTGTGGTAAGAGTATCTGAAGCCAAACTTTTTTAGACTTTAGTTTTCCGATGCAAGTATCATTCAGGAATGTGAAAAGTTTTCGTAAATGAAGCAGCTTTGGCATGTTTATCAAAGATTTTACCCATTCCCCAATGATACCTGCATTGGAAAAAAGAAGGTCTAAAAATGTTTGGCTTACTCTTACCACACTTTTAACCTGGTCTCCTTATCCCATTTCTAAATACAGTAAAAAAAAAAAAAAAAAAAAAAAAAAAGAAAAATGACTATTGTTGGTATCAGCTGAACACCAAGGAAGTCTATCCCCTTTTCACTGTTGCTAGACCAGGGAGATTGTTTTTGCAGAGATTGTGCGCCACACCTACACAGATCAAATTACCCAATCTGTACTACTTATGCGCCGAGTTGGCAGGGACCAGTATCGAACCAGGAACCTTGCGATTCCTTGGTGGATGCTCTACTGACTGATCTAAACCAAAACTTATACTGAGGTACCTTACATTTACAGGTGAAAATCTATTGGAGATGGCTTTAAATATCTTGTGATTTAAAAAAAAAAAAAAAAAAAAAAAAAGATAATATTTACATGCATACTGACCTTAGCAGTTTCTTTTCTCCTCTATAAAACCCAACAACTGTTGCTATTTTTCTTCCTAGTATAAACTCAATCCCTTTCAATCAGATACAGAAAGGAGGCTTCTAAGGATTTTGAGTATCCAGAAATGACTCAGCAAAAGACAGATAAAACCACAATACACATCTAACAGACTTAGTACAAAATAAGCATTTGTTAACCTTTTAATATATTTTCCTTTCAACATTGCCTATTTATTTATTCTTTTTTTTATCACTGACTTTTCAGTTAGTGTAGTCCTGTGCATTCTTTTCCGTTTTATTCTCCTCATGATTTTGAGTATCCAGAAAGGACTCAGCAAAAGATAGATAAAACCTATTTTTGAAAATTGTAAGTGTAACAGGACAAATGCATATTTTTAACCTTGAATTTTGGGCCAAACATGTTTTTTCAAATTTTGTTTATCATTTTTTGCAGTTGACAGTTTTATAGAAAAAATTAAGAGTAAAATTTAGTGTGAGCAAATTTATCACTGAAATTGTGGTGCAATCTGTAAAATTTATTTGTTTATTTTTTAACTCGTGTATATGCTAACTTAAGGTAAAATAATCCCATCCTTTGCAGAAACGTTCTGGGTTTTTTGACTAAAAAGATTAGTAACATATTTTTATGACTATTTCAGTAAAATTTAACTTTTTAAAATGTGTTTTAGATGATTCTGTGCTGTATTTGTTTGTTTTCTTTGTTTTTTTTTTGCATGTCAAAAGTCTAGTAAATATTAAATTTGTCCCCACATAGGGATTATTTAGAAGTCATAAATGGATTTCTGTTAAAATTCTGGCCCATAAACAAGTGCCCATTCAATATAGAGTTTGTAAAACATACTTGCATATACAGCATTATATATATATATATATATAGTATTGTCATCCACAGTCCTATTTTGAAATTATATATATATATATTATAGTGCCATCTACATACAGTCCTACTTCGAAGTGTATGTGTGTCTATATATATATATTTATTCTATTCTCATCCACAGAGTCCTTTTTCGACGTATCTGTGTGTGTATACATATATAGTCAAAAGAAATTTTTTTTTTTTTCAATTTGAAAAAACATTTTCAATTTTTAAAAAAGAGTTTAGATCTAAGATACAAGGGATTAGAAGTTATTGATAATCTTAACTCTTGTGCAAGGGGGGTGGGGGAGCATGTGATTTGCAAAAGCAAAGTGATTAAAAGCAAAGAAAAAATTAGTAAAAAAAGAATTTTATACACAGTGAAGTGCAGGCAAAAAAAAAAAAAAAGAAAAAAAAAGTCCATTTCTACCACAAAGCATTGTTAAAAGTTTGGAAGACAAAAAAAAATTTTTTTTTAAGTATTAAAAGAAACAAACAGTAGTGAAGGGAGTATAAGATTATCCCACCTTATTAACAGGTGTGGTACTGTTTGGGTGGCTCACTGTTGAATCAGAAGACATTGAGGCTGTCTCAATGCTACCATTGAATATATGATCTCTGTTCCGATTGTGAGTTGATTCTGTATCTTTTAGCTTGATTGGGTATTCCTCAGTGCCGTGCAAAATTAACTTCCACTCCATCAGGACGCCTACAAGAAAGAACGATAGAAAAATGAGAGATTCTTACAAAACAAGGTTTATACAAAATAAACAAATTGGTAAAAATTTGAATTATTCAGACTATTGTTCTCATCATTATCATTTTTTTTTTTCCTAAAGAAAAATATTTGTATATAATATATAATATATATATATATATATATATATATATACACACATGAATGTAAAGGGGAAAAAAGGGGGGACAATAATAAGTGGGGGGGACAATAATAAGTGGAGTGGAGTGGGGGGGGGGAATATTCTAAATACAACTTGGTATACCCTCAAAATATGGGAAGAACTTCCGGTGGATATGATTGGCTGCTGGAATGGTCCTCCTTCTACATAATTGGAAACCTATCACTTGCTCAAGTACAGGACAGGTTGATCAGCATGAAGATGTGCATAACGTTTTGGCCTCTGGTCTTCTTCAAGCATTTCTTGTTGGACCTGGGAACCTTCACAAGACTTCGAACTTAACTCTTTATTCAATCCACGGGGGTAGACTATTCTCATTCCGTTAACCATGACTGGGTACAAGTGTTAAGATGTGTTAATTATTATTCTATGTTATTGTTGCTCTTGACCAGGATTGAACCTGCAGCCTAGAGATAACTGTTACTTAGAAATGTATTAACTTTATATCCACTACACCATGTGTCCAATTTCAGAGAAATGGTAAAAATTTGACATGTTTAAAAAGTTAAGCAATTAATTACTAGAAGTTTTTTGAAAAGAAAGAGAAGAGAAGAGAAAGAGAAGAGAGAAAGAGAGAGAAGAGAAGAAAGAAAGAAGAGAGAGAGAAGAGAAAAGAGAAGAGAGAGAAAGAGAAAGAGAAAGAGAAAGAGAAAGAGAGAGAAAGAAAGAGAAGAGAAAGAGAAAGAAGAAGAGAAAGAGAGAAAGAGAAAGAGAAAGAGAAAGAGAAAGAGAAAGAGAAAGAGAAAGAGAAAGAGAAAGAGAAGAGAAAGAGAAGAGAAAGAGAAAGAGAAGAGAAAGAGAAAGAGAGAAAGAGAAAGAGAAAAGAGAGAAAGAGAAGAGAAGAGAAGAGAAAGAGAAAGAGAAAGAGAAAAGAGAAAAGAGAAGAGAAGAGAGAGAAGAGAAAGAGAGAGAAAGAGAGAGTTCATACACACATGTGTATTTGATTACTGCTTTAGTTTTTCCATTGCAGTATCATTAGTAATTTATCCAAGAGTGCTCAATAGATTATAAACAGAGCTATAATAATTGTATAAAAAATGCGTCTACTAGCACACACACAATATATATCTATTCATATACACTTCTACATGGTAGTTCATTGTCCCTGTATTGTGCTAAAAGCCTCTGGTGAATATCAGCCTTCCTCCAGCTATAGGTAAATAGTAGTGCAGACCAGGCTCTTTAACATTGGTATGGCAAACAGTTTAGGAGAAGGAAAACTAAATGTTATCTTGTTAAACTCAACTTAAAAATTGACCTTGCGTCACATCCTGCTTGTGATGCATGGGTTAGGAAAATATATATAAGCAATTAACATTTTCAGTTAATGCTATGGAATCAAAATTCTTGAAAACCCAAATTCTTTATATTACCATTTTGTTATGCCAAATTATGGTAGACTTATGAGGATAAGTTAAAAAAAAATTTTTTTTAAAAATTCCCAAATAAAATTGAAGATTTGGAGGTCATATTCCCCCATGTACCATTTGGCAGAAATTGTCACCAGATTTTGAGAAGAAAAAATTCTAAATATAGACAAAAGTAAGAAAGTTATCCAACTTGTATTCAATCTGACATTTCAAGTCTGGCATACTTCTAGAATTACACATATGGTATAAATTATAAATGATTTGGGGGGGGGGAGGGAGGGAATTTATCTTCATTACCCTAAAAAAAAAAAAAAAAAAAAAAAAAACAACACACACACACAAAAACTAATATTTATCATGACAAATCTCATTATAAAAAATAAAAAAATAGAAAATAAAAAAAATAAAAAATTGCTTGAAATATTAAATATGAAATATCTCATAAATATTAATTCATAATAAAATATCAAATATGAACTAAGTTTTATATAATGATCATTCAAAGAAATATATTTTCTGGAATCAATTTCAAAAGACAGAGAGAAGAGTTTGGTTAACTAACTAACTAACTAATATATATATGAATTACAGATTAGGAAAAAGGCGACAAAATGTGAGTAAAAGTTGAGGAACACTGAATAAAAAGAGATGAAATATTAATTGAATGTAATAGTTTGTGTTTTCATTCACTGTGTACCTCACCTTTACTTATACACACACACACACACACACACACACATATATATATATATACACATATTATACACACACACACAAGGGGCCAGTTAGCTCATTCAAGAGAGCATTTGCCTAGGAATTGTAAGGTTCTGGGTTTGATACCAGTCATCACCAACTCAACACATGAGTTGCATAGCTTGTGTAATCTGATCTGTGCAGTAAAGCATCTGTGAGCTGACGGTAGGTGTTGCGCTTGACCTCAGCATAATCTCCCTGGTCTAGTGTAATTGAAAAGGGGGATATGCAAAAACATTTGTATTATAATGTATCACTGCCCATAAACATCCCAGTGTGTGTGTGTGAGTATTGTGAGGTACAACCCCCCCCTTCTGCTTAAACTCTTCAGTATCACAAAATAAATGATACCCCCCCCAAAAAAAAAACCATGAAAATTTTCTTTTTTTTTTTTTTTAATACACACACACATGAACCAAGACTTGACCAATAAGAAGCAGCCTCACTGTTCCCATTGACTGTACACTGGGAGGATTAGTTGATAATGATGATAAATTTCTGTATTAAATAAAACTAATTCTAACCTACCTGCATAAATACTTTTTATTCAAAGTTTAACAAATTCCTTAATTTTATACACCGATCCATGCATCGATCAAAAAAACGGCAACTAGTCTGCAACTTCCAAAAGTTTGAGAAGCACTGTCATAGACGATAACCTTCCAGATAACTTTGGGTATTTTCAGGTTACCCTTTATCCAATCCAAGAGGGTAAAATAAAAGAAAGTTTCAATTTTGAAGAATTAGTAACTTAAACGCCGCCTTTGGTGTCCATTAAGATCAGTAGAATAGCTAGATAGGGGAATACTGCACCAAGGTGGCACTTTTGGGTCTGCTGTATAGGGCGTATTGAAATATGTGGAAAAATTGTTCTCATTCCGCAGTTCAAGCTTAAAGGATATCTTGTATCAGTTAATTTTTCCAAGTTAATTCATGCGTGAGATGTTGCTTGTCTATCTCTTTGACCACCCAGGGATTGAACTTATGACTGACACGGAACTTTTTTAGCTACTAAGCCAGCTATGTATCCTGTAGCAGCCATTTGGTGGGGGTAAATTGAAGCCATAATGTTTTTAATATGTCTTGTTGTACTACGCACAGGGGGAGGGTGTGGAAGTTTTGAGTTACTACCACTAGCGTCACCTATGGGACATGTCCCAGTGAGAAACAAATGTTTGGCAAAAATGTACCTAGTCACCTCATGGTCATATAAAAATATATATTAAAAAAATTATTTATGGATTCTAATTTTGAAGATAAAAGAAACATTCTTAGCATATTATGCTTTTTTATATTAAGGTTATATTAAGGTTATATATATATATATATATATATATATATATATATATCTTATTATAATGGAGATTGTGTGTTTTTGTGTCTGTAACCGAAACTATATTACTATACAAATCACAATTCCCTTTGTTATCAGCATCCCATTTTCCATGATTTTATTTTTATTTAAACCTCAATTATTAATAAAATTGTTTTACATCATTAAGACTGTTAACCATATCTACATACAAATAACATGCAGTTGTATTTATATATACAACAAAACAGCTGTTTACAGTGTGAATGGGAAGGCTAATTTGCATATTGATCTTAAAAAGTTTGATTTTAATAAATATGTGCTTAATATTATTGATTTCTAATTGTTTAGTTTTATCTTATTGAATATGAGCAAAAATCTCTTCAATAAATCTTAAAAGAAATCCCTTAACAAAAAGAAATAACTGTAATATTATTCTTTACTTCCTATTTTAACTAAATAGTTAAATTAGGAATAGGAGTAATTGAAAATGATGGAAGAGTTAATTTCAAAGTTGTTCTATTTTTCAATCATACCCCCTCTGTTCCAAATCATGTTATCTGCATTTTTATTCAGTTTCATTGGCCTTTCTAATTTAATATGATATTTTATTATATTAAATCTTAAATACTTGCACCCGGAGGGTGCATATATTTGCTAGTATATATATATATATATATATATATATATATATATATATATAGGCAGTGTGACCTATTGTCAGTATCAGCCAGACAGCAAGGGAGTCTATCACTTTTTCAATTGTGCTAAACCAGGGAGATTGTTTTGTGTGTCTGAGGTGGAGCACCACACCTATCAGCTCCCCATTTTACCACACTGACCCAAAGCTGTACTACTCATGCACCGAGTTGTTGAGGGCCTGTATCAGAATCCGAACTTTGTGGTTCCGACTCTATATATAATTAGAAAAATTTGTATGATCTTTGAAGAATTTACTGTAAATGATCAAACACATCTAAAGTGCTATTAATACTCCTCCAAAGTCTGGTTAGCCATGTTGGCTGGAGCTTTAGAATACACCAACTGCACCTCTGCAGAGGGGGCAAGATCTCCCCTCCAAAGGGGCCACCTATTAGCTGTGGGTGGCAACCCGTGATACTTAAAGATGGAACCCTTATGGTTGAGCTGTCCATGACATGTAACACTACTTTGGCCCTTAGGCTAGATGGTCAGTCGGAGACCCCCTCCCCCTGGATCTATCAGCTGGTCACATCAAGCCCTAGTACCTATATAACTGTCCCAAACCTATTGCCCTTATGGCAGCCCCCAACCCTTTTTATCATATATGTGCTAGAAGGCGGTGGCTGAGGGTCTTATTCTCCTGAGTATTATATTAAACTGAGGGTGAAGTTCCAGTTCTGGAGCTCTGGGGAATGTGGAGTATCCGTTCATCACCATTACTCCCAGGTCCACTCTGACCAAAAGTGGCAGTACTTGTTAAGGTCCCATTTATGGGTTTAATAGAACAAAATGTGTTCTAAAGAAAAAAAAAGTGTATAAATGACTCAGTCAATAAAATGCAATAAAATCCAACCAACCAACCAACCAACAAAATAAAGTCTGTTTTTTGATAACCTTGTGCTGTAATTTAAAAAAATATTTTTCATATTTATGCGTGCGTTGAAATTCTAATAACTATTAAAGTCTTTTAAATATAGGGCTACTTAGAGTATGTGTCAGTACATGCTTGGGAATTGTTGCATATTTGGTATGATCAATGATTATTTGGTGTGATAAATAAAGTTAAGTAGCTAAGTTTAGATTGCAGATATTTTTTTAACACTAACTTTTATTTATTTTTTTTTTTTTAAGAACAAAGAACAAAAAATAATTAAACAAATACAATTTTTTATACATTTTTCATAGCCAATAAAAAATCAGTCTGGTTCATAGATGACACAAACCTCAAGGGTTTTCCCTCTCAATGGTTTCTGGGAGTTAATTCCTCCGGAGAATAACTCATTAACATATCAGAAATTGTTTGGATAATTTATATTCTTAATATTTTCAAAACAAGTCTATATGCTCTATAAATAATATTGAGCACTATATATATATTTTATATATTTACCAACCCCTCTGCACGAGCAGGATTTGACTCAAGGTCAATTTCTTAGGCTGAGTTTAACAGGTTTGAATTCAGAGTTTTTCTTATCCTAGACTGGTTACCTAGCCATGATTAAAGAGCCCAGTCTGCCCTGCTATTTGTCCATAGCTGGAGGGAGAATTGGATTCATACCTTTCCCAAGGGTATTAGCACCATGTGAAATGCTAACAACTTCGTCCAGGAATTGAACTCTGGTCGATGAATCCATTTCCTACGACTAACCATTAGACCACGCGCCTCCAGTTTATACCACACACACACACAAAGCGTAAAAAAAAAAGAAAAAAAAAAAAAAAAAAAGATTTTTTAGTACTTTTTGACACCTTGCATTCTGAAAAATAAAAATAACGTTCCATTCATTCTTCATTTCTATCTTGGTAAATACAGCTTTAAACTTGGTACTTTTTTGACACCTTGTATTCTGAAAAAAAAAAATACATGAATGGGACATAATGGAAGCTCTTGTTCAATTAGCTAGATTCTCACACACTTGATTAAGAATCTGTATTCAAAAAAGAAATAAAACAGATATGAGCTCAAAAACCAAAGTAATGTCTTGTGTTGTTACTAAGAACAAGCAAACTACACAGGATGTCTCGGACAGATCTTGAATAAGAAGATACCAGCCCAAGTTAGAAGAGCTACACAGAACAAGCAAAGAAGAAATACAAAAGCTATGAGACAAGATGAGTATACAACCATGAGTATACTATACTATAGAAAAAATAAGCATACGTTGATTTCAAACAAAGTATACAACAACGGGGCCAGTTTAGCTCAGTCAGTAGAGCACCCACCTTGGAATCTCAAGGCTCTGGGTTGGATACTGGTCCTCGCCAACTCAGCACATGATTAGCACAGATTGAGTAATCTGATCTGTGCGGTAAAGTGGGGAGCTGATGGTAGGTGTGGTGCTCCACGTTAGAAAAAAGAAAAAAAGTCTCCCTGGTCTAGCGCTAGTGAAAAAGGGATAGACTCTTGCAGCCTGGCTGATACTGACAAAAGGCCACTCCAACTATACAACATCAGTCCTGATTCTTCCCCATATCCTTTTGCCTGCCTTGAAAGCTTGCTCTTTGGCTTTCTGTTGTACTTCAAATTTGCTGATCTATACACGTGATTTCATAGTTTTCTTTGTAGAACTCACTATTTTGTTGCATGTGATATTTCTGCTGGTTTGACGTGTTTCTCAGATCAACCTTTGTGCACCATTCTCTTCAATCTGACATTTGTGATTGGCATCAGGAATGTTTACATCTATTACTTTACACTCTATTGTGTTATAGTTTCCTTTCTTTTATTACTCATGATTTTTTTTTTTTTTTTTTTTTTTTTTTTTTTTATAGACATGTCCCACAATATAACAGGTGACCCTCAAGTAAAAATGTACAGCTAACTCTTTTGGTAGGGTAGTTAGTAGACTAAATCAGAAGGAACCATTGTTACAGTACAGTAGACTAAAAATTTGTTTGTTTCAGGGCATATCAACCCTTTTCAGATCATTTAATGCCGAAAAAGTATCAGTTTCAAGTTCTTAATATCTTCAAATCTATTAATAGTGGAGATTCGCTTCCGGTTTTTGTCTGTAACAAAAATTACGTCACATTACCCAAATTCGTCATAACAGAATAAATACATTCAAAATTTGAACATGCAACATTAGACAGTCCTTATTGTTTTTTAAAACAAGTTTTAATAAATACATGACTGGTATTATATATCTATATATAGTTTGTTTTATTTTAATACATATCTAAAGTTTACATTTCAAATTGTTTTATTTTTCAATCCTTTAATGAATTTGATGATTTTACTTACTTAGGCTACAAACTCGCTGACATTGAATTTTTTACTCTCACCCCTCAGGCAATATGTTTCAAAAATCTTTTTACATTGCACGGAGGTTTTTTTTTTTATTTTGTACTAGTTGGTATAAATAATTTTCATTAATTTAATTTGCTTTGGTTCGTTTGTTTTACAGCATATCAACCGTTTCAGATCATTTAATGGCGAAACAAGTCATTTTGGTTTGGTTAATAGTATAATCATTTTGAGGGTTATATAATGCCAAAAACTATTAGAGTGTGAAATAAAAGATGGTACTCAAGTTTCCTTTATAGATGTATCTTCGTAGATGCACATAGGTATGCATCCTGCATCACTGACGCATAAAAATCTGAAAGGGGACACTAAAATTGTGTCCATGCGTCCCAGTGTTTTTTCTACCCTGACCATTTCCAGCTAACTGTAAATACATTTCACTATTTTCTTGGAAATGAATTACACACTATGGGGTATAAGGTAGGGGTTAGACAGCTTTAGTTATTCATAGATAAAAACTCTACAATTTATTAACAAACTTTAGTTGGGACCTATCAAATTTCCCGGAGAATCATTCATATCAAATACATGCACCTCAGGATGCATTAAATTAAAAAGCTATCAGTATCACTGTAGATTTATTTCATGAATGTATTTTATATCTGATTCATAATTTTTGATATATGTTTATTCCTCTCAAAAAGAATAAAATGTCATCCATTTTACCATTCTGAAATAGATTCCTCATTATTATTTAATGTTTCTTTTTTATTAAGAAGAAAGCTCCACACTCCACAAGGGAATATTTGACAGTGTAGGGTGTTTGGCATGTCCCGCACCGTGGTTGATCCTCCTGCTTGAGCATAAAAGAATGTCTAAGTCTTGTATGGCAAATGCACAGTAGAGCCAGTATTACTTCTTCCTCTCAGGATTTTTCTATATCCAGACTTCCATTCTCCTACTGTTGCCTTAATTTATAGTAATTTGTTAGGTGCACTATTATTCCAATGTTGTGGCCATTTTTGCTTGATAAATATTTTTATTTGGTTCTTTAGATCTTTATATGGGACCTTCAAGTTTTCATCAATTTCTTTATTCATTACATATTTTGCAGCTTAATTAGCTTTGTCGTTTTTATTTCAACATGATTTGGGATCCAACACATTACAACTTCTTTTGATTCAGATATTGAGGAGAAATTTTAAAATAATGATAATCCTGAGTTCACAGAGCTTTGAACTTTTACTAATCAAATAAAAAAAATCAAAAAAATCATGTCGATTGTGATATATAAGAAATCTATGAGAAAAGACATTTGTATTGCATTAAATAAAATGGTAGAATAGATGTACATACATCATTTGATAAGGAACATTAAACTTCATAATGCTGAATATTCTGCCTTCTTTTGGCTGCAAAGGGCCGACAGATAGGTTAAATAAAATGAACTAACAGGACATTAAACAATCGAACGAAAACAACGAAAAAAAGAGAAAACTGAAGACAATATCCAACAGGAACGATATATATATATATATATATATATATATATATATATATATATATATATATATATATATATATGTAATACAAACAAACAATTTTACAATATGATAAAAAGAGACAAAGTTCTTATGTAATTAGCATGTGTTATGATAAAAAAAAGTATTGAATTCAGTAGAGATTTGGAGTACAGCATTATTTGTTCCTGGTTTAAATTTGTAATTTATTTAAAATTTAAAAAATTATGTTTATAATTTTGAGTCCACAGACCTTTGAACTTTCAATGACAATTTGTATCACTTGGGTAAGCTTTGGTGGACGTCTGGTTGATTTTTTTGTACCCGTACGCTTCAGGATTTTGTAAAAATTTACACATTACTGTTCTAGACTTCTTAATCTGCCTGGTAATGGAATTAAAGGAGGACCTTTTATTTTTTTTTAAAGGACAACCCCTTTTTTTTTTTTTTTAATTTTTTTAATGCTTTTATTTGACCCATTTCTTTTTATGAAAATGTTCACCTTCTTTCCGTGATGATTAAATTTAAAAATTTAAATTTTGACCTAAATTTTAGACCTCTGAATGTTGCAAGTAAATTTCAGCATAACATTAATGTGTTGTTTTGATATTTCCTTCAGTTGCAGAAAAGTGGAAGAATGTAAAATCTTTAGGGTGTCTTATCTTTATTTCCACTTGTTTTTATATCTAAAATACATATTTTTGTAATTATTATCATTTATTACTTGCTGTCCATCGTATCTGATGATGACACCACACAAATCCTTTTCCTCTAATTTATTCAGTCTCTGGTTGCGTCTTGCCAACTACCTATGGGGATGTTAAAGTCCTTCAGGTTTCTCTTGATGTTGTCTTAGTACCTGAGCTTTGATCTATCGATTCCACATGATCCCTCTCTCAGTTGAGAGTACAAAATCTGCTTTGTCAGTCTGTCATCCCTAAGTCTGTTTAAGTGGCCAGCCCATCTCAGGTTGCGTTGGACAAGTATTTCATGCAGGTCAGAGAGTCCAGTTCTCTTCAGGATGGTCCTGTTTAAAACATGTTGCCACCACTTGACATTTAATATACTGTGCAAGTGATGCATGTAGTAGACATGTAATCTGTGGCATCCACTTTATTTTTATATTTTATTATTTTTGTTATAACTTTCAAAAAAGTAAACCAAAATAAAAACATAGTTTATACCCTGACTTCTAGTTCCATATTTATTTGGGGAAAATTTCATGAACTTTGAATCAATATTCATAAAGTTATGAGCAAATTCATGGGCTCTATTTCCATCACTGTATGTGTGTATATAAGATGAAAAAAAAAAAGTGATAAGACAAACAGGACCCCCCCCTCCGTATGTAATTGTTTTCAACCAGCTTCGACCCCAGGTCATCACCAAGAGAAAATTTCTTGTGAAAGAAATGTTTTTTTTGAACATTTAAATAAGTTTTTTTTAAAGTGTTTGACAAGCTACAAAAATTTGGGTGAAAAAATGTATTAGAACTGGCAAGCCCATCTGTTCAGTAAAAACTATCTTATTATAATGGATATTGTGTGTTTGTCTATCTATAACCAAAACTATATATTTCTACTCAAGTCACAATTTCCTTTGTTATTTAGGTCACATTCTCCATGATTTTATTTTTATTTAAACCTCAATTATTAAAATTGTTTTATATTATTAATACTGTTGGCCTTATTACATACTAATAACATGCAATTGTATTTATATATACAACAAAATAGCGGTTTATGATGAAAACGGGAATGCTAATTTGCATATTGATATTAAAAATTTGATTTTAATAATCATGTGCTTAGTATTATTGATTTCTAGTTGTTAGGTTTTATTTTTAATGAATATGAGAAAAAATCTTGGGGATAAATCTTAAAAGAAATTTATTAACAAGAATAAATAACTTATTTTATTCTTTACTTCCTGTTTTAACTAAATATTTAAATTAGGAAAATTTAGCAATGAAAGATGAGTGATGGAAGAGTAAGTTTCAGTTGTTCTATTTTTCAATTATAGGCCCTTCTGTTTCAAATCTTTATCTGCATTCTTATTTAGTTTCATTTGCCTTTCTAATTTAATATAATATTTTCATTATATTAAATCTTAAATACTTGCACCTGGCGGAGGGTGTGTATATTTGCTAGTATATATAATAAACAAAGAGACCAAATTCATCAACAAGCAAAATGTTGTGAATCCAGATGGTTCTTTCATAATGAAAATATTTGTGATATCAGATTTTAAAATGCGAGACACATTTTAGATATAAATAAAAGATTGTAACACAAAATATTTTATGAACATCAGTGACAATCTTGATACTTGCATTACTGGTAAGTACTACAAGTTTCAATAGTTCTATATTATAAATTGAAAATGCATGAGTGATTTTGCAGTTTATTTATACATATATGTTGAAGTGAGTTAGTATACTGTTGGTTTGAACAACAACAACTAGCTAAGCACAACTGAACCAGTGCTCAAGACAGTTGGTATTTATGGAAATCAAGAATAGTCCATTCATGTATTTGGGTAATTCCATTCCTTGAGTCCTGATTGGCTGCTATGTTATGAGGCTTCATAAATACCCTGGCATTCTGCAGTAGTATTGCAGCAAGATAGATTTGTATTCAGTTACGATTACTTGTTGCCTTGTTTTACCAATTCAATGTTAATTGGAACTAATGATTATTCTACAATATATAAGAGGCAGTTGGTGTGTATGCATGTATGTCCCAATGAAACTAGGAAAATAAAACAATTAATGACAAAGTAAATATATGTATACATTAAATATCATTGGTTCCTGCTTTTTGTGCAAAAATTATGAAGATTTGATTTATATTCAAAGATACCTAAAAATTGAAATATACATAGAAATAGCATTAAAATTCTGATTAAAAACGTCCCGTATTTGTAAATCTTAAAAGTAAACAAATCAATACACTAAGTTCTCCCTTCTACCCAGGTGACACTGGGTAGCAGCTTCTAGTGCAATATAATGTAAGCAACAACAACAGTTATATTCTATCATGAGAAATATATGCAGTAAGAAAAAATAAAATAAATAAATAATAAAAAATTTGTTTTAAATTAAAGAAAAAAAGTTTTCTTACCCTCGTTACTATGATGATGGTCTTGTACATTTTCTATTTCTAGCACCCACGATCCTTGCGGACTTTCCCCCCAGAAGTGGACTGAAAGGAATGGCCATTTATTAAAGCCTGCGGCTTGCCAATCATTTGGCCGGGGTGGCAGCAGTGTAGATCGAGTTCCATTTGGAGACGTTAGGTTGATACGTAAGTCACCTCGCCGACTGTAGTGTAGTGATATCTGTGCTTGTACGTGCTCTAAATATTTGACTGAACTGCCTGTACCTTGGCAGCCATCGACATTTAAGATGCTTTTGTGGATCGTGTGGCTAGACAATATGCTAGGGAAGAAGAAAAGAAAGAAAAAAGAATAAGACAAAGATTTAATTTAAAGAAGTCACAGGAAATATATTTTTTTAAGGTGTATGTTTATGGCTATTTTACATTAACAATACATTAATGCAAAATAAATATACAAAGTGTGTGTGTGTGTGTGTGTGTGTGTGCGTATATATATATTATAATATATAAAGGAGAGATTTTGGTATGTACGTGTCGACGCATAACTCCAAAACTGGAGGTCACTCAGATTTAAAATCTTGCATACACATTGATATCGTTCTAAGAAACACCCCAAATTTTGTTATTGATTTTTACTGATTAAGGGATATAATTAATTAAATCTATAAAATAGCTGCTACTGCTGATATTCCAGCTACAATCAGCAGGCCCACCCCACCTTGCTGTCTCTTTGCCTATGTCTGCTCTATTTCTACTGCGGTGTTTAAAAAAGAAAAATGAAAGCCTTTTTATCAATATTTTTATGAATACTTTCATATTTCTTAGAATCAAATTTGAATAAAATATGCGAATTAGCAATTACAAAAACTGAATGTAAAATAGTCTTACACACGAAAAAGTTTTTGAAAAAAATCCTTCAAGCAATTAAAAAAAGTGGATTCTTAGAATAATGATTAAATATATCCAGTGAAACTCAAAATGTTTTTGAAAGTAGAATAACAGTCCATCTTTTTTCTCGTCTATTTACGGTTCAATCTTCTTTAAGATATTCATATAGTTCGAAAGAGAATGAAATAATCTCTCTAAATATGTAATTTGATTGAGTTTTTATCAATGGAATTATTTTTTACAGCAAGTTAAAAAAATTATATTTTACTTCAGTCAGCCTAGAATTTGTAGTATAGTTTTTTCATACTAAAATTTTAACATAAAATCAAATCTTATTTATCACATATTTCTGTTTCTATCTTAAAAAATATTTATTTTGTTAGAAAAAAAATCTTTCTAAATAAGTAATTAGTATATCCTTCATACATTGAATTTTTTTACAGTGAATTAATTAAAAGCCAGCCACCCTGACACAACACCATGGAGCCAAGAGGTCCAGAAGAAAGCATTTTACAATGTAATCAATTTTGAGTATTTCTCCTGTATTACTCATCTTTCTTTTAAAAATTAAAACACACTGCCCTGATGATGACCTATTGTTTACATGCTCAATTTTGTGTTTTTCTATAAGTATTTCATTTTATATTTAAAATGACCTTGAATAGAATACTGTATGTGTAAGCAAATTTTGGTCGAAACACTTGTTGACATAATAAATTTCATCCATACCAAAACATCTTATTTTCTTCCATTTATATATACATATATGAAAGTAAGTAAACAATGTGTTTATTTGATATGGCTTTTAGCCGACAATTTTTGGAGGATATGTGCTTAATTGAAATCATACCTAATTTTGAAAATTAATTAGTTAATAATTAATGAATTTAGGTGGGCATATATGTTCAAATGTAAGGCTAAACAATCGAGAAAATGTCAATCCCTGAATGTACCTAATAGGTTGAAATGTACATTCAGGGATTGACATTTTCTTGATTTGTTTAGCCTTACATTTGAACATATATGCCCACCTAAATTCATTAATTATTAACTAATTAATTTTCAAAATTAGGTATGACTTCAATTAAGCACATATCTCTCTCTCTCTCATTATATATATATATATATATATATATATATATATATATATATATAAAGAGAGATACATAAAATACAATACTATTTCAATTATAAAACCATTAATTGCTTGTGTTGTGGCAATACCAATAATTAGAAATTCCAGAATTTAATTAGAAACAATCACCAAGGAGTAAAGACCAAAATAACATTTTTAATGGTTGATTTATGAGTCATATATATCCAATAATTGGTATATATATATATCATCAGGTTATGCTGAGAGCACAGACATCCATAACTGCCCCTTGCAGGTCTTCCACACTGAGCTGACTGATGTAGGTCCTTGCTTGTCGGTCCACACTGGTTTGTCCACGTGTAGTTGCCCACAGCATGTTCAGTAGGTCTTGTTTGTCTTACCCCGATGGTTTGTGTGATAGGAGGCAAGTGGCTGCACAACTGCTCCTTTGATGAGTGCTGCTTCCAGGAATTTTCCAAGACAGCACGTAGCATAATTTCCATTAAAATCACATGGATTAGTCTTTCTAGCTGTTTCTGATCATATCAGTCTAGGTGGTAAGTTGAACATAAAGGGACATTAGTATACTAAAACTCTTTCAAAATCACTCAAGAAAACAGAAGAAAGTATAGAAAGGAAAAAGTTGGAATGAAAAAGAAAAAATAAAAAAAAAATAAAAGAGAAAGAATATAAAGGGAAAAGACTAAAAAAGAAATATAGAAAGTTATAGAGTGAGTGAAAGGGAAAAATCCTTAGATTTGAATAACCTGACCATCTTCTTAAACTTCAAAAGGAACTCCTTTGAGGAGTGCCACCACACTTTCTGGAGTATTAATCCTTTACCCCATCAAAAAACGTTTGAAGGAAAGAGAAATTAGAAAAAAATATAGCAATTTTGAGAGAGAGAGAGAGAGAGAGAGAGAGAGAGAGTGTGTAGTCTACTTATTTTATTTTTTTGACACTCTACAAGTGGCATTGAGTAATTCCTTGCTTTACTATAAATTTTTTTTTTTTATTACCCAGTAGAGTGATCATGACATTTCATGTGCAATAATTAACGAGTTGGTCTAGCAAACCATTATTAGGCAGTCTGATTATCATTGGGTACTCCATACTTCTGGCCTTGAACCAAACTTTGCTAAGCTTAGTAAATAACTATGTTATAAGACTAGTTGACTGACATATTTAAAGTCACTTTATGTTTTATATATAAGTAGATTTAGTAACTGGTTAAGATTTAGAAGGAAATATCATACGAGAAAAAGGGTAACATTATAGAAAACTATCATGGTTTATCATAAAACTAGTAAGTCTTGCTTTTTTTGTATTATTTAGAGTTTTTGAACTGTTGTCTTTATTTTATTGTTTCGGCCAATTCTTCTGGCATTCTTCAGATGTTTCTAGTCCAACTCGGGAACCTTCATGGAACTTTGAATCAAACTCTTTATTGGGGTAGATTGTGCTCATCCCATTAACCAGGACCTCGTACAAGTGTTAAGCTTTATTTAGTATTCAATGTTATTTTCCCCTGTAGTTAGGATTGTAGCTACAACCTCTATATGATTGTCAAAAAGAAATTGTATTAAGTCAACCCCTATATCCATTATGCCATTTTTATATCTAAATGAATCCCCAGAACATATGTTAAAATTCTGGTCACCATTTTAGGCATTTAGTTTATCTGTTACTAAATCCAAGTTAGTATTGAGTTTGGATTCAGTTGGTTAATCCTTATAATCCTAGTCTGTACTGTTCCTTGAGTCCAATTAACAATTGTTTCAAGGACAGTTGCAAATGATCTTAAATGCTTTTCTATGCTCATTTCCGATTGGCTAATTTTTACTGGAATTGCCTGCTACTGTTGGGAAAGTTCATAAATAGGAGTGGCAATTTGTCATACATCTTATATCTATATAAGTCCAACAAAATTCTCGCTTTTACTGATAGTTAAAGAAAAAAATTTCTACAACTTACGATTCGACGTCTTTTGATGTTATTTCACAAATGTGTTTCTCTGGAAGTGTAGTCCATGTTTTAGCCATTTTCACCATCGCAGAAGCATCCATCAAGCCATAACCGTAACGCAAACTTACTAAAAATATGAAGGAAAAAAATATTATTTATTTATTTTAAACAAAAGACAGATCTACAATTCCAGATAAAAAGATAATATCCAACCCACACAAATATAAAAAACCAAAACCTGCCACCCCACCCCCCAAATCAAACTCAGCTTCTTATATTAAAAAAATAAATCATACATTTTTTTTTATAACACATATGTAATGAGTAATTGAGAGTAACCTCCCCTATTTTATGATCACCTCCCCTTTGGAGAACTCTCTAGTGAATACTAGTATATATAAACTCAATTTGTGTACCAATTATTCTATGTAGATTAAAGCTTTCTAAAGTCTATTGGTGTTATCGTTTATCATTAAAACATTTTTTAATTTTTTTCAAATTTTTATTTTTTCTTTAAATCTAAAATTAAAAATTTAAAAATTCTAATATTTATTTAAAATTTTTTTCTTTCCCAGAAAACCAAACACCAAACTTAGCTTCTTATACTAAAAAATAAATAAATTATACATTTGGCGGCATATAAAGTGAATCTAAACAGTAAGTAAGCATAAAAATATTTTGGTCCGTACCTTCTCTCCCAAGAGCATTCTTGGTCCATTCACCATCCACCATTGGTTCTGGTCGGGCAGTTAATACAGTGATGTATTGCACATCTCGCCAAGTTAATTTTTTACTTGTAAAGAGAAAAAATAAAAAGAATTCATATTTTATTACATTTTATAGAAGACAAGTTTTAACCATTAGAATCCAAGTAGCCAATATTTGAACCACCATCTAGAAGTGCATATACCCGGGTGGCCTTAGATTAAAACATTTAACATTTTCAGGTATTTTTCAGCTAGTAACCCCAGGTGTGGAGAGCCCACAGACATGGAGAGTGTTTCAAAGGTCTAAGGGTTATATTTTTCAAAATCCTACTACTATAAAACCTAAGCTATTCCCGACAATATAATAACTGGAAAAAAGTGTTTTTCTTTTTTCTTTCTTCACTATTTCAAGCTAACTGTAAATACATTTCAATAGTTTTTTTAGAAATGAATTACACAGGATAGGTTACAAGGTAGGAGTTAGCTTTAGTTGGGACCTATAAATTTTCCCAGGGACTCATTCAAAGTAAATATGTGTGTCCCAGGACACACTAAATCAAAAAGCTATCAGCATCAATATATATATATATATTTATTCTCTCTTTCTGCTTGGCAGTTGATCATGGTAAAATAAAGTATGCTTATTCTACTGAAATTCTTATGCCTTGAAATTTAATTTATCCACAAATCCAATCACAATTTAAAAGTTCTTTTAGAATAATATTTTTTGTGCGCATATCTGTTGAGTGTTTTCAGATAAAAAAACAGTGTGCCCCCCCCCCGATTTTTTTAAAACAAATAAAATTCTATTCTTGGATTAAACATAATATAAAATAGAATTCTATTTGTAATTCATCATAAGAGTTCATAATGTTTAATGAGACCATAACAATGGAATTTTTCATTACTCAGTATTGAGTCACAATTTTGTGACCTAACTATAAATGTTATATTGTGTTCTATATATTTAGGTATGCCTAAAATTTCACATATTTTCTTACCCCCATCCCCAATGAATTAAAATTCAATAAAACTGAATGCTTTCTATTATGAAGAGAAAAGATTAACAAAAATTAAATGTACAAAATTATTTGTTTTACAAACTTTAGAATGAGAATTTTAGGAATTAAAATCTTTCAAAATGGCGCATTGCTGCAGTTTTTTTTTCTTTCTTGTAGAGGTGCTCTCTTAATGTGATTTATTTGATTGCAATAATTCTTTTTTTACATGTAAGTTTAGGTTCTGTTCTTAAACAGGAAAAAAAAAAGTGATAAGTTTAAATCTTATATAAAAGTTTAAAGAAGGGAGCAGTTGTACCAAATTTTGGCTATATATATATATATATACATACATACATACACACACACACGCTGATAGGTATGTGTCCTGCATCCCTAATGCATGAAAATCTAAAAGGATGCAGTAAAATCGTATCCATGCAACCCAGTGTCTTACTTTTTTCTTCCCTCACAATTTCAAGCTAACTGTAAATACATTTCAATAGTTTCTTTACACAGGATAGGTTACAAGGTAGAAGTTAGACAGCTTTAGTTGTTTCCCCAGATCATAAATAAAAACCCTAAAAATCTACTAAGAAACTTTAGTTGGGACCCATAAATTTTCCTGGAGACTCATTCAAAGCAAATTTGTGCGTCTTAAGACGCACTAAATCAAAATGCTATCAGCATCACTATTTGTGTGTGTGTGTGTGTGTGTGTTTGTTTTATCACATCTAGATTTTTCATTGGTATTTTCTGTTCAATCATTTTTTTTCTTTCTTTTCTTTAAAATCAACTTTGTTCGGCTGGATAGATCTGACTATTCAGAAAAGTTAGATAAATCAATAAGACTATCATTTTAACAGCCAAATGATAACCTCCCATATTTGATGAATGAATTATACAGTGTAGCACAGTCATCTTATTGCGTGCTGGGTCTATTATCTTTTAGTATCTGTTCTTTGTATTGGGTCATATTGTCTCTCCACTGGCTGGGGGTGGGTCTCAGAGTTCCATCTTGCTCTTTTTAAAAGTTTTTTCAGGAACAACATGAAGACATTTTTATGTATACACTTATTCCCTAAGATACATTGTTGGCTTATATGCAACGCAGGAGCAGGCACAGAAAGCAGGCTGCTAGGCTTAACTGAACTTCTCTTTCAGATAGAGATTCAATCTTATATATACAAGGTGTCATTAAAGTATTTACCAAGATAGAAATGAACAATGATTGGAATGTTCATTTTTTCAGAATACAAGGTGTGTCAAAAAGTACAAAAAAATTTGATACTTTTTTTGACACCTTGCATAAACAGATAAATATGAAATATAATTCTCTATGTATTAAAATATTTGTCTTAATGGTTCTGTAAAGAAAGGTCTTAAAATAAAATCAGAAACTTGTTTTTTTCTTTTCCGACCTTTGGAAGTGAAAATATGATAGACAAAAATTGACAGATTTTTTCATAAAGTATAAGATCAGCAAAAAAAGAGCACTATATCACTAATAGAAGTGAGTCTCAGAATCATTTTCATATATATTGTGTGAAATATTATTGTTGCTGTACCGTCAGGGTTTTTTCATCAATTTCAATTTTGGGAAAAAAACAACTTAAAATTATGAGAAATGTAAACAAAGCTTAACATACGCCAGACTGGCTTTGTTTAAAAACATATGTAAATAGGTATTCTATTTCTTGTATGTAATTCAACATTGGTATTTAAAAACGTATTTTTAAGTTCAAAGTGATGTTATACATTTGAATTAATACTATATATGTGTATACATGCAGTATTAAAATGAAAATGTAGAATAATCTTGTGGTAAATAAATATAAATGAAAAAGAAAAAAAAAACTGCCATTGGTACCTCTTTATTCTCTAAATAATGGGTTACAGAGATACATACAATTTGAGTGCAGAATAAGAAAGAACATACAATTTAACCTAAGAATTCAAAGTTTTATCAAAATTGCTCCAAAAATAAAGAAATGGTGAAGAAATTACTAAATTTCTTGTTTTGAATTGGTCCGTGATTTGACATTTTCTTAACAAAATCATGTCCACTTTTGTACCCCCAATTTCGGGGCTTTAAATTCTCATAACTTTTGAACCACTGGGGATATTTGTATAATTGAAACAGTTTTGAACTTCATTTACAGAGCTCTATATAAATAATGATTAAATAACAATAACCTCAAAAAAAAAAATCAATTGGGAATGCTAACCAGATATAAATGTTTTGAAAAATTCTTTTTAAAAAATCAATACCTAAAAGCTGAAATATAAGACAACAGAAGGTTTAATATAACATGTAAAAGTAAAGCTGTTGGCAGATTGGCCTATTGTCGATATCAACCAGACAGCGAGGGAGTCTATTCCCCTTTCGCTAGCACTAGACTAGGGAAATATTTTTTGTATCAGCTCCCCACTTTACAGCACAGATCAAATTACCCAATCTGTGCTACTCATATGCTGAGTTAGCAGGGACCAGTATTGAACCAGGGACTTTGCAATTCCTAAGCGGGTTCTCTACCGACTGAGCTAAACTGGCCCCATAATGTACACAAAATCAATAAAGTCTACTGGTGTAGGCTTATCAACTTATCTTCTTAACCATATCATCATCATGGCGTGCTGACAGCATAGATTCCTTTGACTCTCACCAACCATCCCTAACAGACATTGTTCTTAGTAATTTGTTTAGATGGCACTCAGTGACTGCACAGTTTTGCAGGTCATCCAATGTTGTGCCCATAAGAGAACATTGCTTCTGAGGTCATCCTTACTTCTCCACAAATGCCCATTGTGTCTTGCTTGTCTTACTTTAACAGTTGGTGAGATTGGATGTAAGTGGCTGTATATCTGGCATTTTGTAGGGTGCTGTTTCCAGGCGTTGTTCAAGATAATAATTTGTCTATATTAATGCCAACTCACATACATATATATGTGGTTGAGAGTAGAGGAAAATGTGGATATAACAACACAACTATATTCAATTGATATTTGATTTATTTCGATAAAAGTTTTCTGAGGCGAAATATCAATTGAATATAGTTGTTTGTGTTATATCCACATTTTCCTCTACTCTCAACCACATTTTTCGGATTTATTCAATCCTTCACTCCTCATATATATATATATATATATATATATATAAAAATAGAGAGAGAGAGAGAGAGAGAGAGAGAGAGAGATGGTATTAATACTAACTCTTGAAAAAAACTTTAAAACTTTCTAAAGAAGATCCTTTTTCCAACACATATATATATATAATGTGGTTCTGTAAATTTTCTCCTGACGATGACCTAAGATCAAAACTAGTTGAGAACAAAATTAAAAAATAATAAATGAATAAAAAAAATAGATAACATAAAAGAAATATTCCTTATCACTTTTTGTTCATATATATATATATATATATATATATTATATATATATATATATATATATATATATATATATATATATTACATACACATAAATGAGGAGTTTATTCATACTTCTTTATTATATCTTCAAAGTTTGTTAGTGAAGAATAAATGTGCAAATTCTTAATACAGTGAAGCAAGCTGCAGTTTTATAGGCTGAAGATTATCTTTGGTAAGTAAGCTTTTCTGGGAACCTTTAGAGAAGGACATTTTCTGAAGCAAACAATATGAATAATACATTGATATAAGCATTAAAAAGGTAAAAAAGATAATACATTATGCTCTTTGTCTATCAAATTTCCCCCTCGGCTGTAACAAATTTTCTTGATATTTTTTACCCGTATGGTATGATATTTAAAAATTCACAGGGGTTTGCCATAAAGGCAATAAGGTTGAGACAATCTTATAGGTGCTAGGGCTTGATGTGACCAGCTGATTGATCGGAAGGGGCCTTTCCGCCGGTTTGTCTAGCCTAAGTAAAGGCCATGGACAAATCACCACACACACACACACACACACACCAATAAAAACTAATTAATAAGTGTGAAACACAATATCATCATACACAGGACATTAAGACCCTCAGCCACTGCCTTCTAGCACATATGATAAAATGAGTTGGGGTGTGCCATGAGTTTTAAGTTGCATGATGAAGCACTTTCATTATCAATTTTTAATTTGTTTTCTTTTTTATTATAAATTCTCATACGGGTTTTTTTTGTTTATAATATAAGAAGCATAAATTGGAAAGATAACAAAATTAAGATAAAAAGAAAAACTGCTAAGAAGAAAACAAAAACAGGGAAAGAAGTAGAAGAAGGAAAATAACTTACTTGGCTTCTAATGCAAGAGCAACAATTCCTGCAGCCAGGGGAGCAGAGGCAGAGGTACCAGTGTGTGAGGTAGTACATTTACCACGAAGATCAACAGTTACCTTAATAGAAAAAACAAAAATAACAGATACCATCAGATGATATATATCAAGTTATAGAAGAAAAAGCAAAAACTAAACAAAAAACAAATAAGTTTATAAAAGAAAACACAAACACACACAAATATATTTTAATAAAATGACTCATCAGAAAGGAAAAAAAGAAAAAAGAAAGAAAAAAAGAAGAAAAAGATTGAACGAGTCACAATACTGACTTCATTGGAAAAACAATAAAGAAAACCTAGTGAGTTGCAATACAATAAATATTGAAAAAGTGCTCAATAAGTAGAGATGGTTTAGAGAACAGAATTAGTAACAGAAGCTTCGTACACAGGTTTCAATGAAAAGGATCTTCAGGAAAAGTCTTTTTTCCTGAAGATCCTTTTTGGCAAAACCTGGATAGTTAACTTCATACACACACATATACATATAACGTGGTTCTGTAAAATAAAGAAATACCTGTACTCTTGATATATATATATATATATATATATATATATATATAAAATTTGATATTTCATTAATCCAATTTCCTAATTATTTATGTTTACAACCATGAATTCATTAAAAGCCATAGTCTAAGTCATGATTAGTAAACTGCACTGATGAATCATCTTCAATTACACAAAATTGTGCATATTCTGACGAACAATTGCTCTTATACTTACCAATCAACTTTAGAAGGCATGAACCTCAATAAATCCTGTATTTTGAACAGTTTTAAATCTAATTTGCATAACATAAGAATTAAATATAAAAATTAAAAAATTGAGAAGATTAACAGGTTATTTAAATTACATTCATCAAATGGTTCAATGTATTTACCCAACCCCTCTGCACAAACAATGTGACATCAGGTAAATTTTTTAAATGGAGTTTAGCAGGTTAGAATTCAGAGTTTTCCTTCTCCAAGACTGGTAACCTAATAAAAGAAAGAGTCCAGTCTGCCCTACTATTTACCCATAGTTGGAGGGAGAGTAGTTTGATCCATCCTGTTCCCCAAGGTATTATTGCAATGTGAAATGCAAACAGCCTCGTCCAGGATTTTAAATCGCTTTGTCCATTTCCTATAATGGTAACCATTACACCTCAGAGTTGTCTTGTATATAACACATGCATAAAGTCAAGTTGACTGGCATAGGTTAAAAGGGCCCTTCAACTTATCAAGCTGCGTTTGTTTTGTCTTCTCAACTGTACATAGCCAACTTGTCCCAATCACACATTTGAGGTTATACAGTGCTACCTTGACTCATCACCTCCTGTCACATGAATCGGTTTACATTGTCGATTGTCGTCTGGAGTTGTGTTGGATGTCATTTATATAAATAGTGTGAGGGATTTATTTATTCTTATTTTTTTACACCAACAAATTAAAAAAAAAAAAAACCCAAATCAACTTTAGATAGATAGTTATATATATATATATATATATATATATATATATATATATAAAATAAATAAAAGTAAAATGGATATGAATCCGACAGTATGTGTAGAAAGTTTGTAGAAAAAACAAGATGTTAATAGTTTTGCTGACAGAAATCTGTTTCGACCATATAAAGCGGTCTTTATCAAAGCAACTATGTATAATAGGAAAGACGAAATAATGATAAAAATGCTTTTAATTTAAAAAAATAAAATTTATTTTATTTTTAACATAGAATACGCATTTTAAAATTTTTTTGAAAATTCCGGCCCTGATCAAGAGCATTTTGTGCCTCGTGATTAACGATCTATTTATTTTATCTTTTCTATTATACATAGTTGCTTTGATAAAGACCGCTTTATAAGGTCGAAACAGATTTCTGTCAGCAAAACTATTAACATCTTGTTTTTTCTACAAACTTTCTACATTATATATATATGTGAGAAGTAAACAAACAATGTGTTTTGATATGGCTTTTTTAGCCGACAATTTTTGAGAGAATATGTGCTTAATTGAAGTCGTACCTAATTTTTGAAAATTAATTAATAATTAATGAATTAGGCAGGCATACCTATTCAAATGTAAGGCTAAACAAATCGAGAAAAATCAATTTTTGATTTTTCTCGATAAAATAGATTTTATCTTTATTTTGTTTTACTGACACGCGTTTCAGCCAGGAGTTAATCCATGATTCTATCTATCATTATTTTAAATACAAAATAAAATAACAAAAGAGCCCAGTCTACGGTTTACCTTTAGCTGGAGAGAGAATAGTTGGATTACTACCTTTTCCAAAGGTATCAGTGCTATATGAAATGAAGACAGCCTCATCCAGGATTTGAACTTTGGACAGAAACCATTACACCACGCGCCTCATTTTTTTTTGTTTTATTCATTTATTTATGTCTTGTTTCTTAAGCATTGCCTTATCATCTGGTCCCCAGCTAACCGAATATATGTCTATCTGTTGATGGTTAAGTCCCAAAGAAGGGGCCATGACACTATAAAATGCTTGAGAAGGAGAAAAGTAGGAGAAGAATAGAAGAAATGGGTCTCTTTGCACAAATGCGTCCTGGCCTCCTGCCCTAAAATCTGCTACGCGGTGCCTGTTGAAAAAACAACCCATGCTACGATTGAAGTCCCTAGCTGTTTGGAGGCGTTTTTATATTTAATATTTTTAAGTGATTTTTAGGGCTATAGTTAGGGCTTTTAATTTTCAAAACTCAGTCATATTTATCTAAAAAATATGCAACAGTTGTTTGGTTTAATGTTTTTATTTTCTGAACTCTTGTATTTATCAAAAAATTTGTGACAATTGTTTTGAATTAAAATAAAATGAAAATATTGAAAAAAAATATTTACATTTACTTGCCGATAAAAAATCGGTGTAGTGGCTTACTTTTAACGCCTTCAAACCACTAAAAAAAGTAATTTGTCGGTAAAACCAACTTCACACCGCTAAAAAAATATTTTAAAGAGAGGGGTGGGTTAAAATATTTACATTTACTTGTCGAGAAAAAATTTTGGGGAAAAACGCCTTAAGCACAGGTTGATTTTTGAGCTGACACTGCTTAGCGTTTTTTAGGGCAGGAGGCCAGGACGCCTTTATACAAAGAGCCCCGAAGAAAAGAAAAAAGAAAGAAAGAAAAAAAAAAAAAAAAAAAAAAAAAAAACTTACAATTTGTGGTTCCCCAAACGCGCCGCTACTGTAGGTAGTAGCAATAGTTGAGGAACATTCTTCCAAGTACCAGGGTTTCACACCATTTTTAGAGGTGCTACTCACAGAAAGTGTGTAAATACTGTTGGTATAACCATCACAATTACAAGAGTCATGGGCATTACCACCATTACCAGAAGCCCACACAAAGATATTTCCCAAACCATTTCTTCCCTGAAAAAAAAGAAGAAAAAGGAATTATTGACCAGAGTTAAGATAATCATTTTTAATAAGTGTTAAAATTTGACAAATAATATTAAATAAAAAGAAAATTTAATTTGGTAAAGACATATTGGAAGAATCAGTTCTTGAGTCAAAAAAATGAACTTTAAGAATTCTAGAAGGTTGTAAGCAGAATCCCAACTTACCAAATATGTATTCCTTAAAATATAAAATAAACCAAACATTCTGAATGTATTGCCATTGTTAAAATAAAATACATTAAAAAAAAAAAAAATTTTTAACTTAAATACATTACACACCCAAAAAAATGTGAATGCATAGAAATTATAAAATCTTTAGAATTTTGTATTTTATATTAAGAGATAAGAAAGAATATTCAGTAATGTGCCTAAAACAGTAGCTTTTTATTAAAAAAAAAAAAAAAAAAAAAAAATTATACATATTTCAATAATCATGACAAGCAAACTTGGCGAATATCGTGTGCGATGTGCAGAACACTGGATAGCTATTTCGACCTCATTAGGTCTCATCAGCAGTGTATATCTTTATTTCCCCCGACAGAGATCGAACCTAGAACGTAGAGCCAGAAACTAACTCTAGGCTGCCGGCCACACCACACACAAAACTCGTCAAATCAACTTGTCAATGAGAAATGTGCCACTACTATAACCTAGTGTGTCATGTAGCTGCATCCACAATATAACAGAGAACACTGTTACCTCTCCAGTATGGCGGCACACATCCACTAATATATATATATATATATTAATTTTATTAAAATTGATAATATAGCGTGGTATATTTATAAGTAAATAGAGCTCAATATAGTGGATAGAGCATGTATATTAAAGTTAAGGTAGCATGGATGAAGATTATATATGTGTGTGGGGTTGTCACTGTTTCAGCTTTTACTGGAACGGTGTGCCAAACGTAGTATTATTGGTAGAGTGCACAATATAAAATAGAGCTGTTATATAATATAATAAAATAAATATATAAAGGTTTTACATATCTATATATATATATAAAATGAATAAAATAAAACTTTTAGGTTATCAAATTGTAAATTTATTCCACATTTACCCTTCTTCAAATTTGACCACAAAATGGATAGTCAGGAAGAGGGGTAAATGACGAAACAAGGAAAGGGAAGGTTGATAGATATATAAAATGAAATTTTAGAAAAATTTAAAAAAAAATAGTCTTGATCAAAATTAGTTATCAGAGAATATCAAATATAAAATGTTTAAAAAAAAAATTAAAAAAAAAAAATACCTTTTCAATTCCGCTCAGGAAGGCTTCAGTAGCTAATGGTCCTGGACCATCAACCACTTGGCCATTATCATCTGGTCCCCAGCTAGCCGAATATATGTCTATGTGTTGAGGGTTAAGTCCAAAGAAGTGGCCTCAACACTATCGGTAACAAATCCATCCAACATTCGAACACCTGTACAAAAAAAAGGGAAAAATAAATAAAGAATAAGAAAAAACAAATAATTGTATCTAGCTTGATGATCTATATTCTACCTCTGTAGTAGTTTGGAACTACTACAACAGCATTCAGTCCTTCCTTTTGTGAGAATCCTTAGCTCGTTCAGTTGCTTGCCAGCTCTTAGCACCCCCAGTACTGCTATGTTATTATGAAAGTATATTCTAAATACTCTATTCTATTGTTTTGAAAAAAAAGTTAAATATTTGCAATGTACATATATGTTACGCTTATATTTGCACATATATATCACGGTAATATACATAGTGGTAAATATGTGTACCAATACGTAGTCAACGTGTTAATCTAACCTTGCATACCTTTCCCAAGGGTATAATACTATGTGAAATGCAAACAGCCTCATCTAAAGTGGATGAATCCATTTTTTACGACTAACCATTACACCAGGCGCCTCTAAAAATATTTTATAGAAATGCTGAATAAGACAAATGATTGCTGCATAGCCAAGAGAAGGAAGCAACAGGTCTTGGCTTCTATGTGAACTCAGATAAAATGGCTCATGTGGATAAACAATATGGATGGTAAACCTCTCAAATTAATTGACCATAGTAAGATTCTCATAGAAAATGATGTCAATGAATGCATAGGCAGTGATGCTGATAGCTTTTTGATTTAGTGTGTCCTGGACCCATATATTTGCTTTAAATGAGTCCCCGGTAAAAATTTATGGGTCCCAACTAAAGCCATCTAATTTCTATCTTGTAACTTATCCTGTGTAATTAATTTCTAAGAAACTATTGAAATGTATTTACAGTTACTTGAAATGTCATCATTTGCTAATGAAATGAAGAGAAAAAAAAAACACTGGGATGCATGGATAGTGATTTTAGATTTTTGTGTGTCAGGGACACAGGATGTGTACCTATCAGCATGGACTACTATTGTCAGAATAGTGATCATATGGAAATGTGATCTCTCTGATAAGATGAAGGGAGAATTCTTCCAAGCTGTGGCCATGTCAGTGCTACTGTATGGCTGAATGACTAACTTTAATGAAATGCTTGCAGACAAAGCTAGACTGCTGCATGCTGTTTTGAAAACAGCACCCCACAAAACAGCAGCTATAGGGTCACTTACTTAATATCAGACAAACCATCTAATTAAAACAAGCAGAGACATGCTGGACATAAGTGACATTCTCCTGTAAATACACGGACACTGGATGTTGTGTGGAGGACTTGCCCAGAGTGATGACCAATGTATCCATGATGAGGGTATGGTGTTTTCTCTTTAATCTTTACTTACATATCATTTATAGATGACAGACAATAAAACAGAGCATAAAACATTAATCTACATCTAAATTATGCAAGCAAACTTTAGAATATATACATCTAAAATGGGTAATAAATTATTGTATTACCATTGTTATCATGGTTTATATATATATATATATATATATATATATATATGGGTTATTTCCTATAAGTCTAACATAAACAAAGGGGAACCACACTTGACTGATAATTTATTTATTTATTGATCTACTAGGAAAAAAGAGGTTAGGGTTAGCTTAATGAGAAAATAAATAAATAATTTATCAGTCAAGAGTGGTTCCCCTTTGTTAGACTTATAGGAAATAAACTATTTAAGGACTCTCTTGTCAATTTTGACGCATGAGGGTTCATCCAATGAACAACCTACACAGTATTTTGTTTATAGTGGTGAAGGAATGCTACAAACGCAATCAATGACTGACCTCAGGTTTTTCAAATTAAGAGTTTTCTTTCTCCTAGACTGGTTACCTATCCAGGGTTAAAGAGCCAATCTGCCCTATTATTTTACCCATAGCTGGAGGGAGAATATATGGATTCATACCTTTCCCAAGGGTATTAGCACTATTTGAAATGCAAACAACCTTGTCTAGGATTTGAGCTTGGGTCAACGAGTCCATTTCCCATGACTAACCATTATGTCACGAGTCTCCATATTATCATGGTTAATGAATTACTGTAGGGACTGGCAAAATGAGCCTAAAATGCGTTTTTGACAAAATGACTTTAGCCCCCCCCCCCTACAGAAAATAATTTACCAAAAATCAGGGAATTATCAGATTTTAATGAAATTTTCAGTGTTTATTTATCAATGAATGATCTTTATAATGCATTATTTATTTTATTTCAAAACATTCATTTTTTTCAGGTTGCTTAATTTTGACCCCCTTATGTTGGGGGCATAACATTTTTTCGAGTTGGTCTTATACTGTACAAATTACAGTATAAATAAAGAGATAAAAGACCGAAGTTATGAATAGAACCAAAAAAGATTTTTTACGGTGGCTTTTCTATGAGAAAATAAGTATCGAAAATCGAAAAATAAAATGTAAAACAATAGATAATTAATTTTTTGGAGATTTTTTTTTTTAACTCATTTCGATAATTATTTAATTGGCTATTATCTTATAAAAGAAAAAATTATACATCGATATTTTTTCTGCTTAAAAAGGGGGGGGGTACATTTTCAATCGAGTATTTCTTCAAAGAGTATACTTTGATGCAATAAAATAAGGTTTGCATTAAATAGATATTTATTCCTAGAATCTAAAAATATAACATTTTAAACTTAACATCAGACTTCACTTTTTAAATGAATTTTATATATTAATATATTAATTTTTCATAGCAAAAATACTAAATTAAAGTTTTGAAATAAAATAATTGTTAAATCAATACTGAAAATTTCATTAAAATCGGATAATTACCTGATTTTTGGTAATTTTTTTTGCAATCACGAATGTTATATTAAAATTGTAAACAAGCACTTAAAACCCTTGAAAAAGAGAGAATGGCGGATCGTGTCGAAATTGACCAAAACAAATCCCTTTAAATGTATTAAAAAATAAACTGCATATGTAATGATATTTTTCTTTTTTTAATGATGGTCATTATGTTACTACTTATCGATTTAGACAAAGATTGACCTTAAATAATAGATTTAATTATTTTTAAATCGCTTTTAAAACTCGTAGAAGCTGATTTTTTTTGCCAGTGTCTAAATTACTGTATTAACATTGTTATTATGTGATATAAAAGTAAAGTCGGCGGAGTGGTCAATTGTCGGTATCAGCCGGACAACGAGGGAATTATCCCCCTTTTAACTCACACTTATGTTTCTGCATCTGAGGTGGCCCCACACCTACCATCAGCTCCACACTTTATTGCACAATCCAAGCTAAACTGAACCAGTCCATTGTTATCTGTTTTGAAAATATATCTTTTGTGTGGCATGTAATCAGATATATAATCGGTCAACCAATCAAAAACAAATTCCAGTTTAAAAATAAACAAAGGAAAACAGTTAATGTTTCTACTGAAATCTTCAATTTCAATATGTCAAATCATAGAATATGCTTTTTATGTATATAAACATGTAAAATATTGTACCTTTTTCTGCGTTGGAAAGTGTAAAATAGACTATCAAAATAGAAATTAACCCCATTACCAACTTGGTAGTAACTAAATTAATATAATTATAATAATAAATTTTGCTATT
>CM042156.1:59887732-59917732 GCA_023376005.1 Doryteuthis pealeii
AAATAATGAGGGATCTGTTTGAGAATACTAAAATGGGTGACATTTTATCCTTCTTGAGAGAAATAAAAATATATCAAAAATTATGAATCAGAGATAAAAATACATCCACGAAATACATCTACAAAAATTACACCTGCAAAGGAAACTTGAATACCAACTTTTGTCTCACACTAACAGTTTTGGCATTAAATAACCCACAGAGTTGATATGCTGTTAAAAAAAAACCAAAATATTGCAAAACTTTTCACTTGGCCTGATATCTAATGTCAATAACAAATATCTCTGATTTTTTTTCACCTAGAAAAGAGGAAAATGTATTATAATGAAGTAAGTTCATAGTTAAGCTTTTGACCACACCTTTTTCTGTAGGTCTATAGTTTATACACCTACAAAATAGGTGTGTCTTATAAGACTGAGAAAAGTAAACATTGCAACAGTGTTACATTTCCACCTATTTAAACAAATTTGGATATGTGAATATAAAAAAAGAATGTCTCATAAAACCTATTCTCTTTTCGTTAGCAGCTGAATATTTTAACCCAACGACTTTATCCACTATGCTATGTGTCTAATTGGACAATTCAGTGTGAATTTTGGGAATTTATAAACCTAATGTCTTGTTTTACCTAAAATATTTTGATCACATTTATTTTCCTAATCTACCCCAAATGATAGCCTTTGTTTAAATGTAATATTAAACATATTTAGAAGTCTTTAATTTAAGGTAAGTTTTAATGAAACAGTCATTTTTACCCATTTTTGATAAATGTTTATAGGAATTGGGCTCTAGACTTAGAAAATTCTCAACAGGATGTTAAGAGTTAAGAGAACAGTATTGACAATTGTACATATGGCTTTCTTGGATTTTCCTAACATCTTATTATAATGGAGATTATGTAACAGTCTGAAACCAAAACCAAAGTTATATTCTCAAATTTCTAGTCATTATTTAATCTTAATTAGCATCTTGTTTATTAAGAACTAGCAGCGGCTACCAGCGTCGCCTGGGTAGAGGGGGATTTTTAAAAAGTTATGTTTTGAATTGTGAGTTGAATCCTTGTGGGATGCCCCATTTAAATCCCTATGTAAAAAAAAAAAAAAAAAATAGACCTTGCATTGATCCAGCTACTCGGAAAAGAAATGTTAATGTCTACAATTAAAATATTAAATGAAAAAAAATATCCATGCTGTTATTTAAATTTTTTTTTTTAATTATCTTCATAAACATAAATCGAATCTATTATTTTTGCTCAAAAACCAAGCCCTGGTGATATTTAATGTGTATATATATCTACTTTGTGGTTAATTGTTTTATTTTCAAAGTTTCCTCCGGACATACAGATTCACACAACTGCCCTTTATATATGTATAGATAGATAGATGTCTCTTATTAAAGTCTAGCCAAGTTAGATTTGCCACAAAACTACCCATATTATTAATGCATTTAAAATCCTGAAATATGTGTAATATATCTCTAAGAAATAAAGATTTACATAGTATATTGTGGGATTAATTTACTTAATCATTTTAACAAAACTGAGTTTGATAAATAATTATTTGCTGTTACTGATTTCTAATACTAATTCTCAAACGTATTAAAAGCCATCCTATATATAATTTTATATAGAAATCAAATCAAATAACATTAGAATAAGTGTAATATTTTTATATTCATTCTAATTTAGTTTTGTTAGTCTTTCTAATTTAATATATTTTATTACATTAAAATTTAAATACTTGTGTCCAGGGGGCACATACTTTTGCTAGTTTTTATAAGAAGTTATTCAAATGTGATCTGTGCATAAACAATTATTTGTTTCTTTATATAGATTGATGGCCATGTCATTGTTAAAGAAAAAAGGACTTTTGTGCTATATTTGGAGTAAGAGACAGGTTTTCCAAAAAGGTCTATTTGCCAGGTGATCAGGAAATTCATTTGACCTCAATCCTCCTAAGAATCTTTAAGTCATCACAAAGGATTGTCGAAAATGTCCTTTTAGATTTACCCAATCGTCGGTTGGTTGGTGTTTATCAACCCTTGTAGGTTATTTGTGTGGGTGTAAAGTGTGCGTCTAGGAACCACAAGGTTCCTGGTTTGATACCGGCCCTCGCCAATTTAGCGTATGCATAGCACAGGGATCTGTGTGGTAAAGTGAGAGCTGATGGTAGGTGTGGATGTAGAGCGTGCGTCTAGAAACTGCAAGCTTTCTGGTTCGATACCGGCCCTCGTCAACTCAGCGTATGAGTATCACAGGGATCTGTGGAGTAAAGTAAGGAGCTGATGGTAGGTGTGGTGCTACACCTCAGATGCAAAAACAATCTCCTTGGTCTAGCACTAGTAAAAAGGGGATAGACTCCCTTGATGTCTGGCTGATACCAATTTTAGGCCACCCTGATGTCTTTACTACTTATTTGCAAGAAGAACTAGATCATCTGCGTAGTCCACATCTGTAGTAGTTTCTATGGGATATCACCTGCTTCTTGCTTTTTTTTTTTTTTTTTTTTTTTTAAATATGAAGCCCTTTACTTTCATTAGATTTTAATGATGTTCATAGCCTAGACTATGTACTGAAAACATTAATTATAGTGTTTCATAATTTGCTGTAACTGGATTGTTAAGAAAATGTTTTAAGTCAGCCAATTGAAATTGCTACAGGACTTACAAATAAACTCCCCGCACCCTCAACCCCGCCCCTCCCCGAAGATCTTAACTGTAAAGATTGTTCCATTTTCAAGACTATCAAATTTGTAGATATAAAAAGGATAAGGTACATTGAGATTGACATACATCAGGCTGGGAATGTACATAAATTATGAGGTTTTTAACAGTTCAGTAGTTACTGGAGCTATGACTGAATCAGGTAATTTGATAAGCTTATAACAAACATGTGTCGGTTGGTTGGTTGGATTTTACAGCATGTCAACCATTCTGGGATTATTTTATGCTGAAGAAGTTTTGTTTTATTTATTCTTGATGAGTATTCAAATTTCTTTTTATCAAAATGTAGATTACTATTGGCTAGATGCAGCTGAGAGCTCCAGATTATATTTTATTGTGTATATCATTTGTAAGCATTTGCTATAAGAGCAATTGAGGAATACAGTCAGGACAATCATTCAAGTGCTTGATATGACCAGCTGATTGATTGACTGATTCATATCAAGGTTCGCTATTTGATGCTTGGTTTGCGTTTTTTCGGTACAATCTTCATCTTAAGGGGGCAAATTCAGTTTGTCTTTTTTCAAACTCTTTTTTTCTATTTAACCTATAGATGGACCCGAATAGGGACTCCCACTCCAGGTCATGGCCGACCTGGAGTAATGGTGATGAAGGGGTACTATACATTCCCCAGAGCTCTAGAATTCAAACTTCACCATCAGATAGAGTTTAACGCCATATCCAGGACACTAAAGACCCTCAACCACCGCCTTCTAGTATATATGATCAAAAGGGTTGGGGGTTTGCCATAAGGACAATAGGGACAATCATATAGGTGCAAGGGCTTGACGTAATCAACCAACTGGTACACTGACCACCCGTCTAGACTAAGTAAGGGCCAAAGTGAAGTATTGCAAAGTTGAAGAAACTGATTATTGCAGTCGTCACTGCAAAAAAAGTTTAAAAATTTTTTTTCATTTCAATCATTTTTTTAAATAGTGCTATTTTATCTAATTCCAGAATTTGATTAATTCTGGAATTAGATATCCCCCAAGGTGTTGATATACCATTAAATAAACCAAACCAAATAAGAGATAGAATTGTGTTAAGGTGTATTCAGCAGAGTATAAAGACTTGTTTAGACGTGTTTCATATCAAGTCACTGTGATGGCATTGAATAATCGTGTGTTGTAGTCATGACTACAGGATTTGAATTATGAACAAAACAAAGAAGCCAGATATTAACTTGTTGTTCATCCTATACACAATCATCATTTGGCACTAATCAATTGAAAAGAGGTGATAAAAGGTCAACACTGTTCAGCCAATTCTAAAGTTGAAGTTGCTCTGTGTGGATCAAAAGTGAAGAAAAACAATTTTTTTTTTCTTACGGAAAATTAATTTATAGAACTGATAGAGAGAGAGAGAAATAAGAGAGAGAAATATGGATAGAAAGAGAGAGAGAGGGAGAGAGATAGAAAGAAATGAAAAGAGGGAATGATCATAGCATAGCGAAGTCAGAGTCATTTTCTTAATTGAAAATGCAGATTGTTTGAATTGAATGCCATGACAACTTGTCTAGGGTTATTTTATGCCTAGAAGTTAGGGAATTGTGTTCATTGTGTGTATAGTTTGCAAAACTGATCAGAATAATCGCTGTCCCAACTTCAAATTCTGATGACAAATGATACAATAACACAACAGTCTCCAACGTAAAACTTGATCTTGTCCCTTTCTTGTTTATACTTAGTTTTATGCACAGATTGATCATGAAAAAATTTGCATACGATGTCAAGAGATTTGGCAAGAGTGTATTTGCACAATACACTCTCCCCAAATCTCCTGGCTTTAAGATCGCTCGTACTCGTTTTACTTCATGAAGTAAGTCTCCTCTCTCGCTACAGTACGTTTATAATTTTTGGTAGGATTTTATTTCTCTCAAAACTAAGTGTCATCCTTTCCTCGTACAGTATAGATATGAGTGATAACAGGATATTTATTGCCTGAGACAACGCAATAGAAAAGTCGAGGATTTGAACTCTGGTCGACGAGTCCATTTCCTACAACTAACCATTACACCACGCGCTTCCAATACAAAACATGACAAGAGATACAAAGAGCTTATATACATATGTATATAAGCTCTTTGTATCTCGTCATGTTTTGTATTGGAAGCGCGTGGTGTAATGGTTAGAGTCGTAGGAAATGGACTCGTCGACCAGAGTTCAAATCCTTGACGAGTGTTTGCATTTTGAGACTGGTTACTATGCTATGGTTAAAGAGACCAGTCTGCCCTACTATTTTACTCATAACTGGAGAGAGAATAGTTAGATTAATATTTTCCTCCAAGGGTATTATTGCTATGTGAAATGCAAATGGGTTTGTACTCAGGTTGCCATGTCAATTTTCAATGATGATAACCATTACACTACAAGTGCCTCCATAACTGATACAAAAAGGTTTTATGGATTAAAGGACAAAGAGTTAGAAACAAAGAAAAAGTCAGATTAGTTTTTGGAGCCCCTTGTTCTGACATCTATTGCAAATATGTAGAATTCTTTTTCACTATTTAATCCTGAATATTTAACATACAGCTGGCCATGTAAAAAAAAAACAAAAAAAAAAACAAACAAAAAACAAAAAAAACAGGGATGAGACTATCTATTCCATTTATGAGGTGATGAAATATTTTTGTATCATCTCACACCTTAAGGATAGAAATTGCATATGTTTGCCTCTTTTGACCTTTAATGATTGCAATTTCATATAATTTATATTGATTTGAGAAAGCAAATAATCAGCTCCCTGGAACGTTTCATTTGGCTGTGATCTTCAGTCGCTAATGTACAATTTTAACATAGTAATATAGATTAAAAATACAATAATATAATAAAATTAATAAAAAATGAAATTTAAAAAAAAAAAAAAAAAAAAAAAAAAAAAGTAAAATATTTTTTAAAAATATTACAAAAAAGAAAATATCAAAAAAAAAAGAAAGAAAAATATCTAAAAACAAGAAAAAGAAAAACCAAATGAAAAATATATTTAAAAAATAAAAAAATATATAAAAAATTTAAAAAATATTTTAAAAATAAATAAAAAATATTTAAAACAAAATATTTAGAAAAAATTAAAAAAAAAAAAAAAAAAACTATAACCCCACAAAAAAAGCAATAGGTCTTAACTCACCTGTTTTCATTGGTAGGGTCATATCTTGGGGTGGGATCAGCATCTTTTCCATTGACATCATAACTGGCTTTAGGATCCTAGGTAGAAATATCAAACCATTATCAAACTTAATTTTTAGTAACCAAATTCACCTCAGTTTATTGTGTTAAGATCTCTTAACTCTTTCACTACATATTTTATATATTTAACTGTTTGCCTACCAAATTTCCACCACAGCTATACCAAATTTTCTTGGTATTTTTTACCTGTATGATGTGATATAACAAAGTTCACTATCTATTCACCTCAAACAAAAAAAAGATACAAGTGTCCAAATAGTGCTTTTTCGGTGTAAACAAGTAACATGAGTGAGAGCCACTGCCAGCAGCTTATAGTAGGATCACAGTGGTGAGAGAGCTGCTGTGAGTGGCTTAAAGTAGACAAAGAGTTAAGTTTTAAATTATATATATTCTTTCTTTAACTTAATTTTTCAATGAATCATTTTTTATATATATATTGAATTATATATTTGGCTTGACTAACAAAAGATAGGAATAAAAAAAAAAAAGAAGCTTATTATAATGGAGATTCAGTGCCTGGCTGTCTGTAACTGAAAATAGGTCACTGCTTACATCACAATATCCTCTGGAATTACATAAATTCATCAATGAGTATCTAATTTATTGACAAAATCATTAATACACACAATAAATTTTATTTATTAATGATGTATCTATGAAAATCCGAGTTAGATTTGCCTCAAAACAGCCCATGTTATTAGTGCATTTAAAATCCTGCAATGTGTCTTATATATCACTAAGAAATAAAAGTGTACATAATATATGGTGTGATAAATTTGCATACTGGTTTTAACAAAACCGGGTTTAATAAATAATTACTTGGTGCTATTGATCTCTAATATTATTGTTTTATTCTCCAATGTATTAAAATCAATCCTATGAATGATTTTATTTAGAAACCAACTAAAATATAATTAAAATAAGTGTAATCGTTTTATATGTGTTCTTACTTAAATTCGTTAGCCTTTCTAATTTGATATATTTCATTATTAAAAACTTAAATACTTATGCTTGCAGGGCACATATTCTTGCTAGTATATATAAAAATAAATTAAATAGATAAATAAATGTAGGAATACCTTAGTTCATCAGAAATAAATTTATTTTGGCATTTTGCCTCTTCAAGTCTGCTTTTTTAAAATGGATAAATGATTACATATCAGGGCTAGTTGATACTATTTTTTTCCGTCTCACTGATTTTGTATTTCAAATTACCTGAAGTACAAAATCAGCGAGACGGAAAAAAACATCAAGTAGACCTGATATGTAATCATTATCCATTCTATCCAGATAACAAAAGCAATAGACAGATCCAGTTACACAGATAACATACCAACTACCCAGATCCACACAAGAAGATAAGCATAAGATACTATCCAGATCCACACAGATCCACATAAGAAAATAAGCATACATCAAGTCAAAGAATGGCAATGCAACACATGTCTTGCATAGGCCTTGGTTTGGTTTTGGTTTGTTTTGTGGCATATCAACCTCAGTGGGTCATTTAATAAAGTTATGAAATAAATCAATTCTTAATGGATAATACAATTTTTTTATAAATACATTTTTCTATTTAACCCATAGACGGGACCCTAACAGGTACTACCACTCCGGATCAGAGTGAACCAGGGAGCAATGGTGATGAAGGGGTGCTCCACATTCCGCAAACCTCCAAAACTGGAACCTCACCATCAGATAGAGTTTAACGTCATTCCCAGGACATGTAGACCCACGGCCACCGCCTTCTAGCACCCATATGATAAAAAGGGGTTGGGGTTTGCCATAAGGGCAATAGGGTTGGGAAAATCATATAGGTACTAGGGCTTGACGTGACCAGCCGATTGATCGGAGGGGGCCTCTCCGACCGCCCGTCTAGCCCAAGATAGAGCCCAAGTGGAGTATTGCATGTCATGAACTGCTCATCCACTTGGGCTCTATCCTTAAGCATCACGGGTCGCCACCCACGGCCAACAGGTGGCCCCATTGGGGAAGTCTTACCCCTCTGCAGAGGTGCAATCTAACGCCCCAGCCGACAGGGCGGTTGCATAGGCGTTATCAGCCATAAACCTGCCTGCAGTCAACATGGACCACCCCCCTTAAGGCTTATGGTCAAGTCACATTGAAAGCACCAGTTCCCTAGATCACCAAATTTAAGCAGCAATGAGTCTCTTCAATACTTAGATGGGTGACCATTTAAGCAACAGAATCTACTATAAGTAACCACATAGCAAAAATTACTTGATTCAGCATTAAATGACCTGAAAAGGGTTGATATGCTGTAAAAAAAACAAACAACCAAACAACCTATACCGGGAGGTAAAGCGAATTACCTCATGGGGCTATAGATTGAACTTACAATCTGGAGGTTGTGAGTGGTGACTCCTAGTAAGCAGGTCTTTTACACTGCATCCAGAATTGCTTAGGGTTGAAAGCACCGTTTCCTGCTAGATCATCAAAGTTAAGCAGCAATGAGCCTGTTCAATACTTAGATGGGTGACAATTTAAGCAACAGCAGGTACTGTAAGTAACCACCTATCAAAATGACTTGATTTGGGATTAAATGGCCTGAAAAATGTTGATATGCCGTAAAATAAAACAAACAAACCAAACCCTTAATCTTTGTTCACAAAGCCAAACATTATGACATAGATAAATAAATTTATCTTGTTAAATTTTGTTGATCGTTTACGTTCATCTCAACTATTCTATCTACCCGATACTTTCTGTCTTTCTCTCTCTCAGATAACCCCACTGTAAGACCAAAACAACATATACATATAAAAGCATGGGAAATGGACTTGTCGCGCCGAGTTCAATTCCTTGATGTGGTAATTTGTATTTCAGTTAGCGCTAATACCCTTAGGAAAGGTATGAATCCTACTCTCCCTCCAGCTATGGGTAAATAGTAGGGCAGACTGCGCTCTTTAACCTTGGTTAGGCAACCAGTCTAGGAGAAGGAAAACTCTGAATTCAAACCTGTTGAATTCCGCTTAAGAAATTGACCTTGTGTCACATACTGCTCGTGTGGAGGGGTTGGTAAATATATATATATATATACATATAAAAGCTGATACTTCCTCTCCGTTCTGTCTCGTGATTGTGTGCTAATTATTTTAACTCTCTAAAAGGAAATACTCTTTCCAATTTGAATTTTAACTTATCCTTATAAATAAGGTGTATTGCAGATCCATAACTGACATACAGCTCGTAAGCAATGGTGGGTCCTCACCACCTTCAGTTAGTCATTCATTTTTTTTTCTTTATTATTTCCATTTATTTATTCATTCCTTCATTTTAATTTATCTATTTATATGACTAGCAAATATATCCACCCTCCGTAGGGTGCAAGTATTTAAGTTTTAATGTAATAAAATATCATTAAATTAGAAAGGCTAATGAAACTAAAAAAAGAATGCAGATAAAAAGATTTGAAACAGAATCGAAAAATAGAACAACTGAAACTTACTCTTCCATCACTCCCATCTTTCATTGCTAATTTTTTTCTAATTTAACTATTTAGTTAAAATAGGAAGTAAAGAATAAAATTACAGTTATTTGTTCTTGCAAATTGATTTCTTTTAAGATTTATCCCTGAGATTTTTGTTCATATTCATTAAGATAAAAATAAACAATTAGAAATCAATAATACTGAGCACATATTTATAAGAATAACATTCTTAATATCAATATGCAAATTAGCCTTCTTGTTCACACTGTAAACCACTATTTTGTTCTATATATAAATACAATTGAAAGTTATTAACATGTAGATGTAGCCAATAGTATTAATAATGTAAAACAATTTTATTGATAATTGAGGTTTAAATTAAAATAAAATCATGGAGAATGTGACGTAAATAACAAAGGAAATTGTGACTTGAGTAGTAGTTTCGGTTACAGACAAACACACAATCTCCATTATAATAAGATGATATAAATAAATAGATAAATAAACTTACATAGTTCGTTACAAGATCTGGATGATCTTTTTCAATACCATCATCTAGAATTGAGATCACAACTCCTTTGCCAGTGTAGCCATCTTCCCAAGCTGGTATGATATTCATGTCAAAACCTCCATGCCCTCCACCATGCTGAAAGAGGAGGAAAAGAGAGGGGGGGGGTTAGATAATTCAAAGCAAAATATACAATAAGATTCAATTAATACTCATGCTCCTAAAAAAATACAATTGTTATCTTGAAACACCCTCTGATTAAAAATGAGACCATCCAAAATGAAATGTAAGAATATAAATTCTGATTATCTGGTGTAGCTTATCCACCGAATTCTAATTTCACCCATTTTAAAATGAATGCTTAAAAAAAAAAAAAAAAAAAAAAAAAAAAAAAAAAAAATGAAAAAATAATAAAAATAAACAACTTAAAAATGAGAATATATAAAGAATAAAATATAATAAAATCAATAGAAAAATGATTTTTATTCATCTATATACAGAGATGCTGATAGTATGCGTCCTGCATACCTGATGCACAAAAATCTAAAAGGAAGTAGTAAAATCGTATCCATGCATCCTAGTGTTTTTCTTTTTTCTTTCCTCACCATTTCAAGCTAACTGTAAATGCATTTCAATAGTGTCTTAAAAATGAATTACACAGGATAGGTTACAAAGAAGGAGTTAGACAGCTTTAGTCGTTTCCCTATATCATAAATAAAAACCCTACAATTTATTAAGAAACTTTAATTAGGACCCATAAATTTCCCCAGGGACTCATTCAAAGCAAATATGTGTATCACAGGACACACTAAATCAAAAAGCTATCAGTATCACTGTATATATATATATATATATATATATATATATAATATATATATATAGATGAGAGATTTATTTTTAAAAATTTTATATACTAGACCAATGCTGGGTAGCACTGCTAGTAAGATTCAATAATACAAACAAAATAATTACAAGGTCTCATAAAAAAAAAATGTAAAAAAATAAAAATGCGAAAACTGGCATAGGAAACTTTATAATTTAAATGAACATGTATATACAATTGAGCAACATATCATCATCATCATCAAGGTATGCTGGCAGCACAGATTCCTTTGACTATCTCTTGCTATCTGTCCCTATCAGCAATACTCTTGCCAAATCCTCATGATGGTATCCAGTATGTACAATATTATTACTGGTTGGCCAATATATGTATGTCTATGTGTAGGATACCCATAAAAGAATGCCACAGAGTTCATCCGTGCAATTCACACCATGATTGGCTCGTCTTGCTTGGATAGTTTGAGATTGGAGGTAAGTATCCTTACAGAAGTGATAATGCCTAAATCTCATTTAAAAGGAGTCAGTATGTCATATAGTTCTTAAATAAGTACTTAATTCAGTCATTGATAATTTCTGTCAGGGAAAATACAGTTTAAGACTTTATACTATTTTAAATTTTAAAACAAACTTTTTTAAGTAACATGAAATCAAAACAAATTTGTTTAAGTATCAGGAACACAAGACAAATGTTCTTAACTCTTTGCCTACTTTAAACTGCTCACAGTGGCTAACCTACCACTACCTACAAAGTATAAAAACTGATGTTCATTATATTTGAACAGAAGGACTCAGATTACAATAATAATACGACTTTATTTGAATAGAATTCCACAGGTAAAAAAAAATGCCAAGAAAATTTGGTACAGCCGTGGGGGGAATTTGGTAGCCAACGAGTTAAGCCACTCACAGCGGGTTCCCCTCTACTGTGATCCTACCTATCCTAGTTCATCAGAAGAACTCAGATTACAATAATAATAGGACTTTATTTGAATAGAATGACTTCTGAGGTGAAGAGATAGTGAACTTTGAAATATCCCATCAAGCAGGTATAAAAAATTTTAAATAAAAATTTGGTACACCCGTGAGGAGAAATTTGGTAGGCAAAGAGTTAACATACTGTGTTTACTCGTGTATCATGCAATTTTCTGAGATGTAAATTTGAACCCAATATTAGGAGTCACACAATATACAAGATACAAACTAGGCCTAGCCTAGGCAACTATTTACATGCACAAAGTTTGAATCTCATGCATGAGTGAATGATTGATTTTAATGACGCAACAACCTATCTAGGGTTATTTTATTTCAAGCAGTAAATTGTGAGAATTTAGTGCCATGTTTTTTCCAAGGATTTTTCTTGATTTTGACAATTTGTCTTATATATTAAGAGAGTTAACAGGGAAAATTTGGTAGGCAAAGAGTTAAGTATCATGAATTCAAGACACAAATGTTTTTTTAAGTATTATTTTTGTCTGGGAAATGTTTTTAAGTATCATAAGCACAAGACAAGAACTTAGTGGTTTTTTCAGATGATGTTTTCTGACTGAACATCCAATATGGTTTATTGATCTGACAATTAATGAGATAAATAAAAAAAAATCTAAAAAAGATCTTGGAAATATAGCATACCTACAACCCCTGGCAAAAAATGATGAAATCACCAGACTAAGAGATTGTTCACCAAGGAAATTTTTTTTTTTTTAATTTTTTCATTATTATTCATAGCAAATAGACAAATCGTAGATGGAACAGTAAACATTTTTTTTGTTGTGGAACAGCCAAACATTCTGGCTTTGTGAAAAAGGAAAATTACATTAAATTATTTAAATCAATGGAATACTTTATTTTTTTAGATCAAATCGAGGGAAAAAAAGAATTGTAAGTCGTTTATGTACTTCAAAGTAAAAAAAAAAAAAAAAAAAAAAAAAAAAGAAAAAAGAAAGTTGAGTGAACATCCTTTAATTGTGTGTGTGTGTGTGTGTGTGTGTATATATATATACACACACACACAAAAGTTTTTATTTACCAGGTTTTGTAGCTGGTATAACAACTTGTATAACATGTACTTGTTATCCCAGTTAACCATAGCAACAAGAAAAGAGAGGAAAAAAACAAACAATTCAAAAGAATGGAAATTGCTAGTCTCATACATACATACATACACACATATATATATATATATATATATATATATATATATAATGTTTATCTCAGTTGGTAGAGCATTCTCCTAGGAACCACAATGCTCAGGGTTTGATACCAGCCCTCGCCAACTCAGTGCAGGGATATGTGCAGTAAAATGAGGAGCTGATGGTAGGTATGGCCCTTCACCTCAGATACGAAAACAATCTCCTTGTTCTAGTGCTAGTGAAAAGGAGATTTGCTGTCTGGCTGATACCGACATTAGGACACCATATATATATATATATATATATATATATATATATATATATATATATATATATATATATATATATATAACTTTTAAGGTTATTGAAGACAACACAGATTTTAAATAATTGAGCAGCTACTCATTTTATAAGATATGCGAGAAAAGATTTTTTTAAATTGGTAGAAATAAAAATATTAACCACGAATCAATATTTGTATATAAATAAAATACAAGATTAAAATTAGTTATATTCTCAAAAAATGTTTTTCATTCTGTATAAAAAAAATCTCTGGCATAAAATAACCCAACAAGGGTTGACATGTTGTAAAATCCAACCAACCAACCAATTCCTTTTTCACAGTGATATTTCAAGTAAAATATTGTATAACCCGTTTCTTATTCATAGAAAATATAAATTAATTAAAAATCATCCAATGAAAGGGCTAAACAAGAGATGGCGCTGTCATAGGTTCAACCTTGCAGCTGCATCATGGAGTGGAGGGGGGTGTCAAGTGGGTTCAACTGGATTTATGCAATGCCTCACTAAATGACCCCCCCCCCATTTATCTAGTAGGATAAATTATAAGTGAGCAAGATAAAGCATGGTTTTGTCCTATGCAGAACATATTTACAAGTTTCATATATACAAGTAAATATACAACATTTATAGTCAACAGCTTATATAAAAAATTCTCATGTGAAAAAGTTAAAACATTAAAAGCCAAATTATATATGAGCAGATTAAACTCTAAAAAAAATATAATATATAATATAATATATATATATATATATATAATATATATATATATATAAGGTTTGTTTAGAATGGCTTTTTGCCGATAATTTTTTGGAGAATAAGTGCTTAATTGGAGTCGTACCTAATTTAGAAATTAATTAATAATGAATCAGGCGGGAATACCTATTAAATGTATGGCTAAACAAATCGAGAAAAATCAATCTCTGTATGTACATTTCGGCCTATTAGGCCTCATCAGCAGAGCTATAGATCGGAAGACCGCCCTGTGCGTGATTTGAAACCGGACTGCCAAGCTGATCCCATAACCTCAACACTAAACGAACTTCTTAGATTTTTATGATTTGTTTAGAGTAGGTTAACATTCCACTTCTAGTGACTTTTATGACACGATGATATGATAAGTTGTAAACAAGGTTTGTTTAGAATGGCTTTTTGCCGATAATTTTTTGGAGAATAAGTGCTTAATTGGAGTCGTACCTAATTTAGAAATTAATTAATTAATAATGAATCAGGCGGGAATACCTATTAAATGTATGGCTAAACAAATCGAGAAAAATCAATCTCTGTATGTACATTTCGGCCAATTATCGGCAAAAAGCCATTCTAAACAAACCTTGTTTACAACTTATCATATCATCGTGTCATAAAAGTCACTAGAAGTGGAATGTTAACCTACTCTAAACAAATCATAAAAATCTAAGAAGTTCGTTTAGTGTTGAGGTTATGGGATCGGCCTGTCAGCTTGGCAGTCCGGTTTCAAATCACGCACAGGGCGGTCTTCCGATCTATAGCTCTGCTGATGAGGCCTAATAGGCCGAAATGTACATACAGAGATTGATTTTTCTCGATTTGTTTAGCCATACATTTAATAGGTATTCCCGCCTGATTCATTATTAATTAATTAATTTCTAAATTAGGTACGACTCCAATTAAGCACTTATTCTCCAAAATATATATATATATATATATATATATATATATATATATATCATATATCATATATCATTATTATATCTTATATATAGATATTGTATATCATATGTTATATATCATATTATTATATTCCACTCATATCATTCATTTTTATTCCATTTATTCATTTTACCATTAATTCTTAACTATATATTATATCTTATATATAAATATTATGCAGAGCTTTCGTCTGGTAAGAGACAGATTGGTCGCCCCCAGCTGCGTTTCAAAGATGTCTGCAAGAATGATTTCAGGTGCTTTGGCATTGCCCCTTCCAGCTAGGAAAATTTTGTTCAGGACTGCCCTCGGTGGTGGCAGGCCCTCCATAGAGGACTGTTCATGTCTGAAGTCACCTTGGCGCAACACGATGAAGCCAAGAGGTCCAGAAGAAAGAAGCGGCAACAAAGCACCGGCACATCAATATCTTCAGGGACAGCCTTCACAGGGACAGATGTCACATCTGTAGTTGACAATGTTTTTCAAACATTGACTTCACACTCACAGGAGGCGCTGTAACTTCAGGGGCACAAAAACTATATTATAGTCTTCCAAGACACACAATAAATAAAACATTGTGTTGGCATCTTCTGTCTGTGAAAGATGATGACAATTTTTTTTTTTTAACTTTTTTTTTTTACTATGTAGCCTGGGTGGACAACCCACCCAGGCTACATAGTAAAAAAAAAGTTAAAAAAAAAAAAAATTGTCACCAATTGTTTGGAGGATGTGCTGTTGCCCAAGCAGCAGATCCCCCTCTCCACACTGCCACTGTGGTCCAAAGGAAAGGTAAGACACCAATGCAGTTTGGCAGTTTGGCAATGGCAGTGTTGCAGGAGTTGGTGTGAAGCACTTAAATTCAGCATTACTTTAACTTAAGAACTCCAGCTCTGGATTTGTAGGATATATTATAGGTTAAACAAAGACCTGGGAGTAATGGCAATAAAAGTTTGTTGGTTGGAGTTAACGGCATGTCATTCCTTAGATTATTCTATGCCAAAGACATTTTCGTTTTATTATTATCACTAGCAACCCTCCCCCCCCAAAAAAAAAACGCTCTCTAGGTGGTGTAAAAATTAATTTTTGAAAGAGATTACATTGGGGGGGGGTTTAAAAAATTCAATGTCAGAGAGTTTGTATCATAAGAAAAATCAAATTTATTAAAGGAGTAAAAAGAATTAAACAATTTGAAATGGAAACTTAGTCCTGTCTGCCTGGAATAAAATGTTGCGTGCATCTATTAATTATTAATTAAATAATTATCTTGAATATTTTGCACATAAATCTTATACAAAATCGTAGGTATTTATCTATTTGTAAATTTTCAGTTTAATTTTTGTTACTGAAAAAAAAAAAAAAAAAAAAAAAAAAAAAAAAAAAACAGCAAATCTAAAAAACAATTTAAAAAATTGCTTACTCAAATTTTGAGTGTATATAACTGTTATAGGTGATATGGACATAAATGGAATGCGCCAATGGCTACTATAAGTAATAGGAACAATTGTGGCTTGACACGAAGCAAATGCGAGTCAGCTCATAACTGTATTGGTCGGATGCAATCTCCACTTTCTTGCTGTAAAGTTCTACTCCTTTTGTTCAATACATTTGTATACATTGTTACCAATCATTTGTCTTATTTTTTTTACCCTTAAAACCCCACAACAATAACACAGGGTTGTTTTTATTCTATGTATAAATTAAATATTCATTAATAGACTGACACAATCATTGTGACGTAAGTTGTGACACAGTTTTTGTCACAGACAGAAATACACCCAATATCCATTATTAACAGATTTTATTTTTTGTTGGATATTCAAATTAAAAAAAAAAAAAAAAAAAAAAAAAAAACTCATTTAAAAAAAAAAAAAAAGATCTTTTAAACTTATGTTTTTAATCTATTTAATCCATAGATGGGACCCTAACAGGTACTATCACTCCATGTCAAGGTGGATAAATTTATTTTTATCATTTATTTTTATAGGACCAATGACACTTGTAAAAGTTTCTAGTTCAGTGTCAACAACAGAAGATAAATTTTTTTCATAGTTAATTGATTAAAAATTTAAATAAAAAAACAACAAAAAAACTACAACAACAACACAGCTTGTTCTCGCATATCAGTTGTATGCATAGAGTAAATATATAATATATCATTCTCGTTATCAAAGTCAATACAACTATTAGCCATTGATAAACACACTAAATTACTGAATAAGGCATTGTTGATAGAATGTTCAATGGATGTTTTCTTCTTTAATATGGAGGGAAAAAACCCAGGAAAAAAAAAAAAAAAAAAAAAAAAAAAAAAAAAAGAAGAAAATAATCAATAAAATTCAGCAACGTGTGGATCAAGTGTTGGACATGTAAATTACAGAATGAAAATGAGATACAGAAAGTGATTGAGTTTTATCCCTTACATTAGAGGGTTCCTAACTTCATTTAATATAAATGTAAGTTAGTAATGATTCATTCAGTTCAGGATTTTTACTGAGGTGGAGTGCCACACCTATATAGAGTACAAACAAACATGTTGCATAATTGATGGGTACTATAAATTATGCATTGTTAGTGTAGAGAAATTAACTGAATTCAAACCTAAACAGAGATTTTGATGGACCTCTCGTAACCTTAGTTTGACCCCTCAGCTTCCTGTTTTGCCAGGCAAGTGTGAGATAGTCAGTTTCTAGTTAGCTGCTGAATGATGAAGACATGGTTAGCTTGACTCTCACACAAAAGTAATCTGGGTCCAAGAAAACAATAAATATGTGAATTCATTAAAGAAATGTCTCGAGTTTTTAACTAAAAACAAACTAACAACATCTCAACCAACTGTTGCATAGCCCTTCTTTACCGGCACTAAATAGGTATATGTTATATACTTCTCTTACTTCTTACTCTGGTCGTATCTTCTTCTGGCTGGCTTTGCTATTCTATCGTCTATCTTCTATCTTGGTCTGGTATATCTTCTAAGGTCTCGTCTGGTCTTTCTTGTATGGGGATTTCGGGTCTGGTTTCTGTTGGGGTTTCTTGTTATCAGAAGCCCTGTGCTATTGTTAGTTTTTGGTAATAAACACAAGACTTCGATTTACTTTTGATGTTACTTTATTCAACATCTTGCTAGCTCGGCTGCTAAGTTCTAACTGTAACTAACTGAGTTGCTTACCCCTTAAACCGCTTTCTATGGGGTTCTCACGGTCTATCCCGCAAGGCAAGGTCAGAGTGAGGTCAAATGCTGTCACTCACTATCAAGGCCATCAGCTGTACTGATCACCATAATGATTTCTACACTACCTTAAAAATGTATTAGGGATCCAATTATGTAACACAACATCTTAAGAAGAAGAAACCAGAAAGATAAGACAGACCAGCTGAGGATCAACCATTAGACAGCTAGGCATCAGCCCAAGTAAGAAAACCACTACTCACCCAGATGAAGCCATGAAGAAAGTAAGAAATATGTCGACTACAAGATAAGTACAGACTAAGATGTATACAACCATGGGTATACATATGTTAAGATGGTATGTAACTGTTGTAACCTAACAAAGGTTATTAAATGAGAAATAAACCAAACGGAGGTTGAAATGAAATGGAATCTTCATAACATTAACAAAATACAATACTTGCTAGCAGCATGAAGAAAGGTAAACCCCTGCTAGTGGTATAAGACTACTCAGTCAGCATAATACTTTCATTTTTATGAGGATTGCGACATATCCATTAATGTTGATAGGTAGAGTATATAACAAAGTTATTTTTGTCATAGCCAATGAATATTTATTTTTTAGGTCTGAATGAGAATCTTGATAGTTTATGAAGATTTTTTTAAAAACAAAATGGGGCGTAAGAATTCTTTGAATAAATGTAATTTGTTTGTTTGTTCGTTTTGTTTTACAGCATATCAATCTCAGTAGGTCACATTTAATGCTGATAAAGTTTTGAAATAAATTCATTCTTAATGGATACTCAATTCTTTTTATAAACACATTTTTCTATTTACCCCATAGATGGAACCCTAACAGGTACTCCCACTCCGGGTCAGAGTGGATTAGATAGCAATGTTGATGAAGGGGTTCTCCACATTCTCCAGACCTGGAACCTCACCATAAGATAGTGTCTAACATCATTCCCAGGACATGAAGACTCTCAGCCACCACCTTCTAGAACATATATAATAAAAAGGGTTGGGGTTTCCATAAGGGCAATAGTGTTGGGAGAATTATATAGGTGCTAGTGCTTGACTTGACCAGCCAATTGATTGGAGGAGGCCTCTGACCACCTGTCTAGCCTAAGTGGAGTGTTGCATGTCACAGACTGCTCAGCCACCAGGATTCCGTCATTAAGCATCATGGGTCATCACCCACAGCCAACAGGTGGTCCTATGGGGGGGGGGTCTTACCCCTCTGCAGAGGTGCAGTTGGTATATTCTAAAGCTCCAGCACCAGGGCTCTTGAATCATTTCATGTTTGACAATTAACCGACATAAATTGCATGTTTTGACATTATAATCTTATGTAATACGAGCACACAACTAACTTATGTATATTTAAATTGAAGGGATTTAATTTGAATTATCACCAGATGATAATACAAAATACTCACAGCTGCAGTGAACATTAAGAATATAAATATGCAATTTCTACTTTTTTTAAAAAGATTGCTGTAGCACAATTTAAATGCTAATTCTTGATTCATGAATTTAATGATATTCATAAGAATAAATATTTTTCCTGTTAAATCTTATAAATACAACTATTAAGAGATAATGTTATTGTTCGATCATCATGAAGTTGTGTAGTAAGGTTGAAAATACTTTAGTTATATCTTATAAGTTGGTAGTAATAAACATTCATAGTTAGGCTAACTTAGTAGTTCCACATCATTATCAGGTCAAGCTGACAACACAAATTCCCATAACTCTCACCATCCATCCCTATTGGCCATCGCTCCTGGCAGTTGTTCCACACAGAATCCATGATCTGCACAGACCTAACTGATGTTTCCATCTTGTTTAAAACATGAACCATATATCATCATTGGCATCACAGTTTTGGAAGACCATAGATTACTCGTGCCCTGAAGTTACAGGGCACGAGTGCAGCACCTTCTGCGACTGAAGGTCAATGTCTGAAAAAAGTCTTGACCCCAGATGTTGCATGTGAAGGCTGATGCTGAAGATATTAATGGTGTCCTGGTACTCTGTTGCTATTGCTTTCTCTTGGACCTCTTTGCTTCAAGATGTTGCACCAGGGGGATTTCAGACATGAATAGCCCGCTATGGAGAGCCTACCGCCACCGAAGTCAGTCCTGAGCCAAATTTTCCCAACTAGCAGAGTTGATGTATAGTAAGGTTAAAAATGCTTGTTCAATTGGTAACCTGAGTATGAGAGTAAGCCCCCCCCCCTGTTTGTTTCACTTTGAGGAAGCCGTATGTTTTGATTGGCCATTTTCATTTCACTGTAAATCTACACTGAAAATACGAATTTGTTCGAATCAATACAACTGCATGTTTTAACATGAAAATATAAAACATGTTCTTAATTGTGCTTCCTCATTATTTGAAATGAACTTAATTGTTATTAAGAACACATTTTATGATATTTTTCTGTTAAAACATGCAATTTTATTGATTCAAACAAATTCGTATTTTCAGTGTAGATTTACAGTGAAATAAAAATGGCCGACCAAAACATATGGCTTCCTCAAACTGAAACAAACAAGGGGAGGTTACTCATTTATGTAACTAATGTTCAGATTACCGTTTAATTTTTATAAACAGGTAATAGTTAGGCTAACATTAGTTAACTTTACTAAATTGCCACAATATCAGCCATTAAATGACAAGAACCAATATGCCCTGTCGGTGGGGCGTTAGAATACACTGACTGCACCTCTGCAGAGGGGTAAGACTCAAGCCATAGCACCTATATGATTGCCCCAACCCTATTGCCCTTATGGCAACCCCCAATCCTTCATATCATATGGGTGCTAGAAGGCGGTGGCTGAGGGTCTACATGTTCTGGGAATTACATTTAACTATCTGATGGTGAGGTTCCAGTTTTGGAGGTTTGGGGAATGTGGAGCACCCCTTCATCACCATTGCTCCCTGGTCCACAAACCAAACAACCAATACATGTCAAGTTAAAAATAATGTGTCATGTGAAAAATTGTTTAGTTTGAAAACAAAAGGATTTCTTTCCATTTTGGGTTTGGTATTACTGGTGTTAAGATTGAAGAAGAAAAATAGGTAAAACAAATAATGAGAAAAAAAACCCACAAAGAAAAAGGTTTATAAACAAAGATTTAATTTAATTCAGGTCTTATCAAAGCAAGCAAAGTGTCAACACTAAAAGACGATAGGTAAAATACAAATAGCCTATCATGAAAAGAATGTTAGTTTTGAAAACAAAAAAAGATCTCTCTTGGTTCCGGGTTCATGACACAAGCAAAGCAACAGAATCGAATGACGACTGTTAAAAATAAATTAAAAAAAGAATCGTGAGAAAATAGGAAAGTTTTAAAACAATATCCATAAATTAAAATGTTGGTTGACAGGGAGTCAAAAACAACATCCTTTTAAAAATTCCCCTCTCCTCCCATGTGTCAAAAGAAGAGACAGTTGGGGGAGAAAACAATGCATTTACTTTGTATAAAAGGTTTCAGTTGGTATTGTCCAAACAAACAGTATACTGACTGACTAAGCACAACTGAACTAGTGCCAAAATAGCTGGTACTTATGGAACTCAAGAATAGTCCATTCATGTATTTGGGCGATTCCATTCCTTGAGTCCTGATTGGTTTCTATGATGTTATGAGGCTTCATAAATACTCTGGTATTTTGCAGTAGGATTACAACAATGTTAGATCCGTATTGGGTTACGGCTACTTGTTGCCTTGTCTTACCAATTCGATGGTAATTGGAACTTAGTATGATTATTCTACAGAGATAAGAGACCCATTTTTGCAGTTTAGTTATATTTCACCATCTGTAATGGAGGTTTTGTTTTGGTCTGTTGGAGTTTACGGCATGTCAACAATTGTTGGGTTATTTTATATCTATCTAACTATTTATCTCCATGTGTTCATATCTATCTATATTATTTTGTTTGTTTATCTATCTATCTCAGTCTATTCCAAACTATATATCCATCTTCATATCTAAACAAGAATTACATACGACAAATTACGATAAATAAACAAGAATTACGACAAATTATGATAAATAAATAAGAATTACGAAAAAAAGAGAAGCCCCCCGACAAAATATATTCAACGCCCTAAGTTGGTTGTTTTCTTTCAAGTAACACCGTGGCTGGGGTCGTTATTTTAATAGTCACCGGGTAGCAATTTTTGAGGCAGGAGACTGGGACGCACTTCCTCATAAATCACCTTATCTTTTTTGTTTGGTGTCCATCTTTTATGAGCCACCCAATAAAGTTGGGAATTTTTTTAATTTTTTTTTTTATTTCTGATTAATTCAAAATTTTTGTTTTCTAATATTGGATACTACTGAATGTGCATCTTACCAAATTATTCAATCTATAACATAAATGGTAATTCCTCTATGTATATCTAGATAGCACCTAAACCAGTGACCTGATCCTTGTGAAACTATATAGATATGTTAAGCTAATATTGAGGAACAATACTTGCTAATTGGATTTCATTGAAAAATCAATAGTGAAGGCCCTGGGGACATCCTTACAATAGAAGGGAAAGAGAGGTTTCAGTGAGTGAGTGAGCGAGCGAGTGGGGAGAAGATGTGTAGTAGTAGTATTAGTAATTCCTCTTCCCCCTCTCTCAGTTTACTTTAATATTTTATTTACTACTGTGTGATCTACTTTGAAAAAAAAAAAAAAAAAAAACTTCGAAAAAACAAATCTATCTATCTATCTATATCTATATCTTATATATATATATATATATATCTTATTTTATAACTATTTAAATCCCAGGCAATACCAGGTAGCTCTGCTAGTAAGAAATAAATCAACTGAAATGCTGTTGCTGATAGTCAAGAAAAAAAATGTATTAATGCTTAAAGAGAAAATCTGGATATCTATTAAGAATAGAATCAAATCAATAAAAAGCCAAATTACTAAAATAACCGTGAATAATACAAAAATATGCAGACAAAAATGACATTAGCTTTAAGGCTTCAAATAACGACCACTGAATTGTTCTACAGGACAATGGCCTAGTGGATATCAGCATTGGTTAAAATATATCTAGTCATCAGGTAGATCGTGAGTTCAATCCCTGGGTTGAGTAGTACATAGAAAATGATATACTCGAGTTCAAATTCTTGAGTAGGCTGTTTCAGTTAACTTTGGGCTAATGCCCATGGGGAAAGCATGAATCCATCCTCTCCCTCTAGCTATGAGTTTGGACTGCTATAAACAGATTATCGATCATATGATAAGATGAAGCAAAAATTCTTCCAAGTTGTAGCAGTGTTAGTGCTTCTGTATGGCTGCACCTCATAGACTAACAAAGGCTAAATGGGAACTGTAAAGAATGTACAATTGGTTATCCTGAACAAATCCTGAAAGCAGCAGCCCACTAAAGAATAGCTGTTTAGCCACTTGCCTCCTATCATGCTGGAAATGTAGGGATGCACTCATTACTGATGTTCACCTGTGAGCACCTATACATAGGTATACCAGTGTCGGCCAGCAGAAACCTACATTGATCAGCTCTGCGCAAGATGTCCCATTGTATTGTAATGGTTAGCAAGCCAGTCTCGCAGTTCCATTATTACTGAATAGCGAGTTCAATCCTTGCTAGATACCCTGTACTTGTGTCATATCCAATCTGTGGCAAACAATTTATGTAAATACCTACACTTGTATAACACTTAAGCCCCTTTCTGGGTGTATATAGCCCAGTGACAAGATAACTTGTGATTATACTGGGATAAAGGGATATATATATGATGCCTGCCACATCTTGATAGATCATAGTTGTCTTTACCACCAAAATTACAACTCAAACATTCTGATTAATAATCAATTCAAATTGTAAAAAATATACAAGATGCAGAAGATGAGAAGGTAGTAAAACATCTGTACATCGTTGGATTATAGTGACATGTGTATATGACACTCGCAGTGTAATGGTTAGCAAAGTGGGGTTCAGATTTGGATTTCAAGAATTCTTAAATTCAAAAAAATCTTCCACAAAAAAAAAAAAAAAAAAAACATCTTTGCATCTCCAAATATATCAAGCAAATGGAAATTTCTATCTGTATATTATGCATTTGTATTGTGAAGCATGTCGTTCTGCAGAAAGACATATGGCATATAAAACTGGGGTTCAGATTTGGATTTCAAGAATTCATAAAATTCAAAAAATCTTCCACAAAAACAAAACATCTTTGCATCTCCATCTTGTCTCAATTGCCTCTTCAACATTTGAATATGGATTTTTCTCTCTTATTCTATTTGCATTTATACAATTTGGAGAAGAGAACACGAAGGAAGGCAAAGTGAAAATTCAAAAGCTTGGCATTCGTGAATATCATCTGACTGCCACATCTTGAAAGATCATCGCCATCTTTATCACCAAAATTACAACTCAAACATTCTGATCAATTAATAATTCAACTTGTAAAAAAATATACAAGATGCAGAAGATAATAATGTAGTAAAACATCTGTACATTAATAGATTATACTGAAATATGCTAGTACAACACTTATGCCATTATCTGGGTTTACGTAGCTACAGTCCATAGCAAATGACTATACAAACTGTAGGTTTCATTTCAAAATACCTCTTAGACTTTTGACCAACAAAATTACAACTAAAACATCCCGATTAATAAATTCAACTTGTGAAAAATATACAAGATACAGAAGATGATAAGGTAGTAAGACATCTGTACATCATTGGATTATACTGACATACACTTGTATGACACTTATACCATTCTCTGAGTTTACATAGCTACAGTGACAAGCATAGCAAGTGACAATACAAACTGAAGGTTTTTATTTCAGAATACCTGTTCTTAGACTTTTGACCACCAAAATTACAACTCAAACATACTGATTAATAACCCAGGACACACTAGATTAAAAAGCTATCAGTATCCCTGCATGCAAATAGTCACATTTGGTGATTAGCACTAAGATTATCAGGCCAGATCTGCATCATACAGTCCAATATGGTTTGTCACCTTGGCAAAAGCATCTGAGGTTGCCAAATTATGTCTCACATTACCAAAATATTGCAATCCTTTTGACTCACCATAGAAGATCTCAATATACAGGTGCAAGTTAATATACTGATTTACATTAAATTTAAGCCAACTTACCAGGTACCACTGTTTTTTATACAAGGGATCAGCATAGAATAATGTTTCTGTTAAGTCTCGCTTCATACGTTTCTTTGCATATTGTTGTTCAAACCATAAAACCTGAAAGAAAAAGAAAAAAATTAAAATAGCTATCATATACTTTTTATAAAACAGCACTGGAACCAAACATCTATTAATAATGGAGATTCGCTTCCGGTTTTTGTCTGTATCAAAAATTACGTCACATTACCAAAAATCGTCATAACATGGAATAAATACACTCAATATTTGAACATGCAACATTAGACATTCCCCATTGTTTTTTAAAACAAGTTTTAATAAATACATGGTTGGTATTATATATCTATATAACTGTACTACTCATATGCTGAGTTGGAGGAGACAGTTATCAAACCAGGAATCTTGTGGTTCCGTGGCTGGTACTCTACAGATTGCTCTCCACTTGAATTATACAAATTTTAAATATCAATATTAAAAAGGTTTGGCTTAGAATTGTTCCCACCACCAACTTATCTGGTCACTAATAATATATATATATATATTCCAACCCCTCTGCATGAGCAAGATGCAAAACAAGGTCAATGTCTTAAGCGGAGTTTAACAGGTTTGAATTCAGAGTTTTTTTTCTCTCCTAGACTGGTTACCTAGCCTTGGTTAAAGAGCTCAGTCTGCCCTGCTATTTACCCATAGCTGGAGGGAGAGTTGTTGGATTCATACCTTTCCCAAGGGTATTAGTGCCATGTGAAAATGCAAACAGCTTCAGCCAGGAACTGAACTTAGGTCAATGAGTCCATTTCCTATGACTAACCATTAGACCATGTGCCTCCATCTATATATTAAATGACGAATGTGCATTTGTACCCAACACATGTTAAAGTGACAGAACCTATTGGCATAATTTTTGACATGAAAACCAGACCGACTTTATGGAGTAGTCGTACAAATTCCCTAAAGAAGAGAAAGAAAAAAAAATTCTTTGCGTCTAAATTTATGCATAATTTCCAAATTCGAAAAATACACCATATGTGCGCACTGCACCTTTTTTTGCGCTGTCACCTAAAAAGTCCCAATTTCAAAAATTCACAAAAAAATAAATACTGGTGTTCCTTAATTGTATGATAGTTATTAACATGCAAAACTCTGGTTAAAAATGAGACCGTCCAAATCATCCAAGATGAAATGCAAAAATGTAACTCCTGACTATCACTTATTCACTGAATACTTATGAGTGTTGTCAGCTAAATAATGGACCATTCTGTCTTTATTTTAAGGGAAGAAAAAGGACATGCTATGCAAAAAAATATAAGAAAGAGAATAAGTAAAGATAAAAAGAAGTGAGCATGTGGAAGCAATGACGCTAATCTGTTTCAATCAAACGTAATGAAGAAAAAAAAAAAAAAAAAAAAAAAAAAAAAAAAGAAAGATTCTTATACTTTTTACATATTGAAACAAAAATACAAAATCTCTTAAGTAAACATATCAAACATTATAAAAATCAAATTATTATACTGTGGTATGAACACAGGTCCTGCTAGTATCAACTAATTCTAATAAAAATGTGGGATTAATTATGTGATAAAAAACAGTTCTTTTTGGAAAAGAAATTTTGAAATCAACAGGTTTTTGTTTTTTTAATGTATCGATCTTATGTTTTTTTTAGTATCATTTGGATTATTCGGACTATTGTCCTCATCTTTATTGTAATCTGTACAACGTTTTGGCCGATGTGCCCTCCGGCCCTTTTCAGATATTTATTGTCGGATTCAGGAGCCTTTTCAAACTCAGGAACTTTCCTGTCTTAATCGGGGGCCATCACAGAAATTTGAACGCAACCCTTTATTCAATCCAGTGTCATCTCCAAAATTTAGAGAAATAGTATTGTTTTTTTTTTGTATTACAGAAAATTTAACAATATTCACATTTTTACAAAAATATTTTCTTACAGATCTGGCGAAAAAACAAAAAGGTATTATCTGCGTTATTTGGACTATTGTCCCCATCTTCATTGTTATTTGTACAACGTTTTGGCCGATATGCCCTCCGGCCTTCTTCAAGTATTTCTTGTCGGACTCTGGAACCTTCTTGTCGTAATTCGGGAGCCATCACGGAACTTCGAACCTAACCCTTTATTCAGTCCTTGGGGGTATCCTGTTCTTATTCCCCTAACCATAGCTGGGGTAGGAGTTGTGTTAATTATTTTTCTATGTTACTGCCTCTACTTAGGATTGAACCTGGAATCCAGAGATAACTGTCACTTAGAACTGCCTTAACCTAACTACCTTATCCACTAGGCCACATTGGACAATTCAGTGTGAATTTTTGGGAACTTATAAACCTAATGTCTTCTTTTGGCTAGAATATCTACCAATTCATTTTTATGTATGATTTTTTACCTAGACTCATATTGTGTTTTGTTTTTTGTTTTTTTTTAATCTGATCTATTAAGCCTCATCTGAAACATTCAGAGAAATAGTAAAACAAAAAGGTTTCAAAATAAGCAAAATAATGTAAATATAACTCAACTTTCATTTTTTTCTTTTTTTAAATTTCACTGTAACTCAGGTTCTAAATATTACAAAATTTACACTTAAAATACAGAGAGTTTTAAAAATATTTCTATTGATTTAAAAGATTTCACCAGTCTTGGTAGCAGGTAAGAATTGAGATATTTTTAACAATTTTTCCTGTAAAAAATAACGTATTATTCAAGTTGAAAATATCTCCCCCCGCCACACACACACAAGTAGGATGTGACACATGGTTGATTTCTTAAGTGGAGTTTAACAGGTTGAATTCAGTTTTCCTGCTCATACATGGGTTGCCATACCAAGGCCTGCTTTACTATTTACCCATAGCTGGAAGGAGAAGAGTTAGATGCACACCTTTCCCAAGGGTATTAGTACTATGTGAAATGCAAACAGACTCATCCAGGATTTAAACGTTGCCACCAGGTCCATTTCCAATATACCACACACCTAATAATATAAATTATATATATGCTCCAATATCCCGGTAGAGCACTCTAGAGGAGACATTAATTGAACTTAGTGTAAGGCATTTACTTGTCCGTTGTTTACAGACTTGAGTTCTCTGGTGATCATAAACATACATCTTAAGTATGTATCAATTAATTGTTCACCTCTTCCTGACAGCTGCCGAGCCATGAGAGTAAGGAGTTCGACAGATGAAAATTCAGTTGGGTTTTGCTTCCGGCTGGAAGTAGGTGTTAAAGTCAAGCCACACTGAAGAAACGTAAACGTCAAAACGCTGTGTCTGACATGTGCATATATATATATATATATATATATATATATATATATATATATATATATATAAAATATTGTTCTGGTTCCAATGGGAGAAAATTCAATATTTTATAAAAAAATATGCAACACGTGTTTCAGATCTTCTGGTAACTTCTTCAGGCTTTGATTGATAATATGAAAATGAATTTTTACATGCATGTGTATATATATATATATATACATACACATGAGTATTTCACCTCCTCTTCCTGTTTTTGTGGGAGTGGAATGGAATTTCATTTTTAACATTAGTCTTTTAAACAGGTGTTTTTGTTTTTGGGTAGTTTACTAATAAAGTCATTAGCTCAATTTTTATAACTTTTTTAAATTTTTATGCTGTATTACTGATATTCAGCTCCCTTTATATATATATATATATATATATATATATATATATATAACAGAGTAGTATGGATAGATAGGAAGGCACAGACAGATAAACAGAAGTGAGGCAAGACAAACTATTTTTACATTGTCGGCAGAACCGACATAAATATTACATGATCCAATTTTATATTCCCTGTCTATTCATAGATTTTGTTTATTTGTTATCACATCTGTTTACTTCTATAAGTGATTTTAATAATTAAATGAGATCCAAATAAAAGACTTTTTTGGTTGAGTAATGACCTGCATTATTTTAGGATCATTGACAATCCTTTTTTCCTCTCAACATTCTATAGAAATTTTCTATAGGCAATTAATATATAACTCTTTTCATTTCTGTAGAAAAATACTTTCCAATGAGTTTCTTTGTCACTCCCAGTGTGTGTGTGTGTGTGTGTGTATGTATGCTATATATATATATATATATTTACCATGTACCCCATGTATACGGGTTAGGCACAAGGCCCTATTAATGTGGGACCACCCAAGAACTGAAGCTCATGGGAAGCGGGTGCAAAAAATATGTTGATCCCGTCGGCAGCCACCTCAGGTGCTGGGTAATAAACCCAGCCCTGCCCCTTTAAATCGAGGGGGCAGGTGTTGCTCGTAGGGATAGCCCCATGGGATCAACAACGTTAATTACTTTATCGGTCCAGCGGCCGAAGCTCAAACACTTAGAAAACTTTTTAAAACTTTCTAAAAACAATTTCTTTCACAAGAAATTTTCTCCTGACAATGACCTAAGGTTGAAACTAGTTGAGAACAATAAAAAAATTGATATTTTTCATTAGTCAACACTACAGCATTATTTAACAAACCATCATGGGGGCTATCATATAGGACAAACAGAAGCCACAACACACTGACAAAAACAAAGGCTTAAAAACTTCAGTGTCAAAAGTTTCTTTTTATATAGATGATAGCCTTGACAATGGTTTGCTGAACAAACCAAAACGTTATAGCATCGGTTAATTAGAAATATCTTTCTGAACACCTTGTTTTTCATTAATCTTCTATTATTATACTAAAGCTGAGATTTTGAGCTTTTGATACCTAAAGGCTTTTTTGCTGGTGACATTGATCACACGAAATTTGTCATAAATTATTCCTTAGTTTTAGGATTACTAAATGTTTGAAAAAAATTCCAGTTTAATTGGT
>CM042156.1:59922732-60012732 GCA_023376005.1 Doryteuthis pealeii
TCTGTACAATTTACTCATTTCTTGCATGAAGAAGCATTTTAATCAGATGTGAAATTCATAGTCTACAGACAAATGGGAGGAGGAGGAGGAGGAGGGGGATGATGACTATCACCGCTGTCCTCCCCTTCTTACATACAACATTTGAATGGTTATTTTGTTTTATAGCATATCAACCCTTATTTTGGGTCAAATAATACTGAATAAAGTCATTTTTGATAAACAAAGAATTTGGGTTGCTTACAGTACCTGCTGTTGCTTAAGCAGTCACCCAATTAAGTACTGAACAGGTTCATTGCAGCTTAACTTTGTTGATCTAGCTGCCAACATGTTTTCTGGCATACAAATCATTTAATGCCGGACCAAAATCATTTTTGATAAACAAAGAATTCAGGTTGCTTACAGCACATGCTGTTGCTTAAGTGGTCACCCAATTAAGTATTAAACAGGCTCATCGCAGGTTAAATTTGGTGAACATGCTGAAAGCACTGGATCCCACTAGACTTGGCCATAATAAAGAGAGACAAAGAGAGGAGAGATGAGAGAAAGAGTTGGTCGATTTGTTTTACGGCATATCAAGCGTTTTTTTGGGTCATAATGCCGAATTAAGTCATTTTTAATAAACAAAGGGTTAAACAGAACCTGCTGTTGCTTAAATGGTCACCCAATTAAGTATTGAACAGGCTCATTGCTGCTTAACTTTGGTTATCTAGCTAGGAAGCAACATATGATTAAGAAATAAAAAAATCATTGATTGCTTCTAAACGATTCTCTTCAGAAGTATTTACCCAACCCACAAGTAGGACGCAACACAAGGTCACAAAAGTATATTGCGACCAGCAAGGATCAAACTTGCTATTCCATATTAATTGATCTGTGAGACTAACTTGCTAACCATTATACAACAATGGGATACCCTCCAACCTAATCACAGTATATTTGTCAGCAAACTGAATTTTGCTGATCAATCTATCTATACATATGTAAAGCAGTTTATGTGTATGTTCAGAGAAAACTATGAAAATAGAACAATTAACAACAAAGTAAATATATATATATATATATATATATATATACACACACACCATTCACTATCATCAGATCTTGCTTTTTGAACAAAAATAATGAAGGTTTGATTTATATTAGAGAAGATAATCAAAAAAAATTAAATTTAAATGATAACAGCATAACTTTTTTTTTTACACTTAATATTTTAAATAGTAGATATTAATTTTTCTTTTTGAGTGGTTGGATCAATGCAAGATTTTTTTTTTTTTCTTTTTTTACATAGGGATTTTAATACAGCATACTACGAGGATCCAACTAGCAATTCAATAATAATGAATCTATGAGACTAACTTTTTTACCTCCCCCACTACACAGGCGACGCGGGTAGCTGCTTCTAGTTGTTAATAAATAGTGAGTTTGATCCTCATTTAGTGCCCATGTGCCAAATCAATGAGGCACCTGGTGTAATGGTTAGAGTCGTAAGAAATGAACTCAGTGAGAAGAGTTTAAATCCTGAACAAGGCTACCTGCATTTCACATAGCTCTAATTCCTTTGCAAACAGTATGAATCCAACTATTTACCCATATCTGGAGGGAGAATAGTTGGACATACTGGGCTCTTTAATCTTGGTTAGCCAACCAGTGTAGGAGAAGAAAAACTGGATTAAAACCTGTTAAACTCCGCTTAAGAAATTGACCTTGTGTCACACCCTACTCATGTGAAGGGAGTGATAAATATGTACGTTTAGTTAATGACTATGGATTACCTCCAGGAATATTTTTAGCTATAAACATTTTTTTTTTCTAGGTTTCACTATTTATTTCAGAGTCGATATTTAATTTACCCTGGAGAACAATTTTGAGAGTTTAACAAAAAGGTGGCATTGCCAAAAAATAGCCTTCATTTTTGCAAACATTGTCCCATTGGTGTTAGGCTATTCGAACCGAAAATTTGGTGAAATGAGGGAGGGGGAAGCCAAAGGGTTTGAATTCCTAGGACAAGGCTCAGCACATTTCTATTTTGCTAATGTCAAAAGACGAGATCTTTGAAACTTGCTATTTTGAAAAAATAACTTTTCAAGATTTGTTCAGGAAGGATATAGTCTTTTTCTTTTTTTTTCTTTCATTTTTTTGTTCAGTGACCAAGAAATATGTAGAGTAGTACACACATTGTTTCCAGCTGGTAATTAATTGCTGTTTCTTTGTGTGTACATATTTGCAAAAGTGAATTGTGGGAATGAAGAATTTGACTAAAATAAAATCAGCTGACATCTGTGAGCAATATTTGAAAAATGTTTCTACTGTTCTACTGAGAGAGAAAGAAAAAAAATTGTTAGTATACAATAAGTAAAGTGAAGTCATTGGGGTGGCCTAAAGTGTGTATCAGCCAGACAGCAAGGGAGTCTATCCTCTTTTTACTAGCACTAGACCAAGGAAATTGTTTCTGCATCTGAGGTGGAGCGCTACACCTACCATCACTCCTTACTCTACCACACAGATCCCTGTGCTACTCCTACACTGAGTTGGTGAGGGCCGGTATCAAACCAAATAATAATTTTCTATATAAAATTCATAGGATTGATTTTAATACGTTGGAGAATAAAACAATAATACCCTCATAAATTACACAAGTTTATCAATGAGTATCTAGTTTGTGTATGTCTGGCTGAAACTACAAAAATAAAACGACAAAGTAAAATATATATACACACACATTCACTATCAGCAGATCTGCTTTCTGAGCAAAAATAATGATTTGATTTGTAAAGATAATTATAATAAAATTTAAATAGTAACTGCATGGATTTTTTTTTTTTTTTTTGCATTTAATATCTTAGTAAAAAAGACACTGATTTTTCTTTTCAGAGTGTCTATGGATTTTTTTCTGATGCCTCACCAGGCTGGATCAACATAAGGTGTTTTATACATAGGGATTTTAATGGGGGCATCCTGCTAGGATTCAACTCACAATTTAGTAATAATGCTTCTGCGAGACTAACTATTTGCGCCCCGGGTGGAAGGGTCGAACAATACAAACATCAAAAATTCAATACTTACATCTGAGTCATGGCCAAGTTTATGAACATGTTCATGATTTGGTGAGGCTGAACGTTTTGAGATGCGAGAATGCTCAAACAGGTACTTATCAGTTAGTCCCCCAATCTGTTAAAAAAGATAAAAAAAGATAAAAATAAATAAAAATAAAATCTTTGTAAATTCAAAATAGCAAAGCAGGTTATATTAGTAAAGCAAACAAAATTTCTTTGCATTCATCTTTAAATAAATAAAAAAAAAATTTAAAAAATACTGTAACCTGAGGGAAGACAGATTATGCTCTCAGACCCTTTATCCACCAGCAACCTTGGGGTGGGGATCAGCTATACTTAGAGCATCTCCCAACCCTGAAACTTAGTGTATTTGTGTGGGGCTGGGCCATACTTGATCAAAAATAAATCTGCCAAGTTGATTAGATTAAAAAAAAAAAAAAAAAAAAAAAAAAAACAAAAACAAAACAACAAGTTCATATTTCAAAAAGTCTGAAATTTAAGAAACGGTTTACAGTTCAGTTATTTTAAAATTGCAACAGATTTTTAAATTGCAAAAATAATTTTTATTTCCTATTAAACTGAATTTAAAATCTTTAGAACACTAGAAAAAAAAAAAAAAAAAAAAAAAAACACTAGCTGAAATACTTGTTTTTTGTTTTTTTTAGGGGAAGGTTTAGCTCAGTTGGTAAAGCCTCCATCTTGGAACCATAAGGTTCCACATTCGATACCAGCCCTCACTTGGTGCATGAGTAGCCCAGCTTGGATGTGTGCGATGAAGTAAGGAGCTGATGATAGGTGTGGAACTCCATTTTAGATGCAAAAACAACCTCCCTGGTCTAGCACTAGTGAAAAAAGGTGACAGACACTCATCATCTGGGTGACATTGTCAATAAGCCCCTACTTAATTTTTTTGTTTTTAAAAATATATCTACCCACACTTGCACACGAGTAGGATGTGAGACAGTCAATTTCTTAAGTAGAATTTAACAGGTTTGAATTCAGAGTTTTCCTTCTAATAGACTGATTGCAACACCAAGGTTAAAGAGCCAAGTCTGCCCTACTATTTTACCTATAGCCGGAAGGAGAATAGTTGGATGCATACCTTTCCCAAGGGTATTAGCTCTATGTGAAATTTAAACAACCTCATCTAGGATTTGAACTTCTGTCACTGTATTTTGTATGGTGATAACCATTACACAGTGAGCACCTCCATTTCTTGTTATATAATCCCCTCCTTTTACAGTGGAAAATCATTGTAACCTTAGAGGGAAAAGGAAAACGGACAATAAAATAGATTAACATTTACACTAGGTACTATGTGAAATTTAAAAAACAATTTAAACAACCAACAATAGTTAGCACCAATACCCTTAGGAAAGGTATGAATCTGTGAAATGCAAACAGCCTTGTCCAAAATTTGAACTTGTGTAACAGTTTCCATTTACTAACCATTACACCACTCGCCTCAATATACATCAGAGCAGAGATGCTGATTTGGACGTGTAACTGATGCATAAAAATCTAAAATGATGCAGTAAAATCATATCCATGCGTCCCAGTGTTTTTCTGTTTTCTTCCCTCACCATTTCAAGCTAACTGTAAATACATTTCAATAGTTTCTTAGAAATGAATTACACAGGATAAGTTACAAGGTAGGAGTTAGATGGCTTTAGTTGGGGCCCATAAATTTTCCTGGAACTCATTCAAAGCAAATATGTGCGTCCCAGAACGCACTAAATCAAAAAGCTATCAGCATCACTGTCATCATAGTACAAATTTCTAATTAAACAAATTTAAGGAAAGGTATGAATACATGTGAAATACAAACAGCTTTGTCCAGGATTTGAACTCGGTTCAATGAGTCCATTTCCTACGACTCTAACCATTACACCATATGCCTCCAACCTTATTCTAACCTCGTAGATTGAAAAGAAAGCAGACAATAAAATAGCTCACCATTTACGATAGACAGACAAGTATGCTATCTGGATATATAAAAAGATATTCACTAAAGTCTTTAGTGTTTTTTGTTTGTTTGTTTTTTTTTCTTTTTTGTCCTGCTGATGAAGATGACAATCCCTATGGAAATGTCCATATTGGATGGCTTTTGTAACTTTACAGACAAAAGAGAGAGAAAAGTTATAAATATGACAGAAACAGACGTGATGACATAATGGCAAAGTCAGATTGACTGCCCTCTTCACAACAGATTCATTTAATGTTGCCTTAAAGAAAAGAAAATTAATAATTCACACTTGGACATTAAAAAGAAGAAAAAGACGTGCACTACAGAAAACAAACTTAAAATATATTAATTAGAAATTATTATTATTATTATCAGAGATGCTGACAGTTATGCGTGCTGCATCCCTGATGCACAAAAAACTAAAAGGACGCAGTAAAATTGTATCCATGCGTCCCAGTATTTTTCTATTTTCTTCCCTCACCAATTCAAGCTAACTGTAAATACATTTCAATAGTTTCTTAGAAATGAATTACACAGGATAGGTTACAAGGTAGGGGTTAGACGGCTTTAGTTGGGACCCATAAATTTTCCCGGGGACTCATTCAAATCAAATATGTGTATCCCAGGACGCACTAAATCAAAAAGCTATCAGCTTCACTGCATTATTAGCAGTACTCCTGAAAAATTCAATTTTTCTATAATAAAAAAGAAAGAAAAAAAGAAAAAAGAAAAGAAAAAAAAAAAAAAAAAAAAAAAAAAAAAAAAACAATTTTATCATTTTATTTATTTTTTTGCAATCAACCTAATTAAAAGAGCAATAATATATACTAGCAGGACCTGTGGATATATCACAGTATGATAATTCAATTTTTACAATGTCCGATATGTTTACCAAAGAGCTATTGCAAATAGTTTAATATGCAAAAAGTATAATTATCTTGATTCAACTCACTTTTCTTTCTATCTTTTCATTAAGGAGATTGTTTTTAGCACCTGAGGCAGAGCGCGACACCTACCATCAGTTCCTTAATTTACTGCACATATCCTTGTGCTACTCATATGCTGAGTTGACGAGGGCAGGTATCGAACCTGAAACCTTGTGGTTCTAAGTTAGACGTTTTATCGACTGACCTAAACCGGCACTCAACATACACAAACACATGAAATTTTATTATATATATATATATATATATATATAATATATATATATATATATATTATATATATATACACACACACACACAGATAGATAGATACACATAAGTATAGAGTCTCATTCCACCTGGCAAGAAGTCTTCTTCATTTTCCTAATCTGCCCCAAATAATAGCCTTTGTTTAAATGTAATATTAAACATATTTAAAAGTCTTTGATTTAAGGGAAATAACAGGTAACTTTAGATGGAAAGGTCATTTTTAGCCATTTTTTTTATATATCCTTATAGGAATGCTCAGATTCTCAACAGGATGTTAAGAGTTAAGTAAAGTAAATACTTTTTCAATGTCTAGCTAAAGATGATACAAGTATTATTAGTGCAATTATCCTCCATCAGGATAAGAAATTCAGATAATAATGGGTTACGCTATTATGGGAGATAGAAAATTATCTTTAAAAAAAATAATAATTAGAATAAAAAAAAAAACTACATCAAAATAGATAATAACAATCTTTTCATTGTAAGAAGATTGCATTAAGCTTATAATTTCTCTCATAACCAAGACAATAAAAATTGTTTTTATAAATGAAGCGCTTAGAAGAAAAAAAAAAAGATTTTTCTTGTTTTTTTGGACAGGATATATTTAGTCAAGATGCTCTTGTGCTTCCTCTAAGAAATACCAATTATAGAATGGGGGCGGGAATTACTTGGGGGGGGGGGTTAAAAGAAGAAAAGAATTAATAGCTATATTATTAATCTTAACTCTTTTGCAGACAGAGAGACATTTTTATTGTTTTATCAGTAGCTCAATGTAAGGCGTTTTCCAATTGGCTGCTCGTTGACCAATTCAATGCTGATGTATAAAAACATTGCAAGATCCTAATGTGGTTTGGGTTGAATGGATTTTACAGCAAGTCAATCCTTGATGGGTTATTTTATGCCAAAGATGTTTTGTTTTATTCATTCTTGATAGGTATTCAATTTTTATTTTTTATCTAAACTTTTTTTTTTTAACAATTGTCATGAATTGCTCAGCCACCAGGGTTCCATCCTTATGAATCATGGTTCAAACACCACAGCCAACAGGTGACACCACTGGGGAGGGGGTCTTACCTCTCTATAGAGGTGCAATCAGCGTATTCTACAACGTCAACTGACAGGGCAGACTGTTTTAAGGACTTAACTATTAAAAACAAATAAGAGAAGTCTGATTTCAACAGACAACTGCATAAAACTTATGATTGTCACAAAGTTGACCCCATAATTATGAAAATAATGGCATAATTCAACTAAACTTTACCCCAATTTTCTTAGCAAATTTTGAAAAAATTTAAACAATTTAAACAAACAAAAAACCAAAAAAAAACCCAGAATACCTGTAAACACTGGCTTTCAAGAAGTTAAAAATCAGAGGGAGTGGGGTCTGCTGTATACAGGACTTGGAGTCAGAAGCAATTAAGGGGTCACTATAGTCAGAGTCTTGAAACCTATACAGTTGAATTTAGCGTTTATATATGGGCTCCAGTTTATCCTGTAAAGATATACAGTGCACACTCCTTATAAATAGATTATAATAAAATCATTGTTTTATATCTAGTTGTAGGTCATAATCAGTTAATTACATAAAAAGTGGAGTGAAAGGTTTTGTGTTTTGACTGCACAGTCCTGGCTGGATCTGTTTTCAACGAGACTCATTTATCATTCATAATTTGAACTATCTTGTTTCTAAAGTTCTGGCATGTAAAAGATGCAGAGCATAGTTGACAGCCTAGTTGTGTGTGTGTGTGTGTGGGGGGGGTATGAATTTGATATTGATGCACCAGATACGTAAAGGGTTAAAATAGAAAAATTATACTTGAGCTGAATTTGGTGCCATCCCATCATGGTGTAATGGTTAGCAAGTTACTCTTGCAGATCCATTACTACTGGATAACATCTAACGATTCTGTATTATTTGGATAATTCAGACTATTGTCAACATCTTTATTGTAATCTACACAATATTTCGACTGATTTGCCCTCAGGCCTTCTTCAGGTATTTCTTAGATGATAATAAAGATGAGGACAATAGTTCGAATAATCAAAATAATACAAATTATCAAGCCTCATCTCAAAAAGTCAGAGAAATAGTATGTTGCGGATTAACCTAGCGTACCTTGCATAGAGAGTGAATGCATTAGTTCAGGACTATTTAAACATGGCTGCCTGAGAACACAGGAGTGATTGCAGAGATTACAGAACCATTACATGAACTGTCTACCTCGAGGTTTTAGCACTGTTGCGAGTTACTATATGTCTGGCGCACATGTATGTTGAATGTATTAGTATATTAAATACTGTATGATCCAGTATACAACATAGTATCAAACTATTCTCCCTCCAGATATGGGTAAATAGTAAAAGAGACTTGGCTCTTTAATCTTGATATGACAATTGGCCAAAAGGAAAACGAAATTAAGACAAACTTTTCTTAAAAAACAAAAATGACTTTTTGTCACGTCTTACTCAACAGAAATAAGGGACATAAAGAGTTTTGAGAACAATTCTATGTATGTAAAAAATATAAAATGTAAAATTTTGTTTCATAGTTTTTGCTTTCCATTAAAAAAAAAAATTTTTTTAAAAGTATCTTTCCTCATAACACTGATTTCCTTTTGTGCTAAAAGGTCTTGAAAAAAAAAAAAAAAAAAAAAAAAAAAAGCTCTCTAGCCTTGGTAGTTTGCTTGGATTTTATGGCATGTCAACCCTTGTTATGTTTTGCTGAAGACATTGTTTTTATTAGTCTTTCTAATTTAAAGTTTCATAAAACTTAAATGCTTATGCTTGGAGGGCACATATTCTTGCTAATAAAATTAATATTCATATAAAAATAATCTAAGTGATTTACAAAACAATGACAGCAAAAATCTGTTTCTCTTAAGTTTCACAAACAGAAATTCAGATAGATGTATATGTAAACCTATGTTAAAAATCATTGGCAATATTTGCATAGTGATACGTGATTCTATGCAGTCTAAACCCAAAAAATAAACAATTTAGATGTTTTTTTGAAGTTGCCAAAGTGCAAGGATATGTTATCAAGTGAAATACACCAGAGAAGCACTTTCAATTTTTTAGTCAATTTAAAAATAAAAAATAAAAGATTTAGTTAGAGATAACTCCATGACAGGGAAAAGATGAAAAAAGAAAGAAAAAAAAAGAAAAAAGAAAAGAAAAAAAAAGAAAAGAAAAGAAAAAAAAAGAAAAAGAAAGAAGGTTAAAAAAAAAAGAAGCCTAGCTGAGGTTGCTAAAAATCTATGATAAAAAATGATGGTATACAAGCATATAATATAAATACATAATTTATTAAAACTTGATTTAAAAAACAATAAGGACCATCTAAGTCTGCATACTTAAATTTTGAGTGTATATAATATAAGGTTGTTCTTTATTCTATATAATAATGATACTAGGAGGAGAAATGTTTTCCGATATTTTGGTATGTGCTATTTTTCAGCATGTATCTCAGTTGGTAGGTAGAGCACCCATTTAAGAATCACAAGATTCCTGGTTCGATACCAGTCCCCACCAAGTTAGCGCATGAGTAGCACAGATTGGGTAATTTCATTTTTGCGGATATGTGGGGATCTGACAGTAAGATTTGACACCTCAGCAAAATCAATCTCCCTGGTTTAGCGTTAGTGAAAAGAAGTCACTATCCGGCTAATACCGACAATAGGCCACTATACTATAAAATTAATAAGATTAAAATTTAGTGTTGAGATTTGAAGCAGATCAAGTGTTGATATAAGCATGTTATCCTTTTCCAGTGTTTTATGAATTAATAAAAACTATGGCGAAAGAAAGAAAAAGATTTGATGATGGGTTTATTCACACTATAAGAGAAACATTTAAGGCAACATTATTAAACTTGCAGTCAAGCTATTATTTAAGACCATCTATTAATGTTGAGGTGGGAGTAGGGTATGATGAACGTGTTTTATAACCAAGATGTGAAATTTGTTACTACACAGAGGGAGATTTCATCTTTTTTCTTTTCTTTAAACTTTGATTAGTTTTTATATTCAAAATAAAAAGCTAAAGTTAAATAAAAGTTCAAAGTTCAAAAAATGAATGAATGAAATATCCCTGTGTAGTAACAAACTTTACATCTTGGTTACAAAACACTTTTATTTATGCCCCACACCCACTTCAACATAATGGATGTAAAATAGATAATTTTTAAATATTAAAGAAGTAGGCCATTTTTTTTTCCTCATTTGTCAATTAGCCTCATGTTGGAATGTTTTCCACTTTGATCAGCTTTTATAGTCAAAATAACAAGGGGAAAAAAATCCGACATGAGACTAATTAAAAAAAAAAAAAATAAATAAAATAAAAAGGCCTACATATTTAATTAAAAAAATTATCTATTTTACAGTTCAGACCATCCATTAATATTAAAGTTGGGGGTGGGGATGGCGTAGATAAAATTGCTTTATAACCAAGATATAAAATTTGTTACTACACAGAGGGAAATTTCATGAATTATTTTAAATTTTTTATCATTTTTTTTTTTTTTTTTTTTTTTTTCAACAAAGAATTTTTTCCACTTTGATTATTTTTTATATTCAAAATAATTCAGACATGATGAAACTAATTGAAAAAAATGGAAAGAATGGGGGGGAAAAAAAAAAAAAAAAAAAAAAGGCCGACCAATTCAATTTTTTAAAAATTATCTATTTCACAGTCTTTTTTGTCAATTAGAAATTTCCAATGAACGGTTTACAGGGTAATAATTGTTACAATAAAAGATAAATAAAAAAAAAAACAAAAAAAATTCCCCCCAATTATATTTCATATTAGCAGGACCTGTGAATATGTATCTTCGAGTTTCACTCATTTGTTTTGTTTTTCCAATTTCTCCTTACATGCCGGCTCAAGAGCACATGTAATTTTAAGAAATTTTATGGTTTGCACATTTTGATTTTGTTTTTAAATTTGATTTTTTTTTTTTTTTTTGTACTTGTGAATATGCATATTCTACGTGTATTTTATATTTTGATTGCTAGTTGAATCCTATCAAGGAAACACTTGATATCATTCACAGATATATACATATACATACATATAAATCATATCACACCCACACACAGATATACACATATATACATTCATATGAATCGCATCTCACACACACTACTTTTAGAGCACCCCTTATAGTTGAGGTCTGTTAGTCAGAGTTTTGATTGAAGGTAAAGATGTAATCTTTTTTGCCTTTGTTTAAATGTAACAGTGTTGTATTCTTACCACCACCGCTGGGGTTCGTTTTATTTTGAAAGGCAAGGTTTTGAAAATATTGGATTGTGTTTATTTTAGTTCCATCACAACATGGCAGCCGCTAATCAAATAAAAACAAAAGAACACACAAAAAAAAAAAAAAAAAAAAAAAAAAGAAGTTAAGTAAAATAGATAAATATTACACTAAGAAAAAAAAAAAGAAAAAAAAGAAAAAAAAAATCCAAACAAAGTCTTCCGAGTGGAAACTAGTCAGTCAAGTTAAGATATGTTGTGAGAGTAAAGCAACAATGATTTTGGAGTGGTAAGAAAACATCAATAGACACTGGCCTTATCAAAAGTGATTGATTTGATACTTTTAGGTTTGGTCGGCAGACAAGGAGGAATCAAAATGCTGATGCAAACCTGACCCCCCCTTTTTTTTTCTCCAAAGGCCGCGTAACAAATGAATAGAGAAAAAAAATTAGCTTCTTTTATGGATACAGAATTATTATTTGTTTGTTGTACTCCTTTTTAGTATCTTCTCACACACACACACACACACAGACAGAAAATCTTTGTATGGAACATATACAATATTAATACAACTAGCAAATATATGCACCCTCCGGGTGCTAGTATTTAAGTTTTAATATAATAAAATATATTAAATTAGAAAGGCTGATGAAACTGAATAAGAATGCAGATAAAAAAGATTTTGAACAGAGGGGGTATGATTGAAAAATAGAACAACTTTGAAACTAACTCTTCCATCATTTTACATTACTCCCGTCTGTCTTTGTTAAATTTTCCTAATTTAACTATTTAGTTAAGATAGAAAGTAAAGAATAATATTACAGTTATTTCTTCTTGTTAATGGATTTCTTTTAAGATTTATTCCTGAGATTTTTGCTCATATTCAATAAGATAAAACCAAACAATTAGAAATCAATAATACTAAGCACATATTTATTAAAATCAAATTTTAATATCAAAATGCAAATTATCCTTACCATTCACACTGTAATCCGCTATTTTGTTGTATATATAAATACAATTGCATGTTATTAGTATGTCGATATGGTCGACAGTCTTAATGATGTAAAACAATTTTATTAATAATTGGGTTTTAAATAAAAAATAAAATCATGGAGAATGTGATGTAAATAACAAAGGGAATTGTGATTTGTATAGTAATATAGTTTCGGTTACAGACAGAAAAACTCACAATCTCCATTATAATAAGATGTCTACATAAAGATCAAATTCTGTTAAGTAATTCATCTATATGATTCCAAAAATGCCCTCATCAATTCTTTCTCTTATTTCTGCAATCATTAAATTTCATTTTTGTTCAGTTTTTTTAATTTTTTTTAATTTTTTTAATACTATTGCCTTTTTTTTATATGATTAGACAATTTGTTCCCAAAATATATTAATCTATTAACAAAAAAACTCCAGTTGGTTAATAGACATTTTTTTAAATCTGTCTTGACAGTAAATTTCCAGTTTGAGAAGAAATATTAGAAATTGTCCACCATAATTAGAAATTAATTATTTTGAAATTTTCAATTAGATCAACTCTCATATACCTAGCAGATTATACTAATTTCTCAAATCTCTCCCTGTAATAATTCTTTTTATTAGTTTTGTCACTTTTTTATCACATCTTTTTAATTGAAATTTATTTTAGAATTTAAAAAATATATTTTAAATGGTTACACAAATGTCTAATTTGTGGCATTAAAAGCACTTTATGATTATAGGGGTTTGTAATTTAAGGTATATCGTGAATAGATCTAATTAAAGAAAAGGGGTTCACACTTAGAAAAGTGAAGTAGACAATATACTGTAGAAACTATTACTGATGAAGACTACACAGATGATCTAGTGCTTCTTGAAAATACACCTGATAAAGCCAAATCTCTACTGCATAGCCTGGAACAGGCAGCAAGAGGCATTGATCCCTACACAAACTCAGATAAAACAGAGAATGTATTTTAATCAAGATGGAAACATTGCATGGCAAGGCTCTGAAATTAGTAGACCAATTTGTATACCTTGGTAGCAATTTCTCATCTACTGAAATTAACTATTCCTATTCAGTAATAATAGGGCCGGCTTAGCTCAGTCGGTAGAGTGTCCAACTAGGAACCACAAGGTTCCGGGTTCAATACCAAACCTCACCAACAGGGATCTGTGCGGTAAAGTGAGGAGCTGATGGTAGGTGTAGTGCTCCACCTCAGATGCCGAAACCAATCTCCTTGGTCTAGCGCTAATGAAAAGGGGATAGACTCCCTCGCTGTCTGTCGTCGGGACTTGACTTTTTTTATTTCTTAAATCAGCTATTGCTATATAATACTAATAATTTCCAAGCTTTTTTAAAAAAGTTCATAATTGTCTTAAACAAGTAAGTACTTCATAAAATATCAACATTCTAAAAAGCCAATCTTTCAATGTAGTTCAAAATCATCTAAAACATTTATTTGACCCATAAATGGGACCCTAACAAATACTACCACTCCAGGTCAGAGTGCAATTGGAAGTAATGTCAACAAAAGGGTGATTATACATTCTCCAAAGCACCAGAACAGGAGTCTCACCATTAGATGCAGTTTAATTTAATTATTTGTATGTACACAGTTACATGGTTTCAAATAACTAATAATAATGATAATCCTTAGTAAACAATTTGCACACAATTATATAGTATTATAAGAATTAGCGATGTGTTAACTCATAGCTAACACCCATCTTTTATAATACATTAGGTTATCTAAAATATAGTAACCTAACACAGAATATTCGGTAGAGAAAAAAAAAGAAAATGACAAGTCAATTAATACTACTAGTACAAAATAAAAAACACCCTCTGGGCGATGTAAAAATAATTTTTTGAAAGATATTGCCTGAGGGGATGGGAGCTGAAAATTCAATGTCATAGAGTGTGTACCATAAGTATGTAAAATTGTCAAATTTATTAAAGGAGTAAAAAAAAGAAAAGAAAGACAATTTGAAATGGAAACTTTAAAATATTAGAATAAAACAATCTATATATAAATATATAACACCGAGCATCTATTTATTGAAACAATGAGGATTGTCTAACGTTGCATGCTCACATTTTGAGTATATTTATTCTATATTATGACGTTGGATTATGTGTTGGTAATGTGACGTAAGCAGTGACGCAGTTTTTGTTACAGACAAAAACCGGAAGCGAATCTCGCTTATTAATAGAAGATATAACATTTAATTATACTACATACAAGAAAGGAGCCAGATTCCCATCCCAAGCTATAAAAGTCACAATAGGTTTGAGGAACATGAAAAGTCTAAGCAACAAATTGGTGGAAACCACTTACTATTTCTCAGGTGTGGAAACAAAGACACGCACCATGTGTGTATCTGCTGAGGAGCGAAGAACTACATCTGTTGCTTCTCAAGTCAAGTTCATAAAAGAGGGTAATTCTAGGGTTTGCCTTATCACATAACCAAAACAGACTTGTGACATTGGAGAGAGTCCATCAAATCCTCTAACAAGAGCGACCACTCCATTTTGTCTTCCAACAGTATCAAGTATTCCTATCAAAAATAATTTTCCAACAGATTTATTTGACCCAGAGATGGAACCCTAACAGATATTACCACTCCGGATGGACCTGTAATTAACAGCAATGAAGGAGTACTCCATGCTACCCAGAGCGAGAGCCTCACTACCAACAGATGAAATTTCTTGTCATAGCCAAGACACTCCTTTTCTCAGGGGGTGGTCTTTCTCGGATAAAGGTGATATAATTGGCATATTCTAAACCCAGCTGATACGATTAAGCTTTATGAGAGAAACAATTCTCAAATGTTAGTGATATACTAAATCTACGAAAGAGCTGAAAAGTTCATATACTGACCAAGATACTATCATGTCCAAATGAGATTTATTTTTCTTGCAGTCTACACACTTCTTCCATCGCTGTTGCAGTGCTTGGATCCCATTGACCCAAAAAGTCATCAACAGCAGCTAGGTATTTACCCAACCTGTTCACTACAGGTAGGATGTGACACAAGGTTGCAAAGTATGGGGCATCCAACACGGATCAAATTTGCTTTTCAGTAGTAATGGATCTGCGAGATTAGCTTGCTAGCCAATACATCATGATTGGATGCCAAGTCATCAGCATTTTTAAACAGATCTATTTGACACATATATCATGCCCTAATAAGTACTACCACTCAGTGGACCTGGGAGTAATGGGAATGAAGAGGTGCACCACACACCCCAGATCTCCAGAACTAGAGCCTCATCATCAGATGAAGTTTAAAATACCCGGGGGACACCTCCTTTGAGTGGGTCTTACCCCTCTGCAGGGAATACACTCAGTGTATTCTAAGCCTCACTGACAGGGTGGTACCACAACTGCCCCCTACACATACAGAGATGCTGATAGACATGCGTCTTGTGTCCTTGATGCACAAAAATCTAAAAGGATGCAGTAAAATCGGATGCATATGTCCCAGTGTTTTTCTTTTCTAACCATTTCAAGCTAATTGTAAATACATTTCAATAGTTTCTTAGAAATGAATTACACAGGATAGGTTACAAGGTAGGAGTTAGACAGCTTTAGTTAGGACGCACTAAATAAAAAAGCTATCAGCATCACTGTACATAATCCCATGTCTTGAAAATGTTTTAACACATGTTTGGAAACATGAACTTTTCAGTCCAGTCTCATACAACTTGAAAAAAATATAAAAAAATTAAAAATTGAAATAAAATATTAGTAAAGAATTAACAGTTTTGCTGTTATCTATTCAACAGATGTTCACATGTATAAACAAACTTGGTGAAATTTTTGACAAGTCTTAAAAAATGGTATCAGCTGTTGCAAAAGAGAAACAGGAATATATATATATATATATATATATATGTTAATTTTTTGTTATTATTGGAGAAATAATTATAAAGTGCTCAATTACTTCTGTAAGAGCTATATTTAGTTATTTATTTATAGTCACCAATACAATTAAAAGTTAGTCTTACCAATGGTTTCGGAACATCACTTTTAGGTGATTATCCGTCATCAGAAACATTCACTTTTTCTGATGACGGATAATCACCTAAAAGTGATGTTCCGAAACCATTGGTAAAACGGACTTTTAAATGTATTGGTGACTATAGATAAATAAATAAAATATATATAAATATATGATATTTCATAATGTTTGATATTTCTAAATATCAGTGAAACAACAGATGTTCTTATTACAGAAGAAATTAATACACTGTTTTTTTTTTTGTTTGTCTTTTTTTTTTGAAAATGAAGGCTCAAATTTTATCCTATGAATCAAATTTTATGCAACATCTATCAGTGTTTATTGTAAGAAACAAGTACAGGGAGGTCTGTAAGTTTTGTCACCTCCTACCAAACTCCTAATTAGTAACAGTCATATGGAAATCCGATCTCACTGACAAGTTAAAGCAACAATTCTTCCAAGCTGTAGCTGTATCAGTGCTGCTGTATCCCCTGGACCCTAACAAAATGCCTGTGGAATAAGCGAGATGGTAGCTGCACAAAAATGCTACATATAATCTTAAATCATGGAACCCCCCCACCAAGAAAGCAGCTGTATGGCCACCTGCCCCCTATAACACAAACCATCAGATTGAGATGAACAAGACATGTCGGACACTGCTGGAAAAACAAGGATGAACTAATAAGCGACTTTTTCTGGTGGAGGCCAGCACATGAGAATGCCAGTGTGGACCGTCCAACAAAGACCTACATTGACCAGATCTGCATGGATACAGCAAAGAGGAACTCCCAAGAGCAATGGGCGATACAGTTGGTTGGCAAGAGATATCTATGCTACTAGTGCTACATGATGATCATCAGCTGGACAGTGAGGGAGTCTATCCCCTTTTCACTAGCATTGGACAAGGGAGGTTATTTTTGGATCAGAGATGGAGCATCACATCAGCTCCACACTTTACCACACAGATCCAAGCTGTGGTACTCATGCGCCGAGTTGGTGAGGGCTGGTATCAAACCTGGAACCTTGTGGTTGTTAGGTGGATGCTATACCGACTGAGCCAGATAACTGGATAATCAACTATAATTACACAGTGATGTTGATAGCTTTTTGATTTAATGCATTCTGAGATGCACATATTTGCTTTGAATGAGTCCCCGGGAAAATTTATGGGTCCCAACTAAAGCCGTCTAACTCCTACCTTGTAACTTATCCTGTGTAATTCATTTCTAAGAAATTATTACAATGTATTTATAGTTAGCTTGAAATGGTGAGGGAAGAAAAAAGAAAAACACTGGGACACATGCATACGATTTTACTATGTCCTTTTAGATTTTTGTGCATCAGAGATGCAGGATGCATACCGATCAGCATGAAAAAAAGATGCTCAAAATGAAAATTATATTATCATCATCATATATAATAATTAATGACATTATTAAAACAAAGAAATAATAAAAGTTAAGATAATATGTAGGGGGTGACAACACTTTTGGAACCCCCTGTACAATTGCTACTCGCCCACAACCTGGATAGTTATGTTGTAATCGTCGTGTGAGAGCTTGCAAGCCAAATCACGAATGATCCAAACTCCACACTGAATTAAGTAAATTTCTGTCGGTAGAGAATCTGCCTAAGAATCACATGGTTCCAGTTTTGATACCGGTTCCCGCCAACTCAGCAAATCCGTGGCACACCTTGTGTAATCTGATCTGTGGGGAGCTGGTTGTAGGGGTGGTGCACCACCTCAGCAAAAAAAATTGTATTAGATAGGAATATTTGATATAATATAGTAGTGAAGTTGCTCAATGAAAAGCTCTTCAGTATAAAATGCAATGTGTACAAACCAAAGAAATGAACATGACTCATTGCTATTTTGGTTATTTCTTCAAGTCTCAAACTGAGTTGAAATTTCAAACTTTGCAATTTTCCCAAAAAGGCTTAAAATATTTCTCTAAAGATTTCAATGTCCCACTATATGTGCTAGAGTTATGGAGGAGTTCTTAGTGTAATGGTTACTGTCATAGGAAATGGACACGGTGATAAAAGTTCAAATCTTGGAAAAGTCTGTCTGCATTTCACATAACACTAAAATGCTTAGGAAAGGTATGCATCCAATTATTAGCAGAAGTAACCAGTTCATGATTGGACTAGACGGATTTTAAGAACACCAGGAAGTGAATAAGAAAGGGGATAAAAAGGGGATATAAAAGGAAAATAATTTAGCAAATTCCTTATCAAATTTGTAAAGAATTCAAGTATTACAATATTCACTTATTTTAAGAATTTATTTTTTCTTTCTGCCTTGCTGTCTGCTGATACCGACTTTAGGCCACCCTGATAACTCACATACACAGAGTTTAAAAACCCATTCAGATTTATTAAAAAAAAAAAAAAAAGAAAAAAAAAATATCTATACACAAACTTTCTTTGTATTACAACCAGTTTCATGAGGTGTTCTCAATCATCAGACACATAATATGATCCTTTTCCAAAATTGAATTCACTTTCTATTTATAATCTGCAAAACACCAACCCTGTCACCCCTTCATCAATAAAGTTTGAGGCGTGACTGTTGGAGATAGTGCTTACAAAATATAAATAGAAAATGAATTTGACTTTGAAAAGGAATCATTATGTGTCTGATGACTAAGAACATCTCACGACACTAGCACCAGTCATGCAAAGAAGGGGGTTTTTTTGTGAGGAAATTTTTTTTAAATTTGTTTTTATTGACAGTTTTAATGGTTTTTTCTCTCTTTGAAATTCTAACATGTATATACGTGACTACAAATTTTGATGCACTGTAATGAAAAGGAAAAAACAAAAAACAAGAAAAAAAAAAACACCAAGTAACATATCTACTCACGTATAATGCAACTATTTATTGAGATTATTTGCAGATGGAAATTGCAGTTGTACTAATTGGCCTAGGCCTAGCCTATTTACACATCCAAAGTTTGTATCTCACATATGGTGTAACCACTAATATCAAACTAAAGTATATATATCTTTACCAACCCCTCCGCACGAGCAGAATGCAACACAAGGTCAATTTCTTAAGCAGAGTTTACCAGGTTTGAATTCTTAGTTTTCCTTCTACTAGACTCTTTAAATTTGTCTAGGTAACCAGTCCAATCTGCTTTACTATTTGGAGGGAGAGTAGTTGGATTCATACCTTTCCCAAGGGTATGTAAAATTCGAACTTGGGTCGACAAATTCATTTCCCACAAACCTAAACATAACACCATGTGCCCCCTCAGACAAAAGTAGATATCTAAAAAACAAACTGACAGACACACTAGTAAAAGTATGTGCTCATGGGCACAAGTATTTAAATTTTAATGTAATAAAATATATTAAATTAGAAAGACTAACAAAACTAAATAAGAACAGATATAAAAAATATTGCACTCATTTTAATGTTATTTTAATTGACTTCTATATAAAATTATGCATTGGATTGCTTTTAATACATTGGAGAATAAAATGATAGTATTAGAAATCAGTAACAACAAATGATTATTTATTAAATCCAGTTGGTTAAAATTACTATGCAAATTATTCCCACTATTAACTATGTAAATCTTTATTTCTTAGAGATATATAACATATTTCAGGATTTTAAATGAATTAATAATATGGGCAGTTTTGTGGTAAATCTAACTCCCTCAGACTTTGATAGACATAATTAATAAACAAGATGCTAATTAAGATCAAATAATGACTATTTCATAATCATTAACAATATAACTTAAATAACTAAGGAAACTTTGACATCAGTGATGATGTAGTTACAGTATCTACATTATAATAAGATATATATAATTATACTAAAGCTGAGATTTTGAGCTTTCAATCCCTAAAGGCTTTTTTGCTGGTTGGTTGGTTTGTTTTTTGTTTTTGTTTTTTGTAAGTGACACCACTTCGTCTATGGATTTCAATCGTAGCTGGTGTTTTTTTTCAGCAGCCATCGGCTAGCGTTTTTTTAGGCAGGAGGCAGGACGGTTCTCCGCGAAGAGTACCATTTTTTTCTTTTAAAGAATCTGCTCAGTAGTAAATAAGTACTGAAAATCTTGGGTTTAGGGTTAGTTTAATGGAAAATAAATAAATAATTTGGGTGACCCAAGAAAAACAAAACCCCAAATTTTGTAATAAAACTTCATTTTAACTAGAGGGAGTTGGGGTTGGGTTTTCAGGAAACACGCCCTAAGTTGTTTTTTTTCTTCTTTTTAAGCGATACCGCTTCGGCTACGGACTTCAATCGTAGCTGGTGTTGTTTTTTCAGCAGTCTGCGGCTAGCAGTTTTTGAGGCAGGAGGCCAGGATGGAACTTTGCAAAGATTACCATTATTTCTATTATTCAGATTATATTATATTATTCATATTATAGCTGGGGTACAGGTGTTAAGCTATGTTAATTATTATTCTATGTTACTGCTGCCCCTGACCAGGATTGATCCTGCAGTCTAGAGATAACTGGCATTTAGAACTGTCTTAACCTAACTCCTTTATCTACTAGGTTATGTGTCTAATTGGACAATCCAGTGTGAATTTTTTTCAATCGCAAAAGTTACAATTTATTTTGTAAAAACGGATTTTAAGTAGCGTCTTGGCAGGCATCTTTATCGAAATTGACCAAAAACATCATTTTAAATGTATCAAAAATAAATTACATGTGTAATATTATTTTGCTTTTTTGCTGATGCTCATTATGTTACTTTTTCGACAGACAAAAATTTGACCTTAAATAATCGGTTTAATGAATTTTAATTCGTTTTTAAAATGAAAAGCAGACGATATTTTGGCAGATCCTACTCTTTTTCCTAATCCCAATCATCTAGCGAGAGCTTACGGGTGACCCAACGGGTCACTTTTTGTCTAGTATTATATAAAAATGAATAAATAATGGGAATTTTAGAAATATAAACATTTCAAATGTGGTCTAATCTAGTTCATTCAGCCATACCATTACTAAGTAGGACATTCTATAAAATTATTGTTATATAAAAAAAACATAAAACGGAAAACATTAAAACATTTTAAGATAATAAAAACTTTTAGAAGTCTTTAAGAATAGTAATGCATGGCTCATACAAAAGGTTAAGACACATTAAATGTGAAATGTGAAAGAACAATGAACTATAAAATCTATTGTATATTCAGCCATACATAAACTTTGAGTCCCATTGTGGTTTAATGGTTAACAAACTAGTCTCGTAGATCATTGTTGGGTATTCCATTTTCTTTTAAACAATTTTTATCTATTTAACCCATAAATGGGATCCTAACAAGTATTACCACTCTGGGTCAGAGTGTACCTGGGAGTAATTGCAATTAAGGGGTACTCTACACTCACCAGAGCTCCAGAATTGGAACCTCACCTCGCAAACAGAGTTGGGTAAATAACTACTGCAACTTAGTGCAACAATTATTCCTCTTATTAATTCTTAACATCATATGAGAATGTTCCAAGACCAGAGCCCCATTCCTATAAGGATTTATCAAAAAAAAAAAAAAAAAAAAAAAAAAAAAAGGCTAAAAATGGCCTTTTCATTTAAAGTTACCTGTTATTTTCCTTAAATCAAAGACTTCTAAATGTTTAATATTACATTTAAAGAAAGGGGGCAGATTAGGAAAATGAATGTAACTTCTGGCTGGGTGGAATGACATGGGATAGGACGTTAATAACATAATCAGTTCTATTGGAATATTAAAAAGGAATTATTAATACTAGAAAGAATATATGCCTTCTGGGCATAAGTATTTAAATTTTAATGTAATGAAATATATTAAATTAGAAAGACTAATGAAATTAAATAAGAACACATAAAAAGATTGCTCTTATTTTAATTTTATTTAATTGGTTTCTATATAAAATCATTCATCAGATTGATTTTAATGTTGGAGAACAAAACAATAATACTAGAGATCCATAATACCAAGTAATTATTTATTGAACCTGGTTTTGTTAAAACTGGTGTGCAAATTAACCACACCATATATTATGTAAACCTTTATTTCTTAGTGATATATAAGACACATTGCAGGATTTTAAACACAATAATAACACAGGCTGTTTTGAGGGAAATCTAACTCAGATTTTCATAGTAGACATCATTAATGAATAAGGTTTATTCTATGTATTAATGATTTTGACTATAATTTAGATACTCATCGATAAACTTGTGTAATTCATGAGGGTATTATTGTTTTATTCTCCAACGTATTAAAATCAATTTTACGAATGATTTTATATAGAAACCAATTAAAATATCATTAAAATAAGTGTAAACCTTTTATATACATTCTTATTTAATTTCATTAGTCTTTCTAATTTAATGTATTTCATTACATTAAAACTTAAATACTTATGTCTGTAGGGTGTATATTCTTGTTAGTATAGATAATATATTTATCTTTAATTTCTTAAATCCTGGGCAACACCAGGTAATTCTGCTAGCTGTAAATAAATGGCAGAGCAAAATAATAAGAAACATATTTGGACTTTCTATTTGTAAATATTATTGTATGTTATTTATTAAACTCAGTTTTGTTAAAACCAGTATGCAAATTAACCACACTGTTTATTATGTAAACCTTTATTTCTTAGTGATATACAAGACACATTGCATGATTTTAAACGCAAAGCCCACAACATGGGCTGTTTTGAGAAAAAATCTCAGATTTTCATAGAGACATTGTTAATAAATGAGATTTATTCTTTGTATAGACGATCTTGACTATAAATTAAATACTTATTGATATACATAGGCAATTCCTAAGGGTATTGTGACGTAAGCAGTGACATATTTTAGGTTAGACAGACACCTAATTTCCATTATAATAAGATTCAATGATTATGAAGGAATTGTAGTAATAGCATAGTATAAAAGAAAATTACAATATTTCTACGCCATGATTTTGATGGAAAGGTAACACACAATAGACAAAATACACCACACCTTAAAATGATCAGAAGATTAAGTTACCATTTGTTCCATTTACAAAACTTAACCCCAAAACAGATGACATTTGACTAAACAGGTTTTTAAGAAAAAACACTCCAGCAACCTCAACTCCTCCCACCTGTAATTGTATATGATTGATAGGTGTAAACATGTATTATAGCGTTATTATTGCAAATAACTTGTTCGTAAAATAGGTTACCCAATTTGTAATGCAATTACTGATTTTTAGATAGAAGACCTTCCAATAATGTAAAGTTGGAGGCAAAATATTTTTTCTGGCAAGTGTAGTCACAACAACAGGCAGAAACTTGATAATTATTAGATTCACTAACAAGAATATGCACCCTCCAGGCGTACTTATTTAAGTTTTAAAAAGGTACATATTTACGAACCCCTTCGCATGAGCAAGATGTGACACAAGGTCAATTTTTTTTAGGCAGAATTTAACAGATTTGAATTCAGAGTTTTTCTTCTCCTAGACTGGTTGCTTAACCAAGGTTAAAGAGCCCAGTCTGCCCTACTATTTACCCATAGCTGGAGGGAGAGCAGGTGGATACATACCTTTCTCAAGGGTATTAGTTTTATGTGAAATGTAGACAGCCTCATCTAGGAATTGAACTCGGATCGACAAGTCCATTTCCTACGACTCTAGCCATTACATTACGTGCCTTCATAAGTTTTAATGTAATGAAATATACTAAATTAGAAAGACTAACAAAATTAAATAAGAACACATAAAAAGATTACTTATTTTAATTAAATTTATACTGGTCTCTATAAAATCATTTGTAAAATTGATTTGAATATATTGGAGAATAAAACATTAATATCAGAGATAAACAACACCAAGTAATTTTTTATTAAACCCAGTATGCAAATTAACCACAGTATATATCTTTATTTCTTGGTGATATACAAGACAGATTGTAGGATTTTAAATGCACTGATAACATTGGGTGTTTTGAGGCAAATCTCAGATTTTCAGAGACATCATTAATAAATAAGATTTATTCTATGTATTAATGATTTTGACTATAAATTAAATACTCATTGATAAACTTATGCAATTCCTGATGGTATCAGCTGGACAGCGATGGGGTCAACCCCCTTTTCACTAACACTAGACCAGGGAGATTGTTTTTTTTATTGTTTTGCTGAGGTGGAATGCCACACCTACTGTCAGCTCCTAACTTTACCAAACAAATCAAATTACCCACTACTCATGTGCTGAGTTGGCGGGGGCAGGTATTGAACCCGGAACCTTGTGATTCTGAGACGGATGCTCCACTTACTGAGCCCAATATGTTATCCACTACACCACCTGGACTCCCCTAATTCATGATGAATAATATCTTTAATTTTCTCAGTTGTCTGTCGTCTACCTATAAAGAGATGAAGTTTCCCCCCCAGAGGAAAGATGTCATCATGTAGTGAGAAGAGTATCAATCACAGACGCAGGATTCTCACCATTCCATGACGCCAAATGAAATGGCGACTGCTGATGCGAATATACACCTCACTGCGACTAGTGCCTACACAGTGGAACTTTTAAATCTGGGAAATCATTCTGCCAGAAACTGCATATAAAATACAATAGGACATGATTAGATATATTTAGTTGGTTAAATTTCAACCATTGTTGTATTATTTATGCTGAAGATGTTTTCTTTTATCCATTCTTGATGGGTATTCAAAAATTTTTTTTATTTAAATTCAATTTTTTTTTTTACAATAAAATTTTTAAACTTATTTTTTCCAGTATTATTTGGATTATTATTCTCATCTTTATTGTTATCTTTACGTTTCAGCCAATGTGCCCTCCAGCCTTCTTCAGGTATTTCTTGTCGAACTCTGGAACTTTATATTTTCGATTTAATCCATAGATGGGACCCTAATAGGTACTACCACGCCACTATTTATGCCAAAAAGATTTTGTTTTATCCATTCTTGACGAGCATTCAAATTTTTTTTATTTAAAACAATTTTTTTCAAACTTATTTTTTCTATTTATCCCATAGATGAGACCATAACAGGTACTACCACTCCGGGTCAGAGTGGAACTGGTAGTAATGGTGATGAATGGATAATCCACACTCCCCTGAGCTCCAGGATTGGAACCTCACCCTTAGATGCAGTTTAACGTCATACCTAGGACAGATTAACTAGGAAATATTAAGTAAGCCTGAACATATATACACTATTATGAATGAGGAGCTCTTGTGTAACAGTTATAGTCATAGGAAATTGATATGGCAATTAGAATTCTTATCCTGGACAAGGCTGTTTACATTGCATTAATGTCCTTAGGAAAGGTTGAATGTCTCACAGTGGTGTAATGGTTAGTCTCAAAGATCCATTACGACTGAATAGTGAATTTAATCCTCACTGTATGTCCAATACTTGTCACCATTCAAATCTTACTCGTTACAAACAGGTTGGGTAAGAAAAGGGTGTCCAATCATAGTGTAATATAGTAAGTTAGTCTTGAAGTTTACATAACCCTTTTTGTGTCATTTAATGTTGAATCAAATCATTTTGATATCAGGTACCAGCTGTTGCTTAAATGGTCACCCATCTGTGTATTAAACAGGCTCATCACTGCTTAACTTTGCTGATCAAGTGTGGAACCAGATGAATTTATTCTTGATGGTGAAGTCAATGTTTAAACATTTCAGTTTATATTAAACCTTCAGCAGGACAATACAATGAGAATGAAAAAATTGTTGTCTGAACAATGATGGATGTTTGTAAAATTTCATAACTAATCATTTTAAAAACTTGCATCATTATTCAGACAACATTTTTTCCCTTCTTATTGTATTGTCCTGATGAAGGCGTGATATAAACCGAAACATTTAAATGTCGATTTCACCATCAAGAATTAATTTGCTTTGTTTTTTTCTTTGAATATTTTGTTTTTCTATTTTCTACATTATTCCTGAATATAAAAAAAACAACTTATTTTCATTGAGAATCTTTGTTATGGTTATCTTGAGGTTAAGAAAAAAAAAAATTTTTTAAAAAGAAGGGAAAAAATTTTTTTTAGGAAAAAAAAAAAAAAATTAAAGAAAATAAAAATAAAAGAAAAAAAATAATAATAAAAAAAAAAAAAAAAAAAAAAAACGCTTACTAGTTTATGTGTGAAACATGCTAAGATTTAGTTTTAGGTAAACACGGGGTTTTTATCATAACTGAGAAAGAGAGGGGAAAAAAAAACAAAACAAAAAAAACACAAATGTAAGTCATGGGTGGGTAGAAGATTTCAACTTGTACCTAGTAAATAACAAGCAGACTGTCAGGATAAACAATATGTGTAAAAAAAAATGAAACATTAAAACAAGAAAAAAAAAAGGGGCCACAAAAGTTGTTAAAGTAATAAAAGTTACATCAAGTAAACCTACTGATCTTTAAAAATAAAAAATAAACAAACCAATTTAAAAAATTCAGATCTAGATATTAATGTAATAGTTAGGAAGCTAGACCATATTTAGGGAGCCTGTCTCTCACCAGGTGCCCCATACTTCTGGTCTTGTGCCTCAGCTAAGCTTAGTAAATAACTACATGAATGTATGTGGGTAGCTGATGTAGTGTAATGGTTAGGAAGATAGATTAGCAGACCATAGGTAGTATAGGTGCTCCATACTTTTGGCCTTGTGCCACAACTAAGCTAAGAATAACATTTTTCTCCTTGCAAGTTTTTCACATCAGTTTTAGCTGGTGGTTGTTCACTGGAGGCTGAGTGACAGCAAGTCTCTGGTTTCTGGGACTCTTCTGATTATTTCACTCTGTGTGAGTTTTTCACACCAGTATAAGCTGATGGTCTTTCACTGGAGTCTGAGTGACAAGTCTTCTCAGGTCTCCAGGACTGAGTATTCCAGCTGATGTCAACAATGCTGTTGACTGGATGGTCTCAATACTTCCTGATATTTTAGCTCCTCCAGTCTCTTTTCCAAGCTTTTGAGGACCGTTCTGCTGGAACTGCAAATCATTATTATTAGTAGTATTCCTGCTGGGAACTATAAAAATTCGGTTACTACATATTTTTCTTCAGATATTATGTTTATACAAGTAAGGTTATTTGGTGCTCCGGGGGGCAGGGGAGGTCAGTTGAAAAAAAGATCTGGATATTGTTCAAATAGTTGAAGTACTCATTCAAATCTTCATATTCAGAACAATAGAGAGAATACATATCCAGGAATTCTTATACTGCCCCCCCCCCCCCAAAAAAAAACCCAAACACCCCTGCCTGTTCCCCATTTCATAGAAAGAAGAATCTGTGATTGGCAAGTAAGCAAGTTAGCATTCAATACTTACAATGATGTAGATCAATACAAGTGTGTGTGTGTGTGTGATAGTTATTACCTTAACTGGAATTGGATATTTTGGCACTAGACATTTTGAGGGAGAATAAAGACTTTTTTTTTTTAGCTCTGGTACATTTTGCAGATAATTTCTGAATCTCCCTCATAGCTGTTAGGCTACAATCTATGGTTTAAATAGATTTGCTGGAAAATTATTAGAATTAGATAGTAATAATATTTGATACCATATAACTGTTGGATGGTTGGTTGGATATTATGGCATATCATCCCTTGTTGAGTTATTTTATGCCGAAGATGTTTTGTTTTAATCATTCTTTATGGGTATTCAAAATTTGTTTTCTAAACTCAATTTTTTTAAAACACGTTTTTTCAAACTCAGTTTTTTTCTATTTAACCCATAACATACAGTATCAAAGTCCCCAATTTTTCAATTTCAGGGGCAAAATTTCCATTTGAGATCAACTGTTTATTCTTACAACTAGATAAAAATTAACATTTTAAATAAATAATATGTTTTTCTAGAAAAGAAAATTAAATATTAACATTTTGAATTTTTTCTTTTTTTTGAAATTAGATTTTTAAGCCATTTTTTAAGGCTAAGTGACATTTGAGATTAAATGAAATCCATCTTAGTGGCTAAACACCTGCTAGTGACAGAAAGAGTCTAAGTGCTTTTATATATATATATATATATATATATATATATATATATATATATATATATATAATATATATAACAGAGACATCTGCTTTTTGTATTGATTAGCAAGAGAATGGGTTAACAATGCTCAGTGAAGACAAACACTTTCACGGCAAGGTGGACTGTAAATGGTGGCACTTGTGGTGTAATGGTTATCATCATAGGAAGTGGACTTAGCTACCCAAGTTCAAATCCTGAATGAGGCAGTGTGTGCATTTCAGAGTTTTGTTAATTATGCTAAGCATATGCCATTTATATAAGGGCCAGATTAGCTCAGTTGATAGAGCGTCCAACGAGGAACCACAAGGTTGCGGGTTCGATACCAGTTTTCACCAACTCAGCGTATGATGAGCGGTAAAGGAAGGAGCTGATGGTAGGTGTGGCACTCCGCCTAATATACCAGAAACAATCTCCTTGGTCTAGTGCAAGTGAAAAGAGGAAAGACTCCCTCGCCGTCTGGCTGATACCAACTTAGCCACCCTGATGACTTTTATGTCACTTATAAGTAGTCACCAACCATCTATCTATCCATAAATATATACTGACATACATACTGTCTTTTATATAAAAAAGTAAAGTCGACGGGGCGGCCTAAAGTCAGTATCAGCCAGTCAGTGAGGGAGTCTATCCCCCTTTCAATAGTGCTAGACCAAGGAGATGGTGTTAGCATCTGAGATGGAGCGCCACACCTAACGTCAGCTCCTTACTTTACCACACAGATCCCTGTGCTACTCATACATTGAGTTGGCGAGGACCGGTATCGAACTAGGAACCTTGTGGTTTCTAGCCGAACGCTCTACAGACTAAACTAACCCGGCCCCTTGTCTTTTATATATGTATGTCCAAATGAAACTACAAACAAAACAAAGTATAACACACACTTTAAATATCACCAGTTCTTGCTTTTTGTGCAAAAATTATGAAGATTTGATTTATATTCGAAGATTAAAATATACATAGAAATAGCATTGAAATTCTACTTAAAAATGTCCAGCATTTGTAAATCTCAAGAGTAGACAAATCAATACACCAGACACCCACCTCCCTGTAACCCAGGCATTGCTGGGTAGCCACTTCTAGTATATATTTTTACCAGCCCCTCTGCACTTTCATTCAGTGCTCCGTATTCTATCTGTAAGTAAAAAAAAAAACATAACATTACCCCTAGGTGGAAAGAGAATCAGTGTGATGTGAAAATGCCAACTGCCTCACCCAGGATTTGAACTTTGCATACCATATCCATTTCCTTACAATTATAATTGTCATGCCACACTCACTTCCTTTTTATAAACAAGTTTTAATTTCTCAAGTTCTTGAATGAATATAAAAATCTGCTTATATTTCGGATAATCTTAATAAAGTGTTAATGAATGAATGTTATTATGACAAGTTAAGTAGCCATTGTAAAAGAGAATAATCACCCAACATGTTAACAGCTTGCAGGAATTAGAAATGTTATTTATATTAAGACTTTATGTCATCTTATCCGACACTTGCAATATTTTTTTTTAAATTTTAGTTTTACCACCAAAAACCAACCGACATCAACTATTATGCAAGTGATTTTTGAAATTTTTATGTATGAATTTTAATTGTAAATTGCAATTTATATATTATACTAGACAAAACGTGACCCATTGGGTCACCCATTCAGCCCTGGGTAGATAATTGAGATTAGGGAAAAAGGAGTTAGCAAAACTAATAAAATTTTAGAAAACATAAATAAGACCTGATGAAATCTTAAAATCATACTAAGAAAATAAATGTCTAACCTCATTTAAGCTATAGGTTGCTGGTTGTGAAATTTAACATCGAAACATTATATATATATATATATATATATATTATATATATATATATATATATATATATATATATATATATATATAATTACACACGGGCTGGGTTAGCTCAGTCGGTAGAGTGTTCGGCTAGAAACCACAAGGTTCCTAGTTTGATACCGGCCCTTGCCAACTCAGCGTTATGAGTAGCACAGGGATTTGTGCGGTAAAGTGAGGAGCTGATGGTAGGTGTGGCGCTCCACCTCAGAGTCAAAAACAATCTCCTTGGTCTAGCGCTAGGGATAGACTCCCTCGCCGATTGGCTTATACCGACATTAGGGCTGCCCCGACGACTTTACTTTTTACTTATATATATATTATTCAGTATAAGCTAGACTAGCAAAAAAAATGCACCTACCAAGATATATCCTGAGGGGGTGGGAGTTAAAAATTCAATATCAGAGAGTTTATATCAGAAGTAAAATAATCAAACATATAAAAGGAGTAAAAAAAAAATAAAAATAAAATCAATTTGAAATGGAAACTTAATTCTGATAACTTTGAATATATATTAAAATAAAACAAACTATAAATAAACATAAAACCAGGCATGTATTTATTAAAACTTGTTTTAACAAACAATGTGGACCATCTAAGGTTGCATGCTAAAATTTTGAGTGTATTCATTCTATGTTATGATGATTTAGGGTAATGTGACGTAAGCTGTGACGTAGTTTTGGTTACAGACAAATAGAGATGTAATTTCCATTATTAATAGATATACTTTGAAGTGATAATTTTGCCAGGAGATTATCTATCTATACATATATAAAGGGCAGTTAGTGTGTATGTATGTCTATCCAGATAAAACTACGAAAATAAAACAATTGACAACAAAGTAAATATATATACACATAAAATATTACTGGTTCTTACTTTTTGTGCAAAAAGTATGAAGATTAAATTTATATTTGAAGATATTTCAAAATTAAAATATATATATATATAGTATCGAAATTCTATTTAAAGATTTCCAGCATTTGTAAATCAAAAAGTAAACAAATCAATGCCCCCCACCCTGTAACCCAGGCAACGCTGGGTAGCCACTTCTGGTATGTATATATTTACCAGCACCTCTGCACAAATTGGGTGTGACAGAAAGTCAATTTCTTAAGTGGAGTTTAACAGGTTTGAATTTAGAGTTTTCCTTCTAGACAGGTTAAAGATCCCAGTCTACCCTACTATTTATCCATAGCTGGAGGGAGAATAGTCGGACGAATACCTTTCCCAAGTATAAGACATCCTATCCAATTTTTTTTTTTTAAATGATCAGACACTTCTTGGATTGATGGGTGTGAAAAAAAAAAATGTCATTATTTGGAGATCTTCATAAATTTTTCAACACCTTGTTTGCTCAACAGTCAAACTGTTCAAAATGATTTCCCAAGTTTAATCATTGATATACTTTGATTGACAAGGGACACCTGAAGAAGGCCAGAGGGTATGACAGCCGAAACGTTGTGTTCTCATGCATCACAATAAAGATGAAGACAATAGTCAAAAAGAAAAGAAAAGATAAAAAAAAGAAATAAAAAAACGCTTGGTTTTGATACAAATAGTACATTAACCTTTATACAGGGTGACCCACAAAATACTCAAACATTTAATAAGTTTCATAACTTTCTTATTTTTAATTTAATACTTTGCCTCCATTGTCACAGATAGAATCTAAAAGATATCATTTTTCACAAATAGCTAAAAATATATTTCCTTGGACTATATTTTATTATTCAAAATACTAAATGATTAATTATTTTTGTTTGTGCCACTCTTTTATGGGACACCCTATAAAAGTTTTTTTTTTTTTTTTTGTTTTGTTAAATAAAAAAGGTACAGAGGGATATATATTATACCAACACCTCTGCACAAGCAGGATGCAACACAAGGTTAATTCTTAAGCAGAGTTTAACAGGTTTAAATTCAGTTTTCTTTCTCAGACAGGTTACTTAGCCAAGGTTGAAGAGCCCAGTGTGCCCTGCTATTTACCCATAGTTGGAGTGAGAATTGGATTCATACCTTTCCCAAGGGTATTAGGTACAGAGGGATATAAGTTTAGTGATTTAGGGCAAGAATTAAAAAGAAAAAAAAAATTCCTGACCTCCCACCAGGTTGGATTAACACAAGGTCTTTAACATGGGATTTCTTTTTTTATGGAGCTGAAGCATCCAATGAGGATCAAACTCATTATTCAGTAATAATGGATCTTGCAAGACTAGCTTATTAACCACTAAACCTTAATGGGATGCCCTATTTACCCAACCCATTCACCACAGGTAAGATATGACACATGGTCACAACTATGGGGTATCCAGGTGATCAACTTTGCTATTCAGTAATAGATATAGCAAGATTAGCTTGCTAACCACTACACCATGATAGGATGCCTACACCCCGACGCGACTTTTTCAAAATATTTTCTTAAAAAAAAAAAAATGATAAATAAATAAAATATATATAGATTCACTTCATATTGTCTATTGAAAAAACAAAATATCTGGACTTTTACATCTCCAGAGACTAATATGATCTACAACACTACAGATTTGTCAACAATACAAATTCTTGAAACTTTACATCTTTCTTCAATTGTGCTGTGGACTTTTAACTTACTTTTTGTAGCTGCAATGCATCATGAACATTTTTGATACTTATTATACACTTTTTATATATTTTTACATCAAACTCTTGAGTTTTTATTATGGATTATAATGCTTCTGTTTTTTAAAAATAAAATTTATTTTATTTTTAACACAGAATACGCATTTAAAAAAAATTCCAGCATCGAACACCAGCGTTCGTTTGTACCCCTCCTATTTAACAGTTATTTTTTCAGTCTTTCCTTCATATGTTGCTCTTGATGAAGACCACTTTATTAAAAGGTCGAAACAGATTCTGTCAGCAAACTAATAACATCATTTGTTTTTTTCCAAAAATTTTAAATTCATACGGTCGGATTCACTTCCATTTACTTCATATATATATATATATTATATATATTATCCCAGTCAATTATTTTCTAGATCCCTTTACAAACAATGATAACCCATCCAACATGACACCATATCACTATTTTCTGTTTTGTTTTTCTTTTCCCAATACTTCTGGTGACAGTGATAACATTAACCTTTGGAACTATTGTTTTATGAAAAACATTGAGAAATGTAAAAAAACAAGGTTATGCAAAATGTTTAGATTAGATTATACAGGAAGTAAGACTAGTTTTTAAAATGACAATGTTCTACAGTTGAACCTTGACTTTCATAGGTTGAAATTTTTATGAATATGATATCAAGAATTAAATGAAATTTTTTTTTTTTTTTCTTGTTTGGGTTTTAGTATTGTGACCAATTGTGGAAATCACATGACAATATAAACTAGAAAATTAAAAAATAAAAATTATTAAGTCATAAATTCATAAAATATACATCTATACATGCATAAAGGACAGTTGTGTGTATGTGTATATCCGGAGGAAACTTTGAAAATAAAACAATTAATGACAAAGTATATATACATTCACTATCATCAGATCTTGGTTTTTGAGCAAAAATAATGAAGGTTTGATTTATATTAGTGAAGATAATTAAAAAATGATATTTAAATGATAACAGCATAGAATTTTTTTGGATTTGATGTTTTAAATAGTAGACATGAATTTTTCTTTTCAGAGCAGCTGGATCAAGGCAAGGTTTTTTGGGTTTTTTTAACAAAGATTTTAATAGGGCATCCTTCAAGGATCCAACTTGTGATTCAGTAAGAATGGATCTGCGAGAATAACTTTTTTTTACCTCCCCACTACCCAGGCAACGCTGGGTAGCCGCTTCTAGTCTTATTATAATGGAGATTTTGTGTTTGTAACCGAAACTATATCACTACTCAAGTTACAATTCCCTTAGTTATTTCCATTACATTCTCAATGGTTTTATTTTCATCAATTATTAATACCGTTGAACATACATATCTACATACTAATAACATGTAATTGTATTTATATATATATATATATATACACAACAAAATAATGGTGTTTACAGTGCGAATGGGAAGGCTAATTTGCATATTGATATTAAAAATTTGATTTTAGTAAATATGTGCTTAGCATTATTGACTTCTTTGTTTGGTTTTATCTTAATGAATATGAGCAAAAATCTCTTCAATAAATCTTAAAAGAAACCCATTAACAAGAAGAAATAACTGTAATTTTATTCTTTACTTCCCATTTTAACTAAAGAGTTAAATTAGGAAAATTTAGCAATGAAAGACGGGGGTGATGGAAGAGTAAGTTTCAGTTTTATTTTTCGATTATATCCATCTCTGTTTCAAATCTTTTTATCTGCATTCTTATTTAGTTTCATTAGCCTTTCTAATTTAATATATTTTATTATATTAAAACTTAAATACTTGCACCTGGAGTGTGTATATATTTGCTAGTATTATTAATCTTTTTTATTTACTATGTCCTGGATTAAGACACTAAACAGTATCTTCTACCACATGATAAATAGGGCTGGGGGTTTGCCATAAAAGCAATAGGGTTGGGAAAATCATATAGGTGAAGGGCTTGATGTGACCAGCTGATTGATCAGAGGGGGCTCTCTCCAAATGCCTGTCTAACCTAAGGGCCAAAGTGGAGTGTTGCATAATTTTTGCACAAAAAGCAAGAACCAGTGATATTTAATGCATATTTACAAAAATAAAAATGAACAACAAAGTAGTTTCATCCGAAACTATATATATATATATATATATATATATATATATATATATATATATATATATATATACATACATACACATATACACCAACTGCACTTTATAGATGATAGATAGTTGAGTAAAAAATTTGAACACAGGCCGCACAGAATTATGCTTCAGTTGCAAATTGAGCTGAAAATTGATTCATTATCTAAGAGTTTTAAGTGTATTGCTCTATATAATTATATATATATATATATATATGAGAAAATAAAGAGAAAAAAATTTAACTAAAAAAAGTACTAAGATATACCATTTTTGCCAAGTGATAGTTACATATAATCATAATGAGAATTTTAGTAATATGTAGATATAAAAAAAAAAATGTTTCAAAATTTATCAATTTTTTCTTGGAAAAGGAGATCCAAGTTATGGCCCTCAGCCAAAATTAGAGTTCATCTTATGTATTTGCCATTACTATATTGGCTTTCACTCAAACTTTAAAAAAAAAATTTTTTTTAAATATACATATACGTATATAATATGAGCAAAGAGTTAAATTCACAAAATCATAAGACCCCCAAGCATTATATGGAGGCACAGTCATTTCTCAGCTGTCAAAATTTCACATGATTAAGGAGTTAGTGATAATAAGAAAATATGAAGATAGGTAAATATTTTTATTGGCAACAAGCCACTTGTCTTCTGAAAATGTACAATGTATTCACTTTAAAGTTAGTCAACTAATTACTTTTTTTACATTGGCCTAGTAGGATCAGATCAAAAATTTTTTAGTCAAAATGTTGGTGAAAAAAAAAGGGGGGGTAGGGGTGTACTTATTTATGGACGACTATATGGATAACAATGAAGCATAAATAAAAGAATAAGATCAGTTTTGGTTTACGGCATATCAACCTCAGTGGGTCATTTAATGCTGACAAAGTTTTGAAATAAATTCATTCTTAATGGATACTCAATTTTTTATAAACCCATTTTTTTTTTAATACAATCCTAACATGTATTACCATTCCAGGTCAGAGTGGGCCAGGGAGCAATGGTGATGAAGGGGTGCTCCACATTCCCCAAAACTGGAATCTAACAATCAGAGAGAGTTCCCAGGATATGAAAACCCTCAGCCACCACCTAGCACCCATTGAGAAAAAGGGTTGGGGCTTGCTATAAGGGCAATAGGGTTGGGGCAATCATATAGGTGCTAGGGCTTGACATGACCAGTCGATTGATCGGAGGAGGCCTCTCTGACCGCCTGTCTAGCCGAAAAAGAGTGACCTATTGTCGGTATCAGCCGGACACCAAGGGAGTCTATCCCCTTTTCACTAGCGCTAGACCAAGGAGATTGTTTGTGCTGTGGTGGAGCAGCACACCCTGTGCTACTCATATGCCTGTATCAAACCAGGAACCTTGTGGTTCTCAGGTGAATGCTCTACACTACTATATATATTTGTTGAAAACAGAATCCAAGTTGTTTTGAAGTGTTTTATTTTTAATCCTAACAATTTTCATAATGTCATATTGAAAAGAATTTATAAAACATTCAAAAGAATTATCATTCCCATTATTTTCAGTTCTCCTCTGAACAATTATCATGTGTGTTAAAACAGGTTATCATTTGTCTAAATTTTATCTATCTTGCTATTTTGTTTTGTTCGTGTTGCTAAAGTGACACTAAATAATACTAGCAGTTTATTTAGGAAGACTTAAATTACAATTTTTAAATATATGTTATGCGTTATGCAAACATGATTTAGAATAGAAAAAAATTCTCTATTTCAGAATGATAACACTTTAAGATGTTTTATAAATATTATAATACAAAATGACAACATTAAGAAAATTGTTAGAAAAATAAAAATAATTCAAAATGACATTCTGTTTTCAACAAAATTTGTTTGAATGAAGAGATGTTGCCTAAATACACACACAGGTACATACATACATACATACATACACACACCTGTGTGTGTATTTAGGCAACATCATTTCATTCAAACAAATTTTGTTGAAAACAGAATCAAAGTTGTTTTGAAGATTTTGATTTTTCTTTCTAACAATTTGTGACACTGTGTCACATTATATATATATATAAGGATAGAGAGAAAGAGAGAGAGAGAGAGAGAGATCATCTCACAATATCTTGCCCAAATCTTTGTTTACCTCTATTTAGCTAACTGTGAAATAAGAAAAAAAAGAAAAGAAAAAGGGGGGGGGGTCTCAAGTGCCTTCAGACATTTAATTGGCTATACCCAATTATTGCAACTGATTTTTCAGCAGAGAAAGATACACATAAACCATTAAAAGTCTGCTAGCCTTCTAAAACATGACAGTCAAAAATATATATATTTTTTTTTTTCTTAGCTGTAACCTCCATTAACTGTAAACATTGTTGAAAATTTATTTTAGTACATAAAATAAGTACAGTATATATTTGTGTACAAGTCAAAATTTGAAGACCTCGGTTTTAGACTAAAAGAAAAAAAAAATTGTAAAGATGAAATGAAAACAACAGAAAGACTACCAGCAACACTTGCCTTAAAGAGAAAAAAAAGAAATTGTATGAATTTATGATTTTGTAAACAAATCAAAAAGTTGACTCATACATGAGTATTTACCCAACCCATTTGCCATGATAAGGTGTGACACAAGGTCACAAGTAGGTGGCATCCAGCGAAGATCAAATTTACTTTTCTGTAGTAATGGATCTGTAAGACTTGCTTTCTAACCATTACAACACAGGAGTGTATATTATTTAAGTTCTCTTGTAAGAAAAAATAATTCAAGGCATTACCAGATTTAAATATTAAAAAGGAAGATAAAGAAGACCTATTGTTTAAAAACAAAAAAAATTGAATAAACAAACAAACAAAAAATCTGAATAAAACTCAAACAATCACTACATCTGTGAGGACGAACAGTGAAATGATGAAAGCGCTTGGGTAAAAAATACAGGACATTTTCTCTACCATCTAATATATATATATATATATATATATATATATATATATATATATATATATTATATATATATATATATATATAAAATAATCAGTCATTTTTCTGCAGTCTATTAACTATTTGGGACAGATTTTATTTTATTGTTTCTTCCCAGACAGATTTTTGTTCTTAAATTTGAGTGGGGTAGGACAGAAAGTTTAAGGTTCCTATTTCCTATTAATGTCAATGCTTGATATATCAAGAATGTATCTCATAATTCTAACTAGGACAATCATTGCTTTCATGCCCTTCATCTAGAAAAAACATTCTGAATCAATATCCAATTCACTATCAGATTAAACCAAACCTACAACTTGCAATAATACCTTCAAGGTATAGGTTATATGCAAGTATAGACCATCTAGTGATTTTTAAACTTGCTATTCAGTTATGGATCTGCAAGACTAGCTTGCTAACCATTACACCACAATGAGACCCTTTTTACCCAACTTATTTGCTACAGGTAGTGTAGGGCATATAGTGAGGTTCAAACTTTCTATTCAGTAGTAATGGATCTGTAAGATTAGCTTGCTAACCATTACCCCACAATGGGAATACCCTTTTTACCCAACCTGTTTGCTACAGGTAGGATGTGACACAAGGCTGCAAGTATGGGTCATCCAGCAAGGATCAAACTCACTATTCAGTAGTAATGGATCTGCGTGACTAGCTTGCTAACTATTCAAGTGTACTTATATGATGATTATGGATATACATGGTGTAATTGTTATCATCATAGGAAATGAACACGGCAACCCAAGTTCAAATCCTGGATGAGGCTGTTTGCATTTCACATGAGCTTGTCCTTGCTTCTCAGCAGTGTATAGCAAGTCCTGTTCATCTTAATTGGATGGTTTGTGTGATAGAGAGCAAGTGGCCATACAGCTACTTTCTTGTGAGGTGCTGTTGCCAAGATAGCATGCAGCATCCTTGCGCAACTCCCATCTAACTTTTTCTCTAGGCACTTTGTTAGAGTCCAAATGGTACAGCCATACAGTAACACTAATACAGCTTTATATTTTGCATGCAATCACACACACACATTATATATATATATATATATATATATATATATATATATATATATATATATATATACACACACACACGTCCTGCGTCTCTGACGCAGAAAAATCATATACATGCTTCCCAGTGTTTTTTTTTCTTACTCCACCATTTCCAAATAACTAAATACATTTCAATATTTTCTTGGAAACAAATTACACTGTATGGAGTACAAGGTGGGGGTTAGACGGCTTTAGTTGTTAATAGATAAAAACTTAGCAATTTATTAAAATAACAACTTTATTTGGATCCCCATCAAATCAAATCGGTGCATCCCAGAACGCACTAAATTAAAAAGCTCTTTGCATCACACACACACACAGGTTATTTCCTATAAGTCTAACATGATCAAAGGGGAACCACTCTTGACTGATAAATTATTTATTTTCCCATTAAATTAACCCTAACCCCGTCTTTCTTTTTCCCTAGTAGATCAATAAATAAATAATTTATCAGTCAAGAGTGGTTCCCCTTTGATCATGTTAACTTATTGGAAATAATATATATATATCTATATGATAGATATGAGATACCTTGATTTACAACACTAAATGGTTTATAGTGTGTGGGTTGGTGCTGTTAATTAAAACTGATGCAAAATGAGAATTCTCTCATTTAAATTAATGTAATTACAATTAATTCCTGGCTTGTACAATAAAAGAAAATTAAAATTTATAATTGCTTGAAACAATGTAACTTGCAAATAACAATAATTAGAAACAATGAATTTTAAAGCACAGTGCATTATATATATCTTCCGATAATAAAATGTATTACAAAGTTTTCTATTGGCTGGTTGGTTAGATTTTACAGCATGTCAACCCATATTGGGTTATTTAATGCCAGAGATGTTTCGTTTTATTCATTCTTGATGGGTATTACAGTTTGTTTTTTTAAAAGATTGGACCCAAAAAATTTTTTTCTTCAAATTTTTTTTAAAGCAATAGAAAGAATCTTGCAGCAATAAATAAATTCTAATAATTAATACGGTTGTTCCTAAATCTTCCATCCGTTATCATCCTGCAACACCTTCTGCTTAAAAATAAGACCATCTAAATTGTCCAAGATGCAATGCAAAAATGTAAATCCAGATTATCTGGTGTCACTTAATCGCAGATTTCTTATTTGTTCCATTTTATTTCACCCAATTTTAAAAATGAATCATTCCAAATGGTCTTGCATAACTTAAATGCCCTACACAAAATTAAAAGGAATTGAAAAAAAAAAAAAAAAAAAAAAAAAAAAAAAAAAAAAAAAAGTTACATGTTTGTTTTATTTGTAATATTGAAATTGTGAATTATGGTATATGTTTGGTATTTTGATCATGTCGTCCTGGCCTCCTGCTTTAATTTACGCTATGTTTTAGCGAGCCAATGTCAGGCAAATTTCCAGCCCAATTTAGATATTTTCTTAGTTGTGTTTTTGTCAACCAATTGATGTAGATACTTTAAACACCTCCCTCCCAGATTTTTATCGGCAAATCAATGTAAATATTTTACAACCCCTCTTTTAAGAAAGAGTGGCAGAGGATTAAATCAATTTACATACTGAACTATTTAGCACTAGCTCTTAAGTAAACATATCAAATGTTGTAATAATTAAATTATCATACTGTGATATATCCACAGGTCCTGCTAGTCCTAATAATTACAATTGTTATATATTGTTTAAGAAGCAACTTGTGGCATTTGGATTGGGATGAGAGTGTAGTGAATCTTCATGTCCCTCAGCAAGGGAAAGAAAACGAAAAAAAAAAAAAAGCAACGAGAGAGAGAGAGAGAGAGAGAGAGAGAGAGAGAGAGAGAGAGAGAGAGAGAGATTTATGAAACTGGTCAGAGAAACCAAGTAATGTATGTCCCTGCTCATAAATAACCCATCAATTGTATATTATACCAAGAAATGAAGTAATAAAAATATCTTTAAAAGGAAAGACTAGAAATTGTAACCTGGTCTATTTAAGGAGTGATGGATTCTAATTACCATTTTATAGTTATCATCTCCATCAAAAAATTGATAAAATAAAAAAATTGTTTAAAGTATTCAGCAGGAATGTACAAGGTGTGCCAAAAAGTATCAAGATTTTTTTGTACTTTTTGACACACCTTGTATTCTGAAAAAATTTCCATTCATTAAATTTTTTCAGAATACAAGGTGTGTCAAAAAATTACCAAGTTTAAAGCTGTAGTTACCAAGATAGAAATGAAGAATGAATGGAATGTTATTGTTATTTTTTATTTTTTTCAGAATACAAGGTTTGTCAAAAAGTACAAAAAATCTTGATACTTTTTTGACACCTTGTAGATCTATCTCTAGGAAATCTAATTGCAAATTCAATGGCAAATTGTTTTATTTCCTAAGCCATGCCATTTAAGTGTATTGCTTTAATAAAAAAAAAAAATCTTGCTATGGTGATGTGCCATTTTGGCTAAGGTTATTGTTACATAAAAAAAGATTAAACTGGTAAGTTTACTGGACTATTGTTTGGTTGGCATCCTTCCATCTGCGAAAGACGATGGAGTAGTGTCCAAAGGTTTTTTTTTTTTTTAAACTACATAGTTTCAGCAATTATTAGTTTAGCTAATGTACTTTTTTTTAAGTTATCAGCTTTTGTGTGTAAACACACACACATAATTTGGAATTAACCCTGTGGTTTTAAAAAAAAACTTTATAAGTTTGTAGAAAAAAAGAACATTAAAAAATAAAATATACTATCAAAGCAGATGCTATGAGGTATAACTTATTACCAAATTATAGCATTGAAATTGAATTTAAACACTATAAACCGCTATTTTGTTATATATACATATAAAAATGCAGTTATTCGTATGTACATAAGACCAACAGTATTACTAATGTAAAACAATTTTATTAATAATTGAGGTTTAAATAAAAGCAAAATCATGGAGAATGTGACATAAATAACCACGGGAATTACGACTTAGGTACTGATATAGTTTCGGTTACAGACAGACTGACAATCTCCATTATAATAATATACACACACACACACAAGCAGCCTGCCTGTTCTAGTCACACTGGTGAGCCGTGAAACAGGACTGTATATGAATGAATAATTATATATATATGTGTGTATGTGTGTGTGTGTGTGTGTGTGAGAGACTATTTTCCAGCACCTCACTTATTGTCCAGTAAATGAAATAGATCAACGTTTTTCATAACTAAAACGTAGAAACATTTTGGTGGTCTCATCCATTGTGAAAATAACAAAATGAATAAATAGAAAGAGAACAAAACACATTCAAACTTTAACCAATATAAACACAAAGGCCAGCATTCTATTTAAACAGAAAAAAAACAAACTGTTACATTAAATGTTTTATTATTAGTATCTGCCATGATCTTTTTTTTAAGATTCAAATATTTACTCACAGTATATCGTAAAATAATGTTCACCCCAAAATATTGACCTTACAAATTCAAAAAGATAATATTAATATAGTAGCTATACCCAAAATGGGCCTAAAATGCGTTTTTGACAAAATGACTTTAGCCCCCCCCCCCGGGAAAATAATTAACCAAAAATCAGGGAATTATCGGATTTTAATGAAATGTTCAGTGTTTACGTATCAATGAATGATCTTTATAATGCATTACTTATTTTATTTAAAACTTTCATTTTTTTCAGGTCACTTAGTTTTGACCCCCCCTTATATTGGGGGCGTAACATTTTTTATGAGTTGGTCATTATCGATACTAAATACAGTATAAATAAAGAGATAAAAGACCGAAGTTATGAATAGAAACAAAAAATTTTTTTTACGGTGGCTTTTCTATGAGAAAATAAGTACCGAAAATCAAAAAATAAAATGTAAAAAAATAATTTTTTGGAGATTTCTTTTTTACTCATTTCGATAATTATTTAATTGGCTATTATTTTATAAAAGAAAAAAATTATACATCGATATTTTTTCTGCTTAAAAAGGGGAGGGGATACATTTTCAATCGAGTTTTTCTTCAAAACATATACTTTTTTCGAAAAAAATAAGGTTTGCATTAAGTAGATATTTATTTTTAGAATCTAAAAATATAACATTTTAAACTTAACATCAGGCTTAAGTATTTTAAATGAATTTTATATATTAATTTTTCATAGCAAAAATACTAAATTAAAGTTTTGAAATAAAATAACTCATGCATTATAAAATTCATTAATTGATAAATCAATACTGAAAATTTCATTAAAATCAGATAATTACCTGATTTTTGGTAAAATTTTTTCCATCCCAAATGTCAAGTTAAAATTGTAAACAAGTGCCTAAAACCATTGAAAAAGAGGCTGAATGGCAGATCACGTTGAAATTGACCAAAACAAATCGTTTTAAATCTTTTAAAAAATAAACTGCATATGTAATGATATTTTTCTTTTTTTAATGCTGGTCATTATGTTACTACTTATCATTTTAGACAAAAGTTTGACCTTAAATAATAGATTTAATTAATTTTAATTTGTTTTTAAAAACTAGCTGAAGACAAATTTGGGTAACCCTATAATATAGAAAACTAAAATTAGATTAAATGGTTTTTAGATTTTTGTAAAGACAGATAAAACAAAATTGCTACATTTGCTGATAAAATAGTTGATATTTTCAATACAAAAGTTTGTGCGCATATATTACATAGACACTTAAAAATAAATTTAAAAAATGAAATCAAAACAAACCAGCTAAAACATGAAAGATATTAATATACTAAGTTTCTAATTGTACAACAGTTATAATCTTTCAACACCCTATGGTTAAAAAGATGCGACAGGACAACTCGTGGGTGCTTCACCATAACAACACACCTGCCCACACTGCCTGAGTATCTGAGAGTTCCTGGCCCAGAAGAACATCACTGTGCTGGAGCAACTTCCCTACTCGCCCAACCTGGCTCCATGTGATTTTATCCTCTTCCCAAGCTCAAGCGGGTTATCAAGGGACCCAGTTTTGAGGATGTGCACGACATCAAAAAGGCTGTGATGACAGAGCTATGGAGAACCCCAGAAGAATCCTTCCAAGAGTGCATGCAAGTGCGGCAGAGAAGGATGGGAAAGTTTATTAGACTCCAGGTGGATTACGTTGAAGGGGATAACTTGTAATTTGGATTTGAAATAATTTTTTTGTGACACCAGTCCTGTAACTTTTCTGACATACTTCTATGCACAAGGAGGAGGTGACACTAGGTCAGTTTTTAAGCGGAGTTGAACAGGTTTGAATTCAAAGTTTTCGTTCTACTAGACCAGTTGCCAGACCAAGGTTAAAGAATTCAGTCTGCTTTACTATTTTACCCATAGCTGGAGGGAGAATAGTTGGATTAATACCTTTTTCAAGGGTATTAGCAAATTGTAAATACAGTCAAAATTGGCGTCAGAGTAATTTTTGTTGGCCATCATCAAAATGTCTGGATTTTAATAAGACTTTGTCAGAATACTCCTCAAGATGGAGAAAGTAATCTGGTTGGTTGGTTGGATCTTATGGCATGTCAATCTTTGGGTTATTTTATGCCAAAGATATTTTGTTTTATTCATTCTAATTGGGTATTCAATTTTTTTTTAAATACATTTTTAGAACTCATTTTTTTTTCTCTATTTAACCCATAAATGTGACCCTCACAGGTTCAGAATGGACCAGGTAGTAATGGTGATAAAGGGGTACTACACACTCCCCAGAGCTCCAGAATTGGAACCTTACCATCAGATGCAGTTTGATGTCATACTCAAGACACTAGCACATATGATAAAAAAGGTTAGGGGTTTGCCATAAGGCAAATAGGGTTGGGACAATCATAGGTACTAAGGCTTGATGTGAATAGCCAATTGATTGGAGGGGGTCTCAATAGTAATCTGCAAGAAGCAGGTTTGGTTTGGTTTGTTTTGTTTTGTTTTATGGCATATCAACCTCAGTGGGTCATTTAATGCTGACAAAGTTTTGAAATAAAATCATTCTTAATGGATACTCAATTTTTTTTTAAAAACACATTTTTCTATTTAACCCATAGATGGGACCCTAACAGGTACTACCAATCTGGGTTAGAGTGCACCAGGGAGCAATGGTGATAAAGTGGCGCTCCACATTCCAAATCTCCAAAACTGGAACCTCACCATCAGAGAGTTTAATGTCATTCCCAGGACATGAAGACCCTCCGCCACCACCTTCTATAGCACATATATGATATAAAGGGCTGGAGGAAGTGGTGTTGCATAAAAAGTGTCAAAATTGATTAATCAATTTTATACATTAACAGAAAGAGGGCAATTAGAGTAAAATTAAATGGTAGTGTTATGTTTATTGAATGATTTTGGTAATCATGGTTTATCTGCCAAAAATATTACTTTTTAGGCCAAAATAATTTGTCAATATTGGAGGTTTGGCAAATTTCTGTTTCAAATTAAGTAGGTTTTTTAAAGTTTTTTTTTTTATATCTTTTCTACCCAGTGAAAAATTGTTAAGTGTTCTTGCTGTTAACCACAAAAATGCAGACAACCTCAGCTAGAGACTTTTGCGCTAGAAGGAAGTGGTGGTCGAGGATCTTAATGTCCTGGGTATGACGTTAAACTTTTTTTTTTTTTTTTTTAATTTAAAAAATTTTTTTTTTTAAAAGTTAAAAAAAAAAAAAAAAAAAAAAAAATGAATACCCATAAAGAATGACTAAAACAAAAATGCCTGGCATAAAATAACCCAAAGATTGCCATGCCGTAAAATCCAAGCAACCAACCAGATTACTTTTTCCATCTTCAGGAATATTTTAGCAAAGTCTTATTAAAATCCAAACCTTTTGAAAGGAGATGGCCAAGAAAAAGGTGTGTAAAGAATTTGAGTTTAAAATTTTTTAAATTGAGTACCCATGAAGAATGAATAAAACAAAATATCTTTGGCATAAAATAAGCCAACAAGGGTTGACATGCCATAAAATACAACCAACCAACCAACATCAGCTAGAGGCTTGTGCATAGGATCAAAACTCAAAAGAGAAACAATGTTAAAAAATTTTTTTTTTAAAAGATGGAGGATAATTTAAGCACAATTGAAATCTTTCATTGAAAAATTAAATTCCTAAAATCTGAGCAACAGAGTTCATTGGCGAACCATGAAAGATGCACTGGAATTAAATTCACTCTTAAATATGTGACAGTTGTTTTGAATTAAAATAAAATGAAAATACAAAAAAAATAAATAAATAAATAAATAAAATAAAAATATATTTTAAAGGGGGGGTTAAAATATTTACATTTACTTGATAAAAAAACCTGGTGGGTGGCTGTAAAATATTGCTTTCTTATCACATTAACTTGTTGATTTTGCCGACTTCAGACCATTAGAAAAAAAAGAAAAAAAAAAAAAAAGAAAAAAGATTTGTTGATAAAAAGCCTTAAACCGGTAAAAAAAAAAAAAAAAAAAAAAAAGTATATTTTAAAAGGGGGGGGGTAACATATTAACAACTAATAGTCGATAAAAAAACGGGTGGGGGGATATTGCTTTTATATTGTATTAACTTGTCGGTAAAAACACCTTCAAACAGCTAAGCAGTTCATAAGTAGCACGGGTCACTTTTTCAACATTTTTTTTTTTTTTTTTTTTTTTTTAAGAGCAGGAGGCCAGGACGCAACAAATCCGATTTGCACTGTTAGTAAAACTATACAGATTCCATTTGAATTTACACTTTATATGGCTCTAGTTTAGCATGTAAAGTTATACAGTGCAAAATCTTTATAAATAGATTTTTTTTTTTGGTTTTATATTAATTTGTAGGTCATAATCCATAATCACTTAATTACATAAAGAGGAATTGGAGTCTTTGTATATACACACACACACTTTAACAAATCCTGGAAGCAGCACCCCACAAAAAAGTAGCTGTACAGCCACTTACTTCCTCTCACACAAACCATCGAAGTAAGATGGACAAGACATAAGCATATCCTTGCTTCACCAGTATAAATGGACACACCAACCAGTGTAGATCAACCAGCAAAAACCAACATCATTCAGCTCTGTGCAGATTCAGAAGACCTGCCAGGGGTCATGAGCAATAGGGATGGGTGGCAAGAGAGAGTAATGGGAATCCATGCTATCAGCGAGACATGATGATGATGATACACACATGTGACAGAAAGTGGATAGAGGAGGTGGAGGAGCAGGAGAAAAGGGGAGAGTGAGAAACACACACAGAGTGAAGTAGCAGTACACACAATTCCTCTAGAAATGATTCAGGTTTAATATAAGTATTTTTCTAAGTTACAGTTAATGAACTCTGCAAGCAATGAGAATCAGGCTGTAGAATTTGCCATCATCCAAAATCAGTCAAATTATAACAAGTAGTTATAACATCAAGTTATATTAAAAAGTGAATAAAAATAAAAAATTAATAAATTTAAAGTTATATATATATGATACTGATATATATGAATGAAAAAAAAAAAAAAGAATGAATTAAAAAAGTCATTCAGTCAGTAGGGCGTTCAGCTAGAAACCACAAGGTTCCTAGTTCGATACCGGTCCTCGCCAACTCAGTGTATGAGTAGCACAGGGATCTGTGCGGTAAAGTAAGAAACTGATGATATGTGTGGTGCACCACCTCAGATGCTAAAAAACAATCTCCTTAGTCTAGCACTATTGAAAAGAGGATAGACTCCCTCGCTGACACCGACTTTAGGTGGTCCCGTCAATTTTACTTTACTTATATCAGTGGTTGGTAGGTATAAAACTCAGGCATTCCCACATGACAATTTTCATCTTGAGAGATGAGGTTTACCGTTGATCTCAGGGAAATTAAGAGATTATAATACAATTTCTCTGAATTTTTTTTAGAGGAGGCCTGATAATTTGGATTATTCAAACTATTTTCCTCATCTTTATTGTTATCTGCACAACATTTTGGTTGATGTGCCCTCCAGCCTTCTTCCGGTATTTGTCGAACTTGGGAACCTCCTGAAGTTCCGTGAAGGCTTCCGATTACGACAAGAAAGTTCCCAAGTGCAAAGAGAAGGTTCCAAAATGGGAGGAGGGGGTTCCTGAATCCGACAAGAAATACCTGAAGAAGGCCGGAGGGCACATCGCCAGAGTCATTGAGCAGATAAAGATAAGGACAATAGTCCAAATATAAATAATACAAATTATAATATATCAATTATGGAGGTACGCAGTGTAATGGATATTGTCATAGGAAATAGACATGGCAAAACGATTTTAATTCTGGACAAAGCATGTTTGCATTTCATATAGCGCTAATACCCCTGGGAAAAGTAGGAATCCAACTTTTTTCCCCTCCAGCTATAGATAATAGGCAGGGCAGACTGCAGTCTTTATCCTTGGTTAAGTAACCAGTCTAGAACAGTTCAAATCCTGGATGAAGCTGTTTGCATTCCATATAACGCTAATACCTTTGGGAAAGGTAAATGAATGACATTCTTTTTCCAGCCTTAATTTAGAGGCAAAATAGGAAAATTATAACCCCCCCCCCAAATCGGAACAGTAAGGTTTAACACAAAATAATTTGGCACACTTTCCTAACTCATGAAGGGGAACATTTGTGCCAAATTTCAAGTAATTCGGTGTCAGTGGGTGTAATGCCCTGGTGAATTGATATGAAATGACCCTATAATACAATGTTAGTTTGGACTAGTTTCCTATAAAAAAAAAGTAAAATTGTTATCCATCCCCAAAAGGTGATGACTCCTCTGAAGGGAATTAGGATATGCATGAATAGATGTAGGTTAGTAAAGGGTTGTATAGGTCCAGACCCATCCTCTCAACATCTCATCATCCCAAATACAGAACAGCTGATATAGGATCAATTGCAGGGAATGGCTGGAGCAAACTTCAATGTGACAGATGCCTTTCTTGTACTTCACAACACAAGTAAAAAAAAAAAATTTAAAAAAAAAAAAAATTTTTTTAAAGTAAAGTTGTTGGGGTGGCCTAAAGTGAGTATCAGTCAGACAGCAAGAGAGTCTATCCCTTTTTCACTAGTACTAGACTAAGGAGATTGTTTTTGCGTCTGAGTGAAGCACCACAACTACCATCAGCTCCCCACTTTACCTTCTCTTAGGTTACAGAGCCCAGTCTGCTCTACTGGAGGGAAAGTTGTTGGATGCATATCTTTCCTAAAGGTATTAGCACTATGTGAAATGCAAACAACCTTGTCCAGGATTTGAACTTGGGTCAATCAGTTCATTTCCTGCAACGATAACCATTACATGTAATCATCTTTCTTTATACATACCCCTTTGCGCAAGTAGGATGTGACCGTCAATTTCTTAAGCAGAGCTTAACAAGTTTAAATTTAGAGTTCTCCTTCTAGACTGGTTGCCTAACAAAGGTTAAAGAGCCTTACTATTTACCCATAGTTGGGTGAAAACTTTTCCAAAGGGTATTAGCACTATGTAAAATACAAACGGCTAGGTACAAATTGAAACTCATGTGTAGCCATTACAAAAAAAAAAAAAAAAAAAAAGTGTGGACTCCTCGGCATGGCGCCTAAGACATTGGACAATAAACCCGGCCCTCACCCATTTTAGGCAGGGCTGGGACCACACAAGTAATTTTAAAAATAAAAAGAAAAAAGAAAATCAAGTTTTGTAAAATCATACAAGTTATATAAAAAGCATTTAGATCTTTAATTTAGTGAGGTAATTTATAAATAACCTAGTATAGCTATATTTTTAATGACAAAATAAAACCTGGCATATGGCTCATTTTAGCATATTTAGCCTTGAATTATACTGTCTGTAATCATACCCTCATTTGAAAATAATATTCTGGTGAAACCCCCCAAAGAAAAATTTTCACATAATTTTCTGACAAAATAGAGTTCAAGTAGACCTTCAATTTGATATGTGATACAAAGCAAATATTAGTTGGAAAATTCAACTATATCCAATTAACAATAACTAAGTGGACACCAATGTGAATAAATCTGTATCTGTGCAGGTCTTATTTGAATTATTTGTTACTTACTAAGCTTGGCCTAGCCTGACACCAAGGTTGCACAGTTGGGAGTTATAAGGTCCGATGCCAACTCCTAGGATTCCTATAATTCCAACTTCTTAACATAATTAGAATTAAGTTAGCCACTTTACCTTTGCTGAAATAATTTTATTAAAAATAACACTATTTCATCATTGTCACTTGACACATGCTCTACACCAGGGGTCACCAAACTACGGCCCACAGGCCGGATCTGACATGCGAAGGCATTTTATCAGGCCTGCCGACGGTAGTTGAATTTGTAATGTTTTGAAAATATATATGTTGGTTAAATTTGTTTTTGTGCATCTTACGCCACTCATCCATGAATATAACATGGAAAGATAAATTTTGTTTTACATCTTTTTCTCAGAGCTTTCGTTATGGCTAACAAGTATTGAACACAATAATAATGTGGCCCGCACTCATTATTTTTTCAATTATCTGTCCCACCGTGAAAAAAAGTTTGGTGATCCGTTCTCTACGCTATAATGCAAGTTTGGCTATTTCTCACCATGTTAAGAGGGGTACACCACGTTCATAAGATAAATTTGTAAAATTATGTATTTTTGATAAATTTATATACCTGTCAAAATAAATTTGTTAGATGCTTAATGCAAATTTAAAAAAATAAAAAACTTAGTACGCAATAAAATGATATCTAGTAAAGAAGAAGATTGCAGATCTGGAAGTATAAGATCAGACTCCTACGATGCTGACTCCATCTAAAACCTCAGACTCCCACCAACTCCAACTCTGCATCCTTGTCTGTCACAAGGTCAAATAGAGAATTGGGAAGATTGTGTTACACCAATTACCTACCTAACAAATTGGCACTAAAAATTCTAGCTTTTAACTAAAGCTGAATTAGTGCTAATTACAAATTAGCTACCCCTCACCCCCCTCAGGTTTTTATAAAAGATTCCATCAGGTTTTCATTAATTTCATTCTTTGAAGATTTTTTTCCTCATTTTTTTTTTTTTTTTTTTACTTGATACAAATTTGGTGAAGCAAAATATAAAAATTAGTAAGGTTACCTTAGCATAGCTTAGCAAAAAAAATGTTTTGATATTCTAATGAAGGAATTACTGGTAGGTGTTGTTTGACTACCGCAAAAAGAATTCATATGGCAATGATCATTATAAGTAACTGTAGGCATAACACATCACGCAATAAGTCCTGGGCCTCACATATATATGGTGCCACTAATAAACAAATCCATATCATTTTTATGAAGTACTAACCTTCAAATGGCACATGTCAAAATTTGAGCCCAATCGGATTATTAGCTGAGCATTTCCCAGCTGAGGTTGATTTGCAAGTGGCATGGACGCATAGTTGAAGAGCCAGGATGTTAGATGAGTGTTACAAGTTCAAACATCCGAAATTGAGGATTTTGTGAAAGAATAAAAAGAGTGGCTTTTTTGTGAAGCCAGTTTGAACTCATGAGTTATGAATACTAGCAAGAATATGCAACCTCTGAGTATTGAAGTTTTAATGAAATATAGAATTAGAAAGACTAACAAAATTAAATAAGAACACATAAAAAGATTACTTATTTCAATTATATCTTAATTGATTCCTATATAAAAATCATTTATAAGATTGATTTTTATATGTTGGAGAATAAAACAATTAGATATCAATAACGCCAAGTATTATTATTTGTTAAAACCAGTATGCATATATTATGTAAACCTTTATTTCTTAGTGATATACAAGACGCATTGCAGAATTTTAAATGCAATAATAACATGGTCTGTTTTTAGGCAAATCTAACTCAGATTTTCAGAGAGACATCATTGATAAATAAGATTTATTCTATGCACGAATGATTTTGACTATAAATTAAATAGTCATTGATAAACTTACGCAATTCTTGAGGGTATCGTGACAGTTTCAGTTACAGATAGACACCGAATCTCCATGATAAGATTTGTAGTGTACTTCAAATGACAATATTCCGACACAAATATATCTTTGCTCTAATGGCATATAAACCTTTGTGGATTATTAATGCCAAAGCCATCCTTGTAGAAGAACAGTAGTGATACTATCTAACCCATAGGTGGGAGGGGGATGAGTGGGTTCATGCCTTTGCCCAAAGGTATTAGTACAAAAGTGAACATAATAGCAGGAGTAGAATTTCAACTTGTTTACTATGGATGTTGCAGTCGAGCATGTTAGCTACTATACTATAGCGACTCCCTTGTTTTGATTTATGGATACATAAATATAAACATGACACATACATTAGTCAGAGTACACAAAAGTGTAATAACCTCCAAAATATTTACTATTAAATAAAGAATAAATAGAAATTTAGCAACAAGTTGGATAAACTGAAGTAAATTGTTGAAGCAAAATATATAAAAAAATTAGTAAGGCTACCTTGACATTGCTAGAGAGAGAGAGAGAGAGAGAGAGAGAGAGAAAAAAAAAAAAAGTTTTCAAATAAAGAGACTAATCACATAACCTGGTATAGTTGGAGGAGCACTACTCTTGTATTCTTGCAAAATAAGGTTACGTAATTTGAGTTTGAGTTTTGTTTAACAGCATATCAACCTCTGTTGGTCATTTAAAGCCAAAAAGGTTATTTTGGATTTCAGTCTTTAAAGTTATTTTGGATTTCAGTCTTTAAAGTAAAGTCTATGGAGATATTCGGTTATGTTTTGTTATATCTTATTGAAAAAGTTGCATTTTTTAAGAAAATTTAAAATGTTTTCCTGGTTTGTATTTTTAAAGATGTCCCTCAGGTTTCTTGCTTGATAGTAATTAGTGCGGATATGTTTAAGGTTAGGTAATATTAAGAAACATGATGTTACCAAACAAAATTCTTTTGTAAATAAGTAATACATAAATGGAAATGAAAATGAACAACAGAAAGACAAGAAAAGAATAATAATCAAAATGATGGAACGAAACAAACGTAGAGAATGACGATAAAGGGAATAAATGAAAAGAAGAAGAAAGAGAAACCTCATTCAGAAGATTAAATTTACCTTCACCCAAATGGCTGACTTTCTTTTTTTTCCTTTACTTTTTTTTTGAGCATGTATAAAAAGTATAAGAAAATTAAAAATACGAAAACAGTATTGCATCAAAAGAGAGCATGAAATAGAATTGTTCGTCCGGCTCCTGGTTTATTTTAGGGGTTTACTACCCTAGCCCTTCCTTGGGATGGGCAAAGCCACTAGGCAGCAGAGGTTTTGTGTTGACGTGTATACTTGGACTACTGTATTTGTCTATCCTCATCTCTCTCATAAAAGTGTTACAAATCATCGCTGCCGATGTTCCTGAGGAAACTAGGAGAGTAAACCCCTAAAATAAATCTGGAGCCGGACTCCCTAAGATGGAGTAATGCTGAACTTCAGCGCTACACAGCAACTTCTGCGACACTGCCATTGCCAAACTGCATTGGTTTTTTACCTTTCCTTTGGACCACAGTGGCAGTGTGGAGAGAGGGGAATCTGCTGCTTGGGCAACAGCACATCCTCCATACCGAACCGGCCAGGCTATGTAGTTTAAAAAAGAAAAAAAATTTGGACACTACTCCATCTTTCACAGACGGAAGGATGCCAACCAAAATTTAAGATGAACAGAGCCCATCCCTTGTGTTTGAATTAATAGTTTCCCCTTCTCCTAGACAAGTTGCCATACCAAGGTTAAAGAGCCCAATCTGCCCAAATATTTACCTATAACTTGAGAGAAAATAGGATTCATACTTTTCCCAGAGTGTATTAGTGCTCTGTAAACAGTCTCATTCAGGGTTGTTGGATTATTTTTGGTATATAGTTATTAACTAAGCTTAGCTGTGGCACAAGGCCAGAAGTGTCACCCGGTGAGAATCGAAATCACAAAAAATGGTCTGCAAATCTAGCTTGCTAACCATTATACTACGTGAGGTGCCCTTTCTTTAGCCATGCTGCAATCTATAACTTAAATTTATAGACTAAGTGAGGTCATATGGTTTAAACCTCAGCCAATCAACAGCCCAAATACGTGGTTGGTTAACTACTTAATCAGCTGATACTGACAGACAACCATTTGCACTCATTGACAAACGACCTACCAGACTGAGGAGCACCAAGGAACAACCAAAGGATTCTTCACTAAGGATTGCGCTCTGCTTAACACAAAGGATTTCCGTTGGACAGTGCTCTTGCTTGAAGCCTAAAGGATGGCCACAAAAATTGTAACAAGGGTTTGGTTTTACAGCATATCAACCCTTTTCAGGCTATTTCATGCCGAATCATTTTGATATTAGGTTAATTACAGTACCTACTTTTTGCTTAAATGGTCACCCATCTAAGAATTAAACAGGCTCATCACTGCTTAACTTCAGTGATCTAGTGGGAACTGATCCTTTCAACGTGACTTGTTTGTAAGCTATTTTGATATATGGATACATAAATGAACATGACAAATACAGTAGTTTTATTTGGTTTCTTTGTTTAATGGCATATCAACCCAAGTATTAAAAAATAAAATTTAAATGATAACAGCATAGATTTTTTTTTTCATTTAATATTTTAGATAGTAGACATTAACATTTCTTTTCAGAGTAGCTGGATCAATGCGAGGTCTATCTTTTTACATAGGGATTTAAATGGGGCATCCCACGAGGATTCGACTCGCGATTCAGTATTAATGGATCTAATTTTTTTAAATCCCCCTCTACCCAGGTGATGCCAGGTAGCCACCGCTAGTATATAATAATCTCCAAACATGCATGATAAAAAGAAATGAATAAAAATTTAGATAAATTGATAAAGAAAAGAAAAAAAGGTCATAGTTTAGACAATCTTGATTTTATGTTTGTATTAATTTTATTAAAGACAAAATTATATAAGAAATTAAGAAATAAACTAAAACATTTCATTACATAAGTACCTTAGTACTTATACATCACAATGCAATTGGATACAATGAATTAAGTTATCTATATATACATACATACATACATATTATACAAATAAAATAAAAAGAAATAATGTTGCTGATGTATTAATTCAGAAAAGATATGTAAACAGTAATTGTTAAGTCAGGCGGACATGAACAATGGCCCGTCTGAAAAGTACTTGTACTGAGAGTAAATTTCCTTCATGTAGTAGGCCACTTGAATTGAGCTTAAACAAATTCCAACAGAAAGTCACAAGAAGATAGCCTGAGTGTAAATGCTCGTATATGAGTCAAATGTAAACTTACTATGAAAGTACTTCACCAAATACGACCAATTTTCAAGAGTTTCAGAAACAGATGTTCGAATGTGAATTGATAACTTTGCAATTTTATTTTACTTAAAAAAAAAAAAAATTAAAAAATAGAAAGTTAAAATAAAATTCTTTAAAAAGAAAAAAGTTTAAAAATCTTTATAAAAAAAAAAAAAAAAAAAAAAAAAAAAATTAAAAAAAAAAAAAAAAATAGAAAGTTGAAAATTTTTTTTAAATAGTAAAAAAAAAAAAAAAAAAAGTGACGGATGAATCTATCAAAATATCATCATTGGTTTAATATGTTATAATGGAAACTATGTCTGTAAATCGATACTATGTCACCACCAACATCACAATTCTCTTAGTTATTTCCGTCACATCTTTGATGATTATAAAATCATTAATCTTAATTAGCCTCTTATCTATTAACAATGTCTATTAAACAGCCACTATTATATACCAACCAAAACAAAATTTCTTATCTATTTCCTCCCTTTTGGTCTTTTTTAATTTTGTTTTCAGTCATACCTTTTGGTCAAAAGTCACATATGCAGATAGATTGTAAGTCAACAACTAAGTGAAAAATTCAGTTTGATATCTTATTATAATAGAGATTATGTGTTTGTAATTGAAACGACATCATCGTCATAATTCCCTTAGTTATTTACATCACATTCTCAATTACTAAATAATCCTTATTTAATCTTAACTCTGTTTTAGTTTAGTCAGTAGAGTGCCTAGGAACCACAAGGTCAAGGGTTCAATACCGGCTCTTGCTAACTCAGCATACAAGTAGAACAGCTTGGATCTGTGGGGTAAAGTGAGGGTCCTGCTAGCATTACAAGTAATGTTCGATTTTTGTTATCTTGGCGGGCATCGGACGAAAAAAAACGGAGAGCAATTTAAGTGGCCTGAAAAGAAAGTATTTTTAATTTCAAGATGATCATTGATTTTTATTTGTTTATATTGTCTAAAGCACCCCTGCCTAATATATTGATTGCAATCGACCAATAAATCATAGAAAGACAATGTGGATAGACTGCACACCATTCATAAAAACATTTAGATGTTAACCTACATCTATCCTCATCAGAGGAAGATAGTGACCATAAATATATCAAATTGTTTTCTACCATAACGATTTATGCAGTCACAAAGTACACATTTACCCATAACTTAAGAAGAAAAAAAAAAAAAAAAAAAAAAAAAAAAAAAACTGTCATTTAGCTATCATCAATTTATTTCAACCAGAACTCAATATGAGCCTATAAGACTAGTTCTGGTTGAAATAAATTTATAATAGGCAAGTGACGGTTTGTTAAGTTTTTCTTTCTTATTGAAAGAATTTATATATAGTCAGCAAGTTATTGTTTAAACATGTCAAAGACCATGGAACATTTCTTTGCGACCTTGTTTTTTTTTTTTCCCCCCTAGCTTTTGTGCTAGTTTCTTTATGTCAGGGTCCAGTTGATGTACATGTGTGTGTATATATATATATATATATATATATATATATATATATATATATATATATATATAACATTATTATAAGCAAAATAAACCCAATGTAGTAATTTATAAAGCTTCACTTAATTTTGTCCTTGGGCCAAAATTAGGGGCATCCATTGAAGATTGAACCCATTAGTAATGGTCTGCTAACCTAGTTTGATAATCGTTACACCACAATGAGGTAATTTGAAAATAAATGAAACCAATGTAAGTTACTACATCTGTCCCATAATATTTGTTATATTTGCATATAAATTTTAAAGATTAAATGTACCAAGTATTATGGGACATAAAGGTTAGTATTACGCTGTGTTTTTATGTTCACTCCTTGCAGATGTGGATAATTCCAATGCAATATTTTTAACTAACAGTTTGATTGAGCATAAGCTTTTGTTTTGTGACAACTTATGAAGTTGTAAAAACCCACTGCCTCTAACCAAACAGTTGCTCATATATAAGAAAAAGAATTTTATGGGGAAACCAATCCAAGTTCATATAATATTATATATACACACTATATAATATATATATATATATATATAATCTGTAAAAACACACACACACACACATACACAGAATATTATTTAAGCTTACCGAATAAAATATGAAATAATACATTTTTCACAGAGTTAAATCTAATCAGGTTAGATTATAGATTATTTCTTGTTGCTAGTACTCTATAACCCAATACAACATTGTTGTTGTTGTTGAGAAGGGGCAATGCCAAGTAACCCTCATTACCCTGAGAAATAGCACAAAGGAAAATCAACAAGTCAACAGATCTAATAATTTTCAGGTGAAAAGTTCCAACCAAATTTAATTATTTCATCTCCTCTTAAACTTCAATTCTGATAAGCAATTTCATCTTTTTGTTTTAATCTATCAAGTTAATTTTAAAATGGCATTTGAAAAAGAATCAATTGATATTTTTGAATAGATTTGCACTGAACATGGAAAGTTATTTGGATTAATTTTTGTATGTTAAATAAGTCATAAAAAAATCTTGTTTCTTAAAGAGATTTTAAATTGTGGCTTAAATAGAAGATATGTTAAAACACCTGCTTGTACTTGATGATTTTTTAAAAACATTCCAAGAAGAGAGAGAGGTAGAGAGAAATAAAGATATTTAATTGAAATAAATAATATCCAGCTGCTATAAGTTTTTTTTTTATTATTATCAAACAATAGTCTCTGGGAAAGAAGTTGAATGTATACATTTGTGTTTTCCAATATAATAAGAAATAATAGAATTCAAGTTATCTATTTGATAATTGTCTAGCATTATTTAAGACATTCTTAATAGACAAATGAATAATTAATATTTAAGAATTACAGATTATACTTTTCATTATAAATTTGTACAAATTAAAAATATTACAATTTTCTTAAGAAAGAAAAATAAAAATAAAAAAAAACAAAAACAATCTTCATTTATAGTCATATGAAAGATATAAATGAAAAGAATATTCTCAATTCAAAATGATTTTTAACCCAATTGACTTTCAGGTTAAAATTACAGTTAATCTATTCTCACATTTTATATACTGTCCGTAACACTATTGAGGCCGGTCTTGAGTTTTACTCAAAGTTTTTACTGTTAGTTTATCGTCGAAATCTTTTTGCAAGCAAAATATATTTTTCCTCTTTACTCATCAAAGCTATATTTATTTCCCAATAACATTAATACAATGTGTAAAAAAATTAATTAATTGAATTTAAAATTTTAAATTAAAAAAAACAAACAAACAAACAAACAAACACAGCTTCAATGGCATAATGGACTGTTAAAATCAATTTACAGGATAAAGTCTAAGATTTAAAGTATTTTCTCAGTACTAATCAGAATGAAATTAATATTTAAGAGAATATCCTTTATATACTTCATTGAATTTATTATAAAAAGATAACTGAATGTGTAGGTTTGCTGAAAATTTATACAATTTAATAAGCGACAAAAGAAATAATTAAGGATAGAATGTATGTACTAAATTCTACAATAGAAAAAAATAATACACACACACACACACACACACACACGAGATTATCAAAACTGAATCTTTTCATACAAAAAATAAAATAAAAATGTGTGTACTATTTTGCAACTTGTGTAATAAGTTCATATCCAAACAAATCAGTACCATTTTTGGGGAAAAGATTTTTTTTTAAATTTTGGGGAACCAATCTAGATACTTTTTGAATAAAGTGTTTTTGGTGAAACACAGAATTTTGCAAATACAGCATACCCCATACTCAGCAGACCTAGCTCCATATAACTTATAGTCACTTAACTCTTTGCCTACTTTAAGCTACTCACAGAAGCTCTCTCTCAAGCTAAGTATTAAAAAAAAATTATCGTTAGTTCATTATAATTGAGCAGAAGGACTCGGATTACAATAATAATAATAGGAATAGAATGAGTTTTGAGGAGAATAGATAGTGAACTTTGAAATATCCCATCATACAGGTAAAAAAATACCAAGAAAATTTGGTACAGCCGTGGGGGGAAATTTGGTAAGTAAATAGTTAAACCCAAAATTCCCACATGCATACACACAAAAAAAAAAAAAAAAAAAAAAAAGAAAAGAAAAATGGCTTCAATTCATGATTATGGACTGTTAAAAAGAATTTACAGGAAAAATTTTAAAATTTAAAGAATTTTCTCAGTATAAATTAGGATGAAGAAATTCATAATTAAGAGAACTCGATGTCCATGCTACCTTAACTTAGATATAAACACTATCCATGATATTGAGCACTGTTTACTTATAAATATAGCACCCATATACAGTGATGTTGATAGCTTTTTAATTCAGTGCGTCCTGGGACGCATGGATTTGATTTGAATGAGTCCCCGGGAAAATTTATGAGTCCTGACTAAAGTTTCTAAATAAAATGTAGAGTTTATCTATGAACAACTAAAGCCATCTAACCCCTACCTTGTACCATACAAACTGTAATTTGTTTCAAATAAAATATTGAAATGTATTTACAGTTAGCAGGAAATGGTAAGCAAAGAAGAAAAAAAAACAAAAAACAAAAAAAAACAAAACACAGACGCATGGATATGATTTTTTCTGCGTCTTTTTAGATTTTTATGCATCAGTGACGCAGGACGCATACCTATCAGCATCTCTCTCATATATATATATATATATATATATATATATAACAAACAAGTAAAGCAAAACAAACACTTGACACAAAAGAAAGTAAGGAGGATGTAAACAGGAATAGAATTTATTTCTTGATACGTATCTGACCCAAATGCATATATTGAAGTGAATGAGCCAGTTTTTTTTTTAGGGGGGGGGTCCTTGCACAAGAAAGTTTTGGCGTGGTGATAAGCAGAAAAGATTTTTTTTTTTTTTTAAAGTAGAGATAGGGTTATCTATTTCCTAAAATAGCCAGGAGAAATCTCCATTTTATAAGAAAGAATTATGCATTTCAATGTTCAACAGCCTTAAAATGTACATACAGTGAGTACCACTATCCACAACTAATGCAGTTTAAAATAAAATAAAAATTTTTTTAAATAAATAAATAAAATCTAGACTAATAATAAATTCAAATCGTTATAGGAGAGAAAAGTAAAAAGCTTCATATACTATAGAGGATGTAGGGCATCCCATTGTGGTATAATGGTTAAGCAAACCAGTCTCACAGATCTATAACCCGATAGAGAGTTTGATCCACAACTAATGCAGTTTGAAATACAAAAATAAATAAAATCTTCTAGAGTAATAATAAGAAAAATCATTATAAAAGAGCAAAAGTAAAAAGCTTCATATTCTATAAGGCAACCCATTGTGGCATAAAGGTTAGCAAGTCAGTTTCACAGATCCATTACTGAATAGAGAGTTTGATCCTCACTGGATACCCAAGACTAGCGACATTGTATCACATACTACCCCAGAGATGCTGATAACTTTGATTTAATGCATCCTGGGATGCATATATTTGCTTTGAATGAGTCCCCAGGAAAGTTTATGGGTCCCAACTAAAGCCATCTAACTCCTACCTTGTAACCTATCCTGTGTAATCTGTTTCTAAGAAACTATTGAAATGTATTTACAGTTAGCTTGAAATGGTGGAAGAAAAAAGAAAAAACACTGGGATGCATGGATATGATTTTATTGCATCCTTTTAGATTTTTGGGCCTCAGGGATGCAGGATGCGTACCAATCAACATCTTTGCTACCCATAGTGAATGGGTTGGGTAAATACGTACTATTCATAATGTATAGCAAGACTAACTGCAGTAAAAATTGGGTTTAATTATTTCAACATTACATTTTCCACATTTTTTTAGTTGAATTTAGTATCAAGCTTCTCTATAAAGAAAAAATTAAAAAAACGAAATTCCCTAACAGGTACAAAAATATGAACTAACAAAGAATCATCTATATATTAATACTCGTGTTCCTAAATTGTATGACAGTTATCATCTTGTAACACCCACTGGTTAAAAATGAGACTCAAAATCATCCAAGTTGAAATGCAAAAATGTAAATCCTAATTATCTGGTGTTGCTTATCCGCCAAATTCTTATTTTCTTAAGAGTCGTCACTTTAGCTAAATAATGGACCATTCTGATTTTATTATAAAGAAAGTAACGAAAAAGGACATGCTATATAGAAAAATATATCAAGAAAGAAATAGAGTAGGGTAAAAATAGAAGAGAAGGGATGAGCATGCAGAAGTGATAATGCTAATCTTTTTCAATCAAACAATGAAAAGATGAAAAGGAAAGAAAGGAAAAAAATGAGCAAGAGAGTTAAATCAAGATTATTATACCTTTTACATATTTAACTATTTTGCAATAGCTCTTAAGTAAACATATCTACCCTACTATTTTACCCATAGCTGGAAGGAGAGTAGTTGGATACATACCTTTCCCAAGGGTATTAGCGCAATGTGAAATGCAAACAGCCTCGTCCAGAATTTGAATTTGGGTCAAAGAGTCCATTTCATATGACTAACCATAACACCACTCCTCCAACCAAATAACTATTAAGTTTGTTTGAGAAGTATCAAAACTGAAGCTGTACTATCACATATACAACAAAAATAAAATTGATAAGACAGAGACACCAATTATATAATAACAAAAGGATCTTGTTATTTTTTTAAAATATATCAATATAAAAAAAAACAATGAAAGTTAAATTGTCTAAAGAAAAGTCAATCAAAGGCATTTAAGTAAACAAGATTCTAGTATTAGACATTTTTTTTTTTTTTAGATCAAAGAACATTGATCGTAATATGAATATTATTTCAATATGGTCAGTGAATTAAAGAAATATCTAAAAACATTTTATTGACTTTCTGAATGCAAAGAACCATTTTTTTTTTTATTTGGAGAGTGTCTTACATTTGTGGTCTATTGACAATTTATAATTGGTGTATTTTCTTTAAAGGTTCAGATGACAATTGTTAGAGTTATAGATATAGAGACGGTGATATAATAGAGACTGGGTGATATAGGGGTGATATAGAGACTGGGTGATATAGGGGTGATATGAGACTGGGTGATATAGGGGTGATGATAGAGACGGGTGATATAGGGTGATATAGACGGGTGATATGGTGATGATATAGAGGTGATATAGGACTAGGTGTAGAGAGGTGATATAGAGATAGAGAGGTGATATAGAGGGTGATATAGAGACGAGGTGATATGAGACGAGTGATATAGAGAGTGATATGGTGATATTCATAGGTGATATAGGACTGTGATATAGAGACTATGATATAGAGACTAGGTGATATAAGGTGATATTAGATCCATGATATATTGTTGGTGATATTGGATGGTGGCAACCAAGTTCAAATCCTAGGTGAGGCTGTTTGAATTTCAGTGTTAATACCCTGAGAAAAGGTATGCATCCAAATATTCTCCCTTCAGCTATGGGTAAATAGTAGGGCAGAGTTTATAGCACTAGTCTAGAAGAAAAACTGAATTCAAACCATTTTGTACTTCACTTAAAAATGACCTTGTGTCATATCCTAAATATGGCAAATGGGTTGGGTAAATACCTACTTGCTTGAAATCAGGGGTCACTCACTGCATAACAGTTATTGTTGTAGGAAATGGATTCAGTGATCAGAGTTCAAATCTTAGATGAGGCAGTTTGTGTTTCACTTTACACTAATGCCTTTTGGAAAGGAATGAATCCTTCTCTTCTCTCTCCAGCTATGGGTAAATAGTATGACTGATAGTGTTCTTTAGCCTTGGTTAGGCAACTAATCTAGGAGAAGGAAAACTCAATTTAAACCAGTTGCAATGCACTTAAAAATAACCTTGTGTTATATCCTACCTGTGGCAGAAGAGTTGGTTGGTTGGATTTTACAGCATGTCAACTCTTGTTGGGTTATTTTATGCCGAAGACATTTTTGTTTTATTCATTCTTGATGGGTATTCAATTATTTCTAAATAAATTTTTCTTCAAACATTTTTTTTAACCCATAGAAGTGACCCTAAAAAGTACTACCACTCCGGGTCAGAGTGGACCTGAGAGTAATGGTGATGAAGGGGTACTTCACACCCCAGAGCTCCAGAATTGGAACTTCACCATCAGAGAGTTTAATGTCAAACCTAGGACATTAAGACCCTCATCCACTGCCTATTAGTACATATATGATAAAAAGGGTTAGAGATTGCCATAAGAGCAATAGGGTTGGGACAATCATATAGGTGCTAGGGTTTGACATGACCAGCCAATTGATCGGAGGGTGCCTCTCCGACTGCCCATCAAGCCTAAGTAAGGGCCAAAGTGGAGTGTTGCAGGTCATGGATGGCAGAGGGGTTGGATAATACATATTTGTTAATGTTACATATTAATTTGACTTGACGAGGTGGGGTGAATAATGGTGGTTATAAATTTTAAGATTATTATACATTAATAGTTTTAATTTTAAAATAATATCTATTATATATACTTTATAATATTATAGTATATTAATCTATATATAATATATTATAGTTCATATAATATAGTACAGTATATATAATATATCTATTATTCAATAATTTAAAAATAATTTTCTGTTATAATAATTTAGAGAGGATCAAGAGTATTAAAAAGGAAGTGAGTAATAATCACATTCAGTTTATCAAGAGTATTTTATTTTTGATAAGGAAATCCACCTATAACACTTATACCTGTCAAAATATTTTACTAGTTTTAGTTTTTTTTTAAAAGAGATAAAGAAAAGTCAATGAGGTCACTAGTCTGAGGACATTCAGGTATAAAAAATAAAATAAAAGTAAGTTCAGATTTTTACTGAGATACTAAATGACAGACAATGACTAATCCAATAATTAACTTAAGAAAATGTTATCATTGGTATTGTCCATCATTTGGTATAAAGTTTTGTGGCTTACAATAATAATCTACAAAGTGTGATCAAAAAGTATTAAGACTTAAGTTTAGATTTAATTTAAATGAAGACATGCACAAAACTGAGCAACTTGTATAATAAAGTGATGTCTAGATTGTCAAAACAGGTCAGTGTCTATTTTGGAGAAGAGAGAGTAAAACAAATTCAGGAAGCCAATTTTGATAATTTTTTAAATCAATTTGGTTTGGTTTGATTTTTTACCTCAGTGGGTAATTTAATGCCGACAAAGTTTTGAAATAAATTCATTCTTAATGGATAATCAAATTTTGTTTATAACACATGTTTTTCTATTTAACCCATAGATGGGACCCTAACAGGTACTACCACTCCGGGTCAGAGTGGACCAGGGAGCAATGATCATGAAGGGATGCACCACATTCCCCAGACATCCAAAACTGGAACCTCACCATCAGATAGAGTTTAGCGTCATTCCCAGGACATGAAGACCCTCAGCCACTGCCTTCTAGCACCCATATGATAAAAAGGGTTGGGGCAATCAAATAGGTGCAAGGGCTTGACATGACCAGCCAATTGATTGGAGGGGGCCACTCCGACTGTCTGTCTAGCCCAAGTCAGGGTCCAAGTGGAGTGCTGCAGGTCATGGACTGCTCATCAACCAAGACACCGTCCTTAGGCATCACATGTCACTACCCATGGCCAACAGGTGGCCCCATTTGGGGGAGTCTTACCCCTCTGCAGAGGTGCATTCTAATGCCCCAGGCAACAGGGCAAAACACAGAATTGTGAAAGTGCAGCATCATCTATGATTTGAGAATGTAGAGGACATTAAAAGAAATTCAATGGTACAGTTTGATGCAATATCAAAATAGAAGATTCATAAAGGTTTTGATCAACTGAAAAGTACATTAGAATAAGTGTGTTAAATATGGGACTGTTTTTTGTTTAAATAAGAAAAATAGCACTGTATTATATTATATAAAAACATAAATAGAATGTAATGAACTATGTGCTGTAATATGTTTTAATGTTTACTTTTTTATAAATAATATATTTCTTTGGCATAGTAAATTGGGAAACTTAAATATTTTTAGTGAACTTATTAACATGAGCATATCTGAAGTTCGCTCATGCCTCAAATTTTAGTTCTCAACATAAAGCATATCAACTGGGTGACAGCTCATAACTCGGAAGTTGGAGCACTAGCAAGTCAAGGTACCACTGTGTGTGTGTGTAGATATATATATAGATGCTGATAGCTTTTTGATTTAGTGAGTCTTGGAATGCACATATTTGCTTTGAATGAGTCCCCGGGAAAATTTATGGATCCCAACCAAAGTTCCTTAATAAATTGTAGAGTTTTTATTTATAATTTTGGGAAACAACTAAAGCCATCTAACTCCTACCTTGTAACTTATCCTGTGTAATTCATTTCAATGAAACTATTGAAATGTATTTACAGTTAGCTTGAAATGGTGAGGGAAGAAAAAAGAAAAACACTGGGATGCATGGATATGATTTTACTGCATTCTTTTAGATTTTTATGTCAGGGATGCAGGGCACATACCCATCAGCCTCTATCTAATATATATAACACACAAACACACACATTAATATATATGCACACACACTTTTGGTTACTAAGTTTCAATGCAGTAGAGTTTGGTAATTAAGTCCATATTGATAGTATAATACAAAGAAAAACTTTGGTTTATAAGAAAATTAACTTTATATTTATTTAGAATAAAGAATAAATTAAAAAAATTGATGTACTTATGGGAGATACTGTGTTGATATAAAATTTTTTTTTTTAAGAAAAAGAAGAAAAAGAAAAAAAAAAAAAAAAGAAAAAAAAAAAAAGAAAAAAAAAGAAAAAAGAAAAAAGAAAAAAAAAAAAAAAAAAAAAAAAAAAAAGAAAAAAAAGAAAGAAAAAAAGAAAGAAAAAAAAGAAAAAGAAAAAGAAAAGAAAAAAAAGAAAAAAGAAAAAGAAAAAGAAAAAAAGAAAAGAAAAAAAGAAAAAAAAGAAGAAAAAAGAAAAAAAGAAAAAAAAAGAAAAAGAAAAAAAAGAAAAAGAAAAAAGAAAAAGAAAAAAGAAGAAAAAGAAAAGAAAAGAAAAAGAAGAAAAAGAAGAAAAAGAAAAAGAAAAGAAAAGAAAAAAGAAGAAAAGAAAGAAAAAAGAAAAACACTTTGTATCCTCTTATTTAACTTAGGTTTATTGGTTTTAAAACCATAAAACATTCACTTCAACTATTTAAACTAATTCCCTTTAATGAAAAGGGTTTTTTTGCAACTTGGCAGTTTATAAAGATCTTAAGATGTCATCAAGGATACAATTAATTTTGTCTTAACCGATTTTTTCATGACAAAAGGAAATTGGAATTTCCAAATTCTAACATCCTGGTTGATATATAAATTCTTACATACATGAGATTTTCAAGACAAAAAAAAGAAAAAAAAAAAAAAAAAAAAAAAAAAAAAAAAAAAAAGAAAAATATTACTTGAATCTTAAAGAGCTATTAAAAACAACTTTAAATTGTTCTATACAATTCATGACCCTATCAAGTTCCTGTTGTAACAATAGCCCATGATGATAATGGGGATTTTATTTAGAAAGGAGTGAAGGATTCTAATTCGCATTTCACAGTTTTCTCTATCATCTTAAGGATTTGGAAGAAAAAAGAAAAAAAGTTGAGCCTACAAAATTATGATTTAGTTGCAAATTCTTGATTTTCTGAAAGCATTTTAAATGTATTTGCTCTAAGAAAATCTCGCTATGATGTTGAGTTTTTGCTGGGTTATGATCACACACATCAGTATATATGAAATATAACTATGATATAAATATAAAACATGAAAATATAATATAAAATATATAATAAAATAATGATTTATAATATAAAGATATAATATATAATAATACAAAATATAATCATCTACTTAAAAAAAAAAAAAAAAAAAAAAAAAAAAAAAAAAAATCGACCTACCTAATGTACATGTAAACTTATAACTCAGAAAAGAGATGTCATTGAGCATTAAAATTGTTCATACACTTTAATGTTTATACTAATGAAAAGTGCAAAATTTAGTTGATTTTTACTGATTAAATAATGATTTAATAAGTAAAAGTCAATCAATTTGTAGATCTCTTCATAAGTACAAAAAGCATGTAAAAACAAATACATTTTTTTTTTTTTCACTAACTCAACGCTTCAGCCTCTGAAATGGCTAGGTAATAAAATTAACGGCATTGATCCAAGGGGGCTATCCCCCCCAGGCAACACCTGCCCCCTCGATTTAAAGGGGCAAGGCTGGGTTTATTGCCCAGTGCCTGAGGTGCCCCCTTGAGAGGGAATGCCAATGGGATCAACGCAATTTTTCACCCACCACCCACGAGTCTCGGCTTGTGGGTGTGCCTAACCCTTACACATGGGGTACCAGGTAAATATCCTAAATCAACAGACAATTAAGAACTGAATTGGGGGGGGGGGTGAGTCCATATTGCATAGAGGCTAATCTACTGGACTGTGGCATTGTAGTAAATGAGTTTAAGCTTGAGTTGTGAGAAAGGCATGAAACCCTCATTTATGGCTTAAATAATACCACTACTGTTCTTCTACAAGGATGGTTTTGGCATTAAATAACCTACAAAAGTTGATATGCAATTAAAGAAACCAAAACTAAGAACTGAATTTAATTTTTTATCATAAAAGGACTTAGAACAAGATATACTAAATTTTAAATAATGTAACTCAAAAACATTTTTTTTTAAAGAAATAAACTATTCATAGAATAAACGAATAATTTTCATTTGAATTAATAGGCAAAATTATCCCCAAAGGACGTATGTTTTATTCTTAGCTTCATTTATTGTTACACTTTGAGGAGTAAAAAATGAATTTGTTGTAAATTTCTTTGTAAATTTCTGTATCAAAATAAGAAAAGAAACCTCATTATACACAGTCCAATTTCAACGATTGTACGAGTATTATCAAAATGATAATATTTGCGTAATGGAAAATTTCTTGTAGATTTAATTTGTACGCCTTAGGTCTTTACTCAACCTTTGAGCTAGTGAAACTAAAAAACATTATTTTGTTTAAAAAGAAATAAACTATTCATAGAATAAATATACAAAATTTTCCACCTACAAATAAAGACTTGTTTAATTCTTAGCTTCTTTTTTTGTTACATTCTTAGGGGTAAGAAAATAAATAAATTAAATGAATATATTTCTATCACTTTAACACAAGTAATTATTAACTGAATTTAAATTTGTCAGATGTACAAAAAAAGTTTTTAGAAAAATAAAATTATGTTTCAAAACCACGAGTTTAGGTTTACATCTTTTAAATTGATATTTTAAATGTAAACAAAAAAGAAATAATTCCTAAGATAAATGAACATTGTAATATGCAAATTCTTAGCAATTTTTCTTCTTTTTTTTTTTTTTAATTTGATAAGGAATTGGCTAAATTATTTTGCTCTTACCTCTTTTTCACTCCCTGGTGTTCCTAAAATCATTTTAATTCGGCATGGAACAGGTACTTCTGCTAGTATCTAATTGGCATAAATATGCATTGTTTTAGAGGGAGATTTGAAATAGAAAGAGTCAAAGCTTTTAAAGCGTTAGGCTAGCAGAATTTCTCACTGGGTGCTCCTATACTTCTGGCCCTGTGCCAACTAAGCTAAACTTAGTAAATAAATGTATTTACAGAAGTGTCTTTCATAATCTAGGGAGCTAGACTAGCAGACCAGAGTTTTTCCACCGAGTGCTTCTATACTACTGGCCTTGTACCAAACTAAGCTTAATACATGACAATAGAAGAGAACGGATTGTGCTGACCTGCCTTCACAAAGGCCAAACCTACATCACCCATCATCATCTATTAGAGAGTACAATATGCACTACATGCCAATAGAGATTTACTATGAACCATATACTGCTAGAGTGTGTAGACTTTGATCTAGTGCAAACAAAATACTACCAAGCAAATAATTTGAAAAAAAAAAAACTTCACAAAAATAAGACCATCCAGAATTTTGCATTTCCTAAAAGAAGTGAGATTGTACTAAAAAATATGACTAATTAAACAAGTTAAAATGTATACATATATACATTTGTTTTTTACTGACTATAAAACAACAGAGGCTTGCAGACTTATTTTCTGTGATAAATTATTTTCCCTCAAACTAATGAAAGCTCTGATGAAGATCTATTGAAACAGATCGAAACACTGCAGTGTAGGCAAAATAAACATTACTCGTTTATGAACTTGTTTTTTTCCAATTTTTTCACAATATTACATACTTCGGATTCACTTCCACTTTTCTTCATGTTTGTTTTTCTACAAAACTATCACTACGAATTCAAAACTTAGTTGGCATTAAATGACCCACCGAGGATGATATGCCGTAACATAAAACAAACATGACAATTTGCAAAATTTATGATACCCATATGATAAATCTCAGTATCATCACAGCTTATGTAATATGCTTATCTGTATGGATCTCAATTGATTTTTTAAAAAAGAAATGAATACAGTTCCAATTGAATAGAAAGATTCTTGTAAATTAAATATATTTGACATACTTCCTTCTAGATTTTCACATACAAATACACTGTTTATATTGTACAGGAACGAGAATTATTAATCGTTGTTGAATAATTCATTAGACGAGGTTAGAGAACTCTTTAATTAGGATCAATAGAAACGATAAAAGGCTGGGATCAAATTATCAATTAATTCATTTAATGAATCATTTTGTAACATTCTGAAGCGGATTTAAACAAACAATATAAAACGAGAGAAAACACAAAGTCAATATATCAAACATTATTCTTAATCTTAATTATTTTAAGAATTACAAAGTCATAAGTGTCCTGGGTATGATGTTAAACTGCATTTAATGGTGAAGTTCCAATTCTGGAGCTCTGGGGGAGTGTAAAGTACCCCTTTATCACCATTACTCCCAGGTCCACCCTGATTGGAGTGGTAGTACCTGTTAGGGTCCTATCTATGGGTTAAATAGAAAAAATGAGTTAAATCTTTTTTTTTTTTTCAATACCCATCAACAAAATGTCTTCAGTATAAAATAACCCAACAAGGGCTGACATACTGTAAAATCCAACAATCATAAAAATTTTTTTTAAATTTCTTCAGATGTCTACTGAAATAGTAAGTAATACTGTCAGTATCAGCCAGACAGCAAGGGAGTCTGGCCCCTTTTCACTAGCGCTAGACCAAGGAGTTTATTTTTGAATCTGAGGTGGAACGCCACACCTACGATCAGCTCCCCACTTTACTGTACAGATCCAAGCTGTGCAACACATGTGCCAAGTTGGCAAGGGTTAATATCGAACCAGGAACTTTATGGTTCCAAGGCAGATGCTCTACCCACTCTACCCACTCAGCTAAACCGAAAAACAAAAACAAATAAAGTAAATAAATAAAATGTATCAGATTTGTGTATGATATTTATTTCGCCCCCACTCCTTAAAGAAAATTAGATACGAGATCAAATTTCGTGTGGGCTTCCTCACGCGATTGGCTCCGTCGGCATTTCCCTCCTTTGGGACGACTAAGGGATCGACTGTGACCTTACTTACTCATTCGAGTAAAATAGAGACGTGTAGCTAGGGAGGGACGGTTCTATGAAGTAGAATCATTTACGTATTAGATGGGGGATAACAAGTGGGTGGAGAGTTGACCCAACGGACAAAGGTTTCGAATCAAAATAATTCGAAGATAGAGACACGTGAGCCAATGGACAAAGAGTATTTTTGAAAAGTTCATTTGTAGCTACTCGTACTCATAGCAACTGGTGTTCAAGTTTTGATGAACAAATGATAAAGAGACTGGAGGAATTGGAAATCAGAGGAAGAACTGAGACCATCCAGACAACATCATTGTTCAAATCGGCTAGAATACTCAGAAGAGTCCTGGAGACCTGAGGAGACTTGTCACTCAGACTCCAGTGAAAGACCATCAGCTAACGCTGGTGTGAAAAACTCACAGGGAGTGAAATACGAACTTTAATTTTTAGCTAAGGAGATTATATAATTTTTATTGCTTGAAACTTTATGCTTCATAATTATTAAAGGTTTAAAAATCAAATATAACAAACTTAGATTAAAAATAAAAATATCGTATTCGTTTGTAGTTAAAAATTAATTACAATACTAAGATTATTTCAATACGGTTTGCGTATATTATTCAACAGAGATAATGCAAAAAAAATTAAAAAAGGGGGCATTTATGTGATAATTTTATAGGTCTGTAGTTAAATACAAGGTAACACCCACTCACTGTTGATAAAGAGGGGAAATTCACGTGTTTTAAATCTGATTTTTTTTTTTTTTGTCGTCATTGTCTACTGTGATGATCAGACTGTATTTAAGTATTTAGTATAACATTAAAACTATTAAATTATTAGGGCATAACAATTTTGTTTAAATTGATCAGATATTTACGTATAAAAGGTTGGAGGGGGACTATTATATAGCGGTCACCGGAATATTTGGCACCGTCAAAATTATTTTGTTTTAAATTTGTATGGATCAAAATAAATACCATTCTCTTCACAAATAAAAAAAAAATGCTTTTGTTTTCGCAGTACTTTCATCCTGTTTGTTGCTAAGCCCTTTATTGTGAAACTTAAACAATCTAAATTTAGTCAGGTCATGGTCTGGTTACTATAAACAAAAAGGAACTGTGATTGCTCCCACTCTTAATATGGTAGGGTTGTCAGTCCCCCAAAACAAAAAGGTCTGAGGTATAACGGCCGAAGCAAAAAAATGAAGAGAAAATTGTCCCAATAAATTGAAATACGATGATAAATTGTGTCAAACAAGTAAAATAAAAATAAAGATAAAATCAGAATTACTTACAAATCATAAAAGTATTTTTTGTTTAGCTTTTAAGTTGAAAGATTTTTTTTTTTTTCGGACTAGATTTATTTTTATTTTCTGCTGAGACAATAATTCTTCAATCTTTCTCCCATATCCAACCCAAGTCTTTATAATTCGTTTGAAAAAGAAAGGACATTAAAAAAAATGTAAATTGAATTAAAAAGATAAATGAATATTTCGTAGAGGGAAATAAAAGGGGATTCTTATTGTGTACAATTCAGTATAAAAAATGAGTATTTTTAAAATTATTTTTTTTAGACTAAGGATCTATAGTCGAAATAATTCATCTAAAAAAAAAAAAAAAAAATAAATAAATAAATAAATAAAACTACTGAAGAAAAAGTGAAAAAATATTACATAGCATCAGTCATTTGTAAATTGATTTTATTTTTATTCAAAGGTTTGTTTTTTTTTTTCGGGGGGAGGGGAGTAATTTTAAAAATTGGAGAGGAAAAAAAAAAAAAAAAAAAAAGCATTTTCTTATTTCTGAAGGAAAATTGAGATTTTTTTTAAGTATGCTAATATGATGGTCCAATAATCAATATCTTCAAGATTTAATATCTTCCCGCATTTTCTGATAATAGGGTTAAAAATAAAAACATTCATCATGGAAACACAATAAGAAACTATAAGAAATTAAACATTCTTTAAATAATTAAACTTAAGTATGTCATGGAAACAAATTCTTATTTTAGTGCTACTAAAAGACTTTTGGTAAAACGAATTTATTTAAGCTGAATTTTTTTTATATAAACAAACATATATATGGCTTCTGCAATACATTTTAAGTGAAATGTTTTGTTTCTTTATCGTTTTTTTAATACGTTATTCATTCACCCACAGACATTTTATGTTACCAAAATTTAATTCAAATTTTTTTTTTTTTAATAAAGAAATTCAGAGATTTGTTTACGAATATGCTAAATAACTGGCAATGAAAATAAATGAATAATGAAATTAATCCATACAAAAGTGTAAAAGACATAAATAACTTTTTAGGAGATATGGACAAAGCAAATAGAGTACACCCCGGGTATATTGAAAATTGTTTAGGTTAATCTTTTAAAATATTTGACGTTTATATACCACACTGTTTTTTGTTTGTTAACCAAAATGGATAGATTGCTGAATAGTTCCTTTATGAATGCTTTCAAAAAGCATTTCCCTAAATATCATCCCCCCTCCACAAGAAAAAAAGAATTTATGAAATAAATCTTTATTAAAATAGTTAAAATACTATTTCATAAATTTTAAAAATACCAAATTTCTACTAAAATTTTATCCTTCACATTCAATCGCAAGAAAAACAAAACAATTTAAAAAGCAGTTTGTATATTAAACATCGAAACACATTTTAAATTTGTGAACGAACAAGGTCTTTAAAAAATTATTTTCTATGTTTAAATAATTAAAGACAAAATAAAACAAGAAAAAAGTTTGTGTTGTTATGAGGGAAGAAGACAGACTGATGGTAAGAAAAAAAGATGGAAACGAGATATTACCAGTAAAGAAAAAGTGTTTACTGTTTTAGGGTAAAGAAGAAGAAGAAATTACACAACTCTATCAGTTAAGATGATGAAGCAATAATAAGATCTACCAAGGCGATTTGGGAAGTTGTTTTGTTTTTAATCACAGGTATTGGCTGGGAGAAAGCAATAAAACTGAATTACTGTGTTTATTATTCACTTAAATCTCAATTCTTCTATTTAAAAAAAGAAAAACCATTTCCAAGGAACCAAACTGGCTAATGGAAATGAAGAATCAATTACTAAAAATAAGATTAAAAACAAAGAAAAAAATAGTTGACCCATATTTTCATCAACGTATACAGGTTGGATTTTATTTTAAGGTTATTTTGTTTAAATGTATACAGAATTTGGTCAATTTTGGGATTATTCAGGCATTTAATCCTCAAATTAAATTAAACTTAATTCAATAGAATCAATATTTACGCAAGACTTAAGAATAGGAACTGAAAAATCGCGATTTATTTAGATTTAGTTCGTCACAATACAATGATATTTTGGAAGAAATAGGATCCAGTACGAAATAAATAGAAACTAAATTAAAATCAGCACCTTAAATTATTAAAAGAATTCAATAATAAAGATGCATTGTGTATATAATGTGCTTTATGGGAGATAAAATGCGCATTTTCCTGCTCAGCCCCCCAAGTGTTGTTCATAAACTTTAACAGTGATGGTGTTACAGCTGGGTGGAAGCGATCAGTGTTCGAATCTAGCCAAAGGTAAACTAATAATTCAACAAGTTTATACAGGTTTTATTAAGTAAATTAAAAAAAAAAGTTTTCTAATTTAATTAAATCTGATTAATAAAGTTTATGGAAGGGAGTCAAAAAGATTTTTAAAAATTGATTATCGGTGAAAACGATATTTTATGACACAATGATTGTGTGCGTATAATATACACACAGAGTGAAATTCAATTAGTTTTAAGAAAATTGTTAAACTTACTTTTCCCGTATTGATAAATCCATGTCTGTAGGCGACTTCATCAGCCTTGGATAGGCCTCCTTCAATATGTACGGCTACTTGGTTCAAATAAGTACATACAGAATCTTTTACACACACAATTAACAGTATAAGGCACAAAGAAAGCACATTTTTTAGAATGCCTTGACAAACTGGAAGATGTGAGGTTTTGAAATGGATGCTAGAAAGATATTGGTTCTGACTGTGTTGTAAAAAATGTTTTTGGTATCGAGAACTGTGATATTTTCTGTTTCTTTGATTGTACGTAAGTTCAGAACAGCAGTTCTTTGTGGTACCAACCATACTGTGGCCGGAGCAGGCACCATCGTCCAAGTTGAAGGTCCGCATTCTTGGAGTTTACAAGTAAAAACTGTCAAAGAAAATTGGAAATAATGATTAAATAGTTCCAATAATGGCATAGATGATGAACTGATAGTATTTTGGGGAATATGTTTTGTTTTTTTGCTGTTGTAAGAAATGGATATACAGGCCCTAGGGCATCCCCAAAAGGAGGGGTTTTTTTTTTTTTTTTGAATTCTAAGAAAACGAATGGCAGGAGTAAAAAAAGAGAAATATCCGATTGTTTTGGGACTTGCCAAAACTAAAAAAGAAACACTACACGTCTAAGAAGAAGAAGAATGGAAGTTTTTAAAATTTCTTGGTTTTCTTCATAAATTAAAATTTAGAGAGCTGCCTATTTTTTTAAACATTATCTCTCAAAATAGATATTTATGTAGAATATTTAGCTCCTACGATAGAATTTTTTTTTTCTATAAAAACTTGAATAAAATATACATATATGTAAAAACGGGAATACTGATAAAAGACTTCCTCCAAATAATGTATTTTCTCAGACGGGCCAGGTTTTTTTTGTGTGTATGAAAGTGTGTACAACTTGGTCGGAACTGATTTTTTTCTTTTTTTTAAGGGGAGGATAAGAGATGGCAGCAGTAAGTTGACAGGTGAAAGTCTTTAGTACGATCACCAGTGTCAAGAAATACTATTAGACAACCGTACATGACAGCTAAGGAAATATAGAAAAAAATATCAGTGCTGAACTTGCAGAGTCGGTTATTATTTGTTTCATTTGGGCCACAGGGTTGTTAGGTTGTTACAAACACTCGCATTATTATTGTTGTTGTTATTGTCGTGGCCGCAAAAGCTTGGGATTGGTCAGTGAAAATCCGGCAGCAAACTCTGCCCATCTGTTTATCGCATCAGGCACATGAACATCTTTTTAAAGTCGTATCTCACTCTCCTTTTTTCCTTTTCTTCTTTTTTCTTTTTGTAATATAGCTTATACGGGAGACCAGGCCCAGGTTTGGCCGGCCTCTCATTCCCGAGTGAAGACAACAATAGAAGGACAAGTGTGATTATCAAGCTGACAGCCACACACACACATAAATACAAAACATGAGCGCCGTCTGCCGGTAGGCTGGCAACTCAATTTTGTTTCCATACATCACTCAGTGCTTTTTAGCTTTAACAGAGGGTAGGGGGAATGAATGAACGAAAGAACAATTAATGAAATAAAGAAAAATCACAATAACTCGCCTTTTCTTTGCTATTATTTTAATTTTAGTTTTGCTAGTTGGATTTATAGATTTTTTTTTTGTTTTGTTAAAACCGCAAACCGTTACTGATATCCGCTGTTCAACCCTGGAGTTTGAACTCAGGTACCCTGAGTTGTGTTGTGAGACTGCTTTGAGAAGTTAATTGTTTCTATTGGTTGATGACGAGACACATTTGTATGCATGTACCGGATATTTCTTCTTTTGGAGTGGTGGAAAAAGGAAAATTGAATTTTTTTTTATTACAGCACGCCCCATTTATTATTGGTGCGATGTTAAAACAGTGACGTTAATAATACGCAAAGTAATGAATTGAGTTTTAGTTCAGTTTTTTTTCTTTCTTTTTTCACGTCATGCCAATGCTCCCAGTCTGTCCCTTTGGAAAATACATAAATTCACACCACTTCCAGTTTAAGAATTATTCCCTGTTGCTAGTGTGGTAACTCAATTGGTCGCATGTTATTTATTTTGAGGGAGGAGATGGACACTGCCAAATAACCCATTTCTGAGAGAGAGGGGGGGGGAGAGAGAGTACCAGCTTGGTACTGTTATATTTCGACATTTAGATAATTTTGGATTTTTGATACTTTAAATTTCATAAAGTTACGCGAAGCTTCCTGATATTCTATATCCGTGCGTGGGTGTACATATGCGGGGAATTTTGTTTAATTATTTTAGTTGTTTAACATTTTAAAAGCTTCTAAAAACAATATTTTCCATTTTTTAATTTAATTCATGCTCATAGTTTATTAAATTTTCTTTTCTTTTTTTTTCTTTTTTCGAATATTTTACTTGTAACAACTGAATCATTTTTTTTCTTTTTGAATTAGAAAATCTTTGATTAGGGGTTTGGTGGATTTGTGATTTTGTATATTCATGTATATTTTAATTTTTTTTTAATTGAAAATTCATTCATTTCTAAATAAAAAAGAATCTACCTACACAATCTCTTTAGATTCACATTATTCTAATAAACATAAAATAATTTTTGTAATGGAAAAAAATTGAACTTTCTTTTTTAAAACGCCCCACCAAATAGCTTAAAGTAATATTAAAATGTAAATATAATTTTTTTTTACTATCAATTAGGAATTTTCAGAAATATATATGAAATGATAAATTAACTTGATAAAAATGAATATTTTAAAGTTATAAACATTAAAATAAAACAAAATCCTTACACAAAATCTCTCAAATTTTTCCATTTCGATCCTATTCAAGTAGCAGAAGTAAGACATTATGTTTTTTTTTTAAAGTCAGATGGTAAATAATAACATAGAATCATAATTATTTGTACTGGTACAAAATTAAAAAAACACCCTCCGGGCGATGTAAAAAAAATAGATTTTTGAAACATATTGTCTGAGGGGTGGGAGTAAAAATTCAATGTGAGCGAGTTTGTACCCTAAGTAAGTAAAATCATCAAATTCATTAAAGAATTAAAAAATAAAACAATTTGAAATGTAAACTTTAAATATGTATTAAAATAAAACAAACTATATATAGATATATAATACCAGTCATGTATTTATTAAAACTTGTTTTAAAAAACAATGAGGACTGTCTAATGTTGCATGTTCAAATTTTGAGTGTATTTATCCTATGTTATGACGATTTTGGGTAATGTGACGTAAGCATTGACGTAATTTTTGATACAGACAAAAACTGGAAGCAAATCTCCATTATTAATAGATTGTAACTAATGATGTAAAAAGTCATAATGTTGATTAATAATCATTATGACATTATATCATTATTTATTAGATACAAAGTAAATTAATAAAGTTGTAGAAATTAGTTTTAAAATAATCATTGATTATTTTTAAACTAATTTCTACAACTTTATTAATTTACTTTGTATCTAATACCAAAGATCAGACGTGTAAGACTGTAAGTTATAATCTATTTAGAGTATCTCACGTTTGGTAAGTTTACATTGTAAACTTTACAATTTAAACTTACCACACGTGAGAGATACTCTTTTATTAAATCATTAAACAATATTTCTGTGATCAAACGTTGATAATTTCTATTTTCTTTTCTTTTTTCCGTCAATAATTTTATCATTGTTATTGATAGGGATGTGCGCATAATTGTTAAAAATATTTTAAAACGTCAATAAAAAATGGAAAATTAACTTTTTAATGTTTTATTTTACGTTTAATATAAAGAACAATTTCAAGTTTATGTGTTATAAAAAAGAAAAAAACAAATTTCTCTTACATAAAACCTAAATTTTTGCATTTAAAAGTAAATTCCCGTAAAATCCCGCCATTTCTTAATCTTTGTTGACAAAATTATCGAATCTTGACGTGTGCATTATTTCTTTGTATGGAGGATTATACGTATATGTTTTCAAACAAATAAAATAATAAATTTCTTCAAACACTGTTTGTTTGAGTTCTACAAAGTATAATTATACTAGCGTCACGGATTTGAACCTATTATCGCTGAAGCAAAAAATAACATTAACAATACCCAAAAACCAGATTTTTTTTATATCCATTAATAAAAATGACGACAATTTGTAATTCAAACATTATTTTCAATTTAAAAAAAAATAAAAACCGAAATATGTTATGTCATTATTTTTAGTTAGATATTTTTTATACAATATTTTATTTGACCAATAAATACGATTTTGATATCCGCTAAAGAAAAGTATTTATTTTACATTTTATAAATTTAAAAAATCCCTGAAAAAAAAATAAACAAGTAGACAATAGGAACTTTTAATATAAAATTCTTTAGAAAATAACCTAACAATTTAGAAAAAAAAAAACATATTTTTTCTTATTTACGAGATTTAAGTTTCAATGTTTAAGATGCCCTATTACCAAAACCGAATTAGTAGCGATTTAGTTTTTTTTACATATGTTCTGTCATTAAATTATCTTTCCAAAAATGTAAAAATCATTTATATCCAAAAAAAAAAGATCTTTGTACGGGGGATCAATGCGCGGAACAAAAACTAACGAAAACATTATTAGCCCTTTCAATTTAGTAAGCATTTATTTACAATAAAAGTTTGTCTTTTATTACTTCATATACCGAAAGTTTTATTAAAATCAGATAGTTAGTTTATTTTATATGATTTTTAGAAGAATTTCGTGTGACCCTTTTTTAGAGCCAGTGAGAATTTGCACATCCCTAGTTATTGATATTACTGATTTCTCTATGTGACTTTTTTACACCAGTTGGCATTATTTCACAGAAGTCTGAGAGAAAGCAAGTCTCCTCAGGTATTCAGAACTCTTTTAAATATTCTAGCTGATCTTAACAATACTGTGGTCTGGATGGTCTCGATTCTTCCTCCTTTCTCCAGTTTCCCTAATCTCTTTTTCCAGGCTTTTGGGGACCCTTCGATTCAATTGAATTCAATAACTGTCAGTTCATGTTCTTCTGTTTCTTCAGCTCTCTGTCAAGATTCAGGTATTTATCAATTTTTTAGATTTCTTTTATTTTTACTCTATGGTCAGCTGGAACTGGTCGTGATTGGGTGTATCAGAAGATTTTTATAAGTTCCTATACGGGAGTTTTTTTAGTAAAAGAACAATGAATACAAAATTCTGCTAAAAAAATATCAATAAAGAAATGGACCCTGTTGTAAAAAAAACGACTGTTTTACTTATTTTTAAATATAACGGTGAGTAATTTTTCCACAATCTGATAATTTCTTGATCTTTGAATTAACTGTTTTTCTTTGTAACAACTCTTTATGTTCGTAATTTTTTTTTTTTGCGAGATTTTATTTTAAGTTCAAAAATATTTACTAGGTCTGGTCTCCTGGCCGGGATTAGGTGATCCGACTGTATCTCGATTATCATTATTATTATTATTATTATTATTATTATTATAAACTTTGACTTGTCCTATCAATAGGCTAGCAGCGTCATCACATACAATTGTTGCATCTACCACTTCACTTTACAAGGCTTGTTAAAATACAGTGATTTTATCTGTCACTCAACTTGGTAAGGGCCGGGTTAGCTCAGTCGGTAGAGTGTTTGACTAGAAACCACAAGGTTCCTAGTTCGATACCGGTCCTCGCCGACTCAGTGTATGAGTAGCACAGGGATCTGTGCGGTAAAGTAAGGAGCTGATGGTAGGTGTGGCGCTCCACCTCAGACGCTAAGATAATCTCCTTGGTCTAGCACTAGTGAAAAGAGGATAGACTCCCTCTCTGATTGGCTGATACCGATATTAGGCCGCCCCCACCGACGACTTTACCTTACTTATATATATATATATGGAGATATTTAGTATAATGGTTATTGTGGTAAGAAATAGACTTGGTGACCAAAGTTCACATCATGGATGAGGCTGTTTGCATTTCACATAGCGCTAATACCCTCAGGAAAGATATGCATCCAACTATTCTCCCTCCAGTTATGGGTAAATAGTGAGGCTGACAGGGCTGTGTTAGCCTTGGTTAGACAACCAGTTTAGGAGAAGGGAAACTGAATTCAAACAGAAAGAAGAAATTGACCTTGTTTCACATCTTTCTCGAGCAGAGGGATTGGTATATATATATATAAATATATATATATATATATATATGAGTAAATATGGAAATAAATCCGACAATATTAAGAAATTTGAAAGACAAAGTGTTTCAAAAATAATATTTTTCTAACTCCGGTCATCTACAAAACATCCATCAATTTCTTTACCCTATAATCTATCCTGATGAAGATTTAAATAAACCAAAACGTTTAAGCGTCGATAAATAAAGTCATCTTATTTTTGGAACACTTCATTTTTCAAATTTCTTAATATATATATACATTATATATATATATATATATATATATATATATATATATATATATATAGTAGTACCTTGACTTACGAGTTTAATTCACTTCGCTTCTAACTCAATTTCCTCATATATCAAGTAAATTTTCTCCATTAAAATAAACTGAAATGCCATTAATCTGTTTCAGCCCCCCCCCCCAAAAAAAACACCCTTATTTTTTTTGTTACGTATTCTAAATAAGAAAATAAAATAGAATCTAATGACTTATGTGCTGTAATATGTTTTAATTCCTATTTTTTTTAATAATTGATATTTTACTTTGGCATAATGAATTTAGAAACTTGAATGTTTTTAGTGAATTTATTAACATAAGCATATCTGAAGCTCGCTGGTACCTTAAATATTAGCTTTCAAAACAAAGCAAAAAGTTGACCGAATGAAAGCTCATAACTTGGAAAACTCGTAAGTTGGGTCACTTGTAAGTCAAAGTTGTTGGGGGTTGGTTGGATTTTACAGCATGTCAACCCTTGTTAGGTCATTTTATGGTGACAACGTTTTGGTTTAACTCAATTTTTTTAAACACATTTTTTTCTATTTAACCCTAACAGATACTACCACTCTGGGTCAGAGAGTACCTGGGAGTAATGGAACTTCACCATCAGATAGAGTTTAACATCATATCCAGGACAATTAAGTCAAGATACCATTATATATATATATATATAAGGTTGGTCAAAACAGTATCAAGATTTTTTTTCATACAATTTGACACTCCTTGTATTCTGAAAAAAATGAACGTGCCATTCATTGTTCATTTCTATCTTGGTAAATACAGCTTCAATCTTGATACTTTTATGACACACCTATATATATATATATATATATATATATATATATATATATATATATATATATATATATATATATATATATATATATATGCTAAATGTATGCTAAGTGTAGGAGGCGCGTGGTGTAATGGTTAAAGTCATGGGAAATGGACTCATCGCCCCGAGTTCAAATCCTGGACGTGGTAATTGCATTTCCCTTAGCGCTAATACCCTTGGGAAAGGTATGAATCCTACTCTCCCTCCAGCAATAGGTAAATAGCAGGACTGACTTGGTTCTTTAACCATGGCTAGGTAACCAGTCTAGGAGAAGGAAAACTCTGAATTCAAACCTGTTGAACTCCGCTTAAGAAATTGACCTTGTGTCGTATCCTGCTCATGCGGAGGAGTTGGTAAATATATATATATATATATGCTAAAATTAAGTGAAATAAAAGATATAATGAATGCAAGTAAAATCATAAATCAATCTGCGTATTTATCTATCATTCTCTAAATCTTTTATTTTCTTTCCATTTCTCTGTCCCAAGATAAGAAAAAAAAGTTTACAAAAAAAAAAATCATTACTCCCATCCCATTTCTTTTGATATATGATAGACTGAGTAAATTCAGGTGGTCAACAGCTTGACAAGCCTTTGATGTGCAGTTGTAGTGCAGGTGACCTGAAATAGTATTATACCAAGTGTTGATGTCTCCAGTAGCCATCTTCTGGAGATTTGATGAGGCCAAGGGTCAAACTCTAATAACTAGGAAGGGTCAGAGACAGTACTCTCTCACTGTCCACTCCCCTCTATATATGCTGGCATTCACAGCTGTTTTTAAACAATACCTTTACAATCCTAACAAAATGAATCTGGTGTCCAGGTATGTGACACTCATGAGAACTCTCGCTGTAATTACCTACAAAAATAACCCTTTCACAGCAGATGTCTCCATCATTAATATCAAACAAGTACAGTGTTTGATTCTCACTGGGTGCCTCATACCTCTGGCCTTGTGTCATCACTTGGCTAAGCTTGATTGATGACGACTCTTGTTTTAAAAGTAGACATTTCTTCCCTCTCACAGGCATTGAAATTATCAATTAATATTGACAAATTACAGCGATATTTATTTGCAATTTGATACAAATCAGCCAGAGTTAATGATTTTGATCGTTTGATTCAAAAATGAGATACTATCATGATAACTTGATTATATCATTGTACTGATAATCAGTGTTACATAGGGCTAAACTCGAGTTGTAGTATATATATTTACCAACCCCTCCGTATGAGCAGGATGTGACACAAGTTCAATTTCTTAAGCAGAGTTCAACAGGTTTGAATTCAGAGTTTTCCTTCTCCTAGACTGGTTGCCTAACCAAGGTTAAAGAGCCCAGCCTGCCCTACTATTTACCCATAGCTGGAAGGAGAGTAGGATTCATACCTTTCCCAAGAGTATTAGTGCTAAGTGAAATGCAATTACCACATCCAGGATTTGAACTCGGGGTGACAAGTCCATTTCCCACGATTCTAACCATTAGACAACTCGAGTTGTAGCATAAGTTGTTAGTAGTAGTCGTCATTGCAAGTCATATAGTCACAAGAGGGCTGTTTATTTATTTCTAGTCTCGTGGGTTCTTTTCAGAGAGAAGGAGAGAGAGAGAGAGAGGGTAAGATCAAATTATTCTATCGTAAAACATGTTCGCTACTACTATGCGCAACACATCACGGGAGCTCTGGAAGCCCCGTCTGCTCACTACGAAAGCCCAACCCGAAAAAGGACAATTTTTTTCTTCTTCCGTTTCTCATCCCAGGGTGGGAGGGTCATCCAACTTCCACTTCCGGTTAAAACCTGGAACTTTCGTTTTTATTTTTAAATCTAATTTCAGGGTCATTCGTTGGTCAATTGCTGGTACTCCATTGAGTGTTTACCCTTCTAAACTTTAACCTTTGTTCTTATTTCTTTTTCTTCTCTTTCTCCAGAAATCTGAACACCATCCTCCTTTCAATCTCCAAATTCCCCGTAGACCACAATAATTACACTACAATCAGTCATTTGTTGCTTTTGATAAAACACATCTGTTAGTACGCTTAATTACTGACAGATTGTTAATTTATGTGAGAAATTAAACCATTGTAGACTCTCTAAAGAACAAGGAATAAGAATGTACCAGACATGTCCAAATTATGGTCTGAGGTAACAGTTCTTATGGCCCAAAGCTTGAGTCTTATAATGTATAATTTATGGCCTACTAGAGCTGTGTCGCACAAGGTGATTTTGTTAGAATACTTAAAATGGCCAGACAAGTTGAAAACATCACACTTTTTGCTTGTAAGTTGGGGCACTTGTGAGTCAAGGTACCACTGTATTTCAGTCGGTAGAGCATCCATCTAGGAATCATAAGGTTCTGGATTCGATACCAGCCCTCGCTGACTCAGCTTTTGAGTAGCACAGGGATCTGTGCGGTAAAGTGAGGAGCTGATGGTAGGTGTGGCGCTCCATCTCAGACGCCAAAACAATCTCCTTGGTTTAGCACTAGTGAAAAGGGGATATACTCTCTCGCTGTCTGGTTAATACTGACTTTAGGCCACCCCGATGACTTTACTTTACTTACTTGTAATTTAAAAAAAGAATTTTAATGTATTTTTTTACTTTTATATTTAATTTTATTATTATGATTTTATGTATATCTTGAATAAAAGAACAGGTACCTTACTAGGATCCCAGCCGCAAAACAGGTAGCTACTTTCTAATCCAGGGTTATTCAAAATTTTTACTTGATGCACCCCTTGTCATCATCATCATACTTATCAAGGTGTGCTGACAGCACAGATTCCCTTGACACTCTCTCACTATCTGTCCCTATCGGCCATAGTTCTTGGCAAGTCTTCTAGACAGTATACACTGTCCACACAGTGCTAATATTAAATGTTAAATTACAAAACGTAACTAGTTTACCAGTGTTGGAATATTTTGCTGTGCTGCAATCCACCACTTAAATTTATAGACTAAGTGAGGTCACGTGGTTCATACCTCAGCCAATCAACAGCCCGAATATGTAGTTGGTTAATTATTTAATTGCTGATATTGACAGACGTTCATTTGCACTTTATGCGACATAGACAAACGGATCTGCCTGCAACACTAAGGAACACCAAACACTGAGGAGCACCAAGGAACAACCAAGTGTCGTGCTCTGCTTAACACAAAGGATCTATGCTGAAGAGTGCTCTAGCTTGAAGTTTAAAGTATAGCCACAAAAATCGTAACAACCAGTGTAATACAATCTACACAAGAAAAGAATTGGTGAACTATAAATAAAAATGCACCTTTTAATTCTTGAATTATTTTTTGATGGGAACAATGGATTTGGTGGGGTTGAATTTTTAAAAAAGTGTTTTCAGTTTCAAGATTAAAATTCTTACAAAATAAAGAAAAGTTATTATAAATGGAATATTGAGTCATATAATAACATCCACACCAAATGTCCTAGTATGACATTAAACTGCATCAAATGGTGAAGCTCTGGGGAGTGTGGAGTAACCTTTCATTGCCATTACTCCCAGGTCCACTCTGACCCGGAATCGTGGTACTTGTGAGTTGAATGGAAGAAAAGGATGTAACAAAAATGTGTTTAAAAAAAGTTGAGTTAAAAAAAAGAATTTTCAATACCCATCAAGAATGAATAAAAATGTTTTTGGTATAAAATAACCCAACAAGGGTTGACGTGCTATTAAATCCAACCATACAACCACACCAACAAATATCTGGTAATACTGAAATTGACTTTGCAAATGAAGATCCAAAACCCTTCAGTCAGAATGGAAATTTTCATTTATAATAATTTGATTTTAATTTGATTTTAATGTCATTCATTGAAGATCTGTTACCATGGACGTTTTTATTATTTTTTTTTTTTCAAATCGATATTTTTAGTCTTATTATTATTTTATTCTTTTATTTTCTAAAGATATCCTATAACTTATTATAAAAACTGATATTATAGTATTCATTATTTTTACTAGCAAGATTGTGCACCTTCCATGCATAAGTATTTAAGTTTTAATGTAATGAAATATATCAAATTAGAAAGACAAATGAAATTAAATAAGAATGCATATAAAAAGTTTAAGGGGCCGGGTTAGCTCAGTCGGTAGAGTGTGGTTAGAAACCACAAGGTTCCTAGTTCGATACCGGCCCTTGCCAACTCAGCGTATGAGTAGCATAGGATCTGTGCAGTAAACTAAGGAACTGATGGTAGGTGTGGCGCTCCACCACAGACGCAAAAAAAACTATCTCCTTGGTCTAGCGCTAGTGAAAAGGGGATAGACTCCCTCGTTGTCTGGCTATACCGACACTAGGCCACCCCGACGACTTTACTTTTTTTTACACATTTCAATTATATTTTAATTGGTTTCTATATAAAAGTATTGATATGATTGATTTTAATACATTGGAGAAAAAAATGATAATATTAGAGATTAATAACACCAAGTAATTATTTATTAAACCTGTTTTTGTTAAAACCAGTATGCATATTATGAAAACTTTTATTTCTTAGTGATATATAAGACACATTGCAGGAATTTAAACACACTAATAATATGGGCCTTTCGGGGCCTGTATTTGTTAATGTAAATTAACAGCGTTGATCCAAGGGGGCTATCCCCCAAGCAACACCTGCCTTAAAGCAACACCCTGATTTAAAGGGGCAGGGCTGGATTTATTACCCAGTGCCTGAGGCACCCCTTGAGGGGGAAACCGATGGATCAATGCATTTTTTGCACCTGCCACTCATGAGTCACAGCTTGTGGGTGGTCCCACATTTATAGAGCCTTGTGCCTAACCCGTACACGTGGAGTACATGGTAAATACCACACTAATAACATGGGCTGTTTTGATGCAAATCTATCTCTGGTTTTCATTGAGACATCATTAATAAATAAGATTTATTCTATATATTAATGCTTTTGACTATAAATTAAATACTCATTGATAAACTTACACAATTCCTGAGGGTATTGCGACTAAGCAGCAAAGTAGTTTCAGTTATAGATAGACACTGAATCTCCAATATAATAAGATAAAATAATTCATTAAGAATATGATTGTTTTTAAATGTTTTCTTTTTGTGAAAATGTGATTATATGCATTGTTAACAGTGCCAAAAATATCTGGATCTTTTTGATTGGAGCCACATTGTTCATCTAATTGACCCATATGTTCTGTTTGTTTGTTTGTTTGTTTTGTTTTATGGCATATCAACCACGGTGGGTCATTTAATGCTGGCAAAGTTTTGAAAGATTTGTAGCGATAGTTCTGGGTAAATAGAAAATTTATTTATAAAGAAAAATCAAGTTGGAAAAATTTTCTTCCAAATTTTTTCAACTTGATTTTTTTTAATAAATAAATTTTCTATTTAACCCATAGATGTGACCCTAACAGGTACTAGTACTCCAGGCTGAGATACTGGGGAAGCAACACCTTGATCCCAGAAAAAGCACACATACTCAGCCCTGTCAGCTGGGGCTTTAGAATACACTGACTGCACCTCTGCAGAGGAGTAAGACCCCTTCAATGGCACCACCTATTGTCCATGGGTGGCGACCCATGATGCTTAAGGACAGAACCCTGGTGGATGAACAGTTCATGACATGCAACACTCTACTTAGATCCTTATTTAGGCTAAACGGGTGGTCGGAGAGGTCCCCTCCAATCAATGGGCTTGTTACGTCAAACCCTATATGATTGTCCCAACCCTATTGCTTTTATGGCAAGCCTCAACCCTCTGTATCATACATGTGCTAGAAGGTGTGGCTGAGAGTCTTCATGTCCTGGAATGACATTAAACTGATGGTGAGGTATGGGGAATGTGGAGTACCCCTTCAACACCATTGCTCCCAGGTCCACTCTGTGTATTAAATAGAACAAAATGAGTTCTAAAAAATTGAGTTTAAAAAAAAATTGAGTACCCATCAAGAATGAATAAACCAAAACATCTTCAGTATAAAATGACCCAGCAAGGGTTGACATGCCGTAAAATCCAACCAACCAAACCAACCAACCAACCAACCAACCAACCAACCAACCAGCCAACCAACTTAGAATAAATTTAAAAAACTTTAAAGTAAAGATATGCAATTTTAATTAGTCTTTTGACAAGTCAGTGGAAGGTTGTGATAGGTTTTAAACTAGGGGCCACATGCCCCCCCCCCCGGGTATCATATCATTTTTTTGAGTCTAGGCAAGCAAAAAAAATGATTCTGGATCCCTTTGATTCCTATTTTGCTCTGATGGACTCCCATAATCCTTCGATATTTTAAAATCCTACTGTATTTTTATAATTAAAAATTTTTTGCTTGCCTGGACCCCCCCCCAAAAAAAATGTTATATTGTCCCAGGAAGGGGGCATATGGCCCCCGGTCGAGAACCATTGGTTTAACATATACATTGTATATGAATATAATGTATATATTACAATGCTTATTTGTAACTATGTATTTATTATTAATGTGTGTCACATTTTGGTCACAAAAAAACAACTGACAATGCATGTATATACATGTATTGTCAGTTGTGTTTTTGTGAAACTGTTTTAACAAAGTCTAAGAGGTTAGGAAGAAAAGAGAAAGAGAGATACATCTTAAATATGCCAGCTGGAGAGAGAGAGAGAGAGAGAGAGAGAGAGAGAGAGAGAGAGAGAGAGTGGTTGTGGTGGTTGAGTGGGGGGGGTAGGGCAAAGAAAAGGTGGGTGAAGGGAAGAGGTTGGAGAAGAAAAAAAAAAGTGGGAAGGACAGAGAAGTGAAAGACAGGATTTAAATTTTGCAATATGGATGAACACAGAAGAATTATGTCGCTGTTTTTGATCTCTTAATTATTTTGTTTTGACATAAAACTACAAGACAATAATAAGGTCATCTATATATCAAGACCATAAGTGTCTACCTACCTACATACCTACCTATGAATGTAAGGTGTGTGTCATAGGAAAAGGTGGAAAAATGATATTTCTATATCCATATTATGGGCTGGTTTAGCTCAGTCGGTAGAGTGTCTGCCTGGGAACCACATGGTTCCTGGATTGATACAGGCCCTCGCCAACTCAGTGTATGAGTAGCACAGGGATCTGTACGGTAAAATAAGGAGCTGATAGTAGGTGTGGTGCTCCACCTCAGATGCTAAAAAAACAATCTCCTTGGTCTAGTGCTAGTGAAAAGGGGATAGACTCCCTCACTGTTTGGCTGATACCAACATTAGGCCGCCCCGATGACATTACTTTTTACTTTTCATATCCACATTATAGGCTGGTTTAGCTCAGTCGGTAGAGTGTCCGCCTGGGAACCACAAGGCTCCTTGTTCGATACTGGCCCTCCTCAACTCAGTGTATGAGTAGCACAGGAATCTGTGCAGTAAAATTAGGAGCTGATAGTAGGTGTGGTGCTCCACCTCAGATTCTAAAAAAAACAATCTCCTTGGTCTAGCACTAGTGAAAATGGGATAGACTCCCTCGCTGCCAGACTGATACCAACATTAGGCCACTCTGAAGACTTTACATTTACTTTTTATATCCATATTATGGGCTGTTTTAGCAAAGTCAGTTGAGTGTCCACCTAGGAACCACAAGGTTCCTGGTTCGATACTGGCTCTTGCCAACTTAGTACATGAGTAGCACAGGGATCTGTGTGGTAAAGTGAGGAGCTGATGGTAGGTGTGGTGCTCCACCTCAGATGCTAAAAAAAATCTCCTTGGTCTAGCGCTTGTGAAAAGAGGATACACTCTCTCACTGTATGGCTGATACCAACATTAGGCCATCTCAAAGACTTTACTTTACTTTTATCAAATGGGATATCCTAAGGAAATTAAACATGTGCAGGGCTCAGACCTTGACACCATTAGGCACCCCAGCCCAAAAAGGAAATGAATTTTGCTTTTCACTGGTTGTTAGTAAACAAAACAGCTCGCCGATAAAAACCAGTGTCATTTTTATACTAAAATAGTTTTTGATTTTAATAAAAAAATATTAGTTATTTCATGTTGTTGTTGTTAGCATTTGTAAAAAAAATAATTTTGCACTAAAGATAAACTAATATTGTTATTTTTAAAAAATAAAACTTAAAACGAAAGACATGTTTATTTATTTTCCATGTGCCACTATGGATAGTTAATATTAAAAATTTTGCTAGGGTTAGGGGTTAGAGTTAGGGTTAGGGTTAGTGTTTGGGGTTAGGGTTAGGGTTAGTGGTTGGGGTTAGGTTAGCAGTTATTATTATAATCTTATAATATACTTATTATAGCTTTAATCATTCCCGTGTTAAACGTGTCTACC
>CM042156.1:60017732-60027732 GCA_023376005.1 Doryteuthis pealeii
AAGTTTATTTATTTATTTATTTTTTTCCTCGTGATGTGAACTGAAATAGAAGAAATAAAAAACCCTGCTTAAAGTCTGTTGAAACAATTAGATAACAAATATATACACTTGCAAATATCTACACCAGTGATTCCCAACGTGGAGCCTACGCCCCACTGGGGGAGGCAATTCAATAATAATAGGGGGCAATATGAAAAATATAGTAATATCAACATTTTATTTTTTATTTTATAAAAAATTATACATTTATAGGGTAAAATTGTAATTACAACCTAGTTGAGCACAACAGCTTGTGCAATCTAGTCAAGTGTTCACCCACTAATGTTATTGTGCATCTGGCACCAGCTATATGCGTGGCTTCTGACTTTGCAGTTCTTCATCTGTTGCCCTCCTCCGCAATTATACACATTATAAAATGGATTTTATTTGATTAAATTTGAAGTTAAACCCTTTAGTTTTATTTGAAAGATACAATTTTTTATGTTATACTTCTTCAAAACTGATATTGTTATATCATAGTAAACAATTAACGGGTGGGGGACATGAAGAAATTTGTGATAAAAAAGTGGGGCATGGTACTAAAATGGTTGGGAACCACTGATCTATACCCTCCGGGTGCAAGTATTTAAGTTTTAATGTAATAAAATATTATATAAAATCAGAAAGCCTAATGAAACTAAATAAGAATGCAGATAAAAAGTTTTGAAATAGGGATGAGGTATAATTGAAAAATAGAACAACTGAAACTTACTCTTCCATCATTCCCGTCTTTCATTACTAAATTTTCCTAATTTAACTATTTTGTTAAAATAGGATGTAAAGAATAAAATTACAGTTATTTCTTCTTGTTAATGGGTTTCTTTTAAGATTTATCTCTGAGATTTTTGCTCATATTCATTAAGATAAAACAAAACAATTAGAAATCAATTATACTAAATACGTATTTATTAAAATCAATTTTTTAATATCAATATGCAAATTAGCCTTCCCATTCACACTGTAAAGCACTATTTTTTTGTATATATAAATACAATTGCATGTTATTAGTATGTAGCTATAGTCAAAAGTATTGATAATGTAATACAATTTTATTAATGATTGAGGTTTAAATGAAAAATAAAATCATGGAGAATGTGATGTAAATAACTAGAGAAATTGTGACTTGAGTAGTGACATAGTTTCGGTTACCCATAGACAAATACACAATCTCTATTATAATAAGATATCTATCTACACATATATAAAGGTCAATTGGTGTGTATTGGAGTATGTCCTGAGGAAACTATGAAAATAAAAACAATTAATGACAGAGTAAATATATTTACACGTTCACTATTACCTGAGCTTGTTTTTTGGAGAAAAAGTAATGAAGATATGATTTATATTTGTGAAGATAATTAAAAAATCAAATCAAATGATAACAACATGGAATTTTTTTGCATTTAATATTTTAAATAGTAGACATTAATTTTTCTTTTCAGAGTGACTAGATCAAAGCAAGGTCTTTTTTAAGTAGGGATTTTAATGGGGCATTCTTTGAGGATCTAACTTGTGATTAAAAAATAATGGATCTACAAGACTAACGTTTTTACCCTCCCTCTACCCAGACGATGCCAGGTGGCCACTTCTAGTATACATATAAAAGAAAGATTCTGTATGTCCGTATGTTTGTTTGTACACATCCTTTTATAAAGGAAAATTAGTGGGAACCCGTAAAGATGAAAGTTCAATAAAATCCACACCTATTTTTGTCCGAGAGGGGGTTAGAAACTTTTAACACTCATTTTCTATAAGAAAAACTAAATAAAAATATAATAATGATATAAGTAAGTAAAGTAAAGTTGTCGACATGACCTAGCGTAGGTATCAGCCAAACAGGTAGGTAGTCTATCCCCTTTTCTCTAGTGCTAGACCAAGGAGATTATTTTTGCATTTTACTGCACAGATCCCTGTGCTACTCATATGCTGAGTTGGCGAGGGCCAGTATCGAACAAGGAACCTTGTGGTTTCTAGCTGAACGCTCTACCAACTGAGCTAACCCAGCCTCTTATAAGGGTATAAAACAATGATATATCAAAAAAATTGATTTAGAAAATAATCAAAAAATAAAACAAATTAATGAAGGATAAAAACATAATATAAAAGCAAACAAAATAAAAGTAAAAATATAAACAAGAATAACAAAAAATAAACAACTTAAAAACAAGAATATATAAATAATTGAAAGTAAAATAATTATATAGAGAATAATCTTTATTAATCTATATAGATGTAATGACAAAGGATAACACCGATAGACTTTGGAAAGCTTTATTCTACTTAGAATAATTGGTACACTTATTGAGAGTATATATAGTCTAGTATTCAATAGTGAGTTCTCCAAAGGGTAGGTAATCATAAAACTGAATTCAAACCTCTTGAATCTCCACTTGGAACCACCCCAAGCGGAGATTTAAGAGGTTTGAATTCAGAGTTTTCCTTCTCCTAGACTTGTTGCCTAACCAAGGTTAAAAATGCATGCCTTTCCCAATGGTATTAGCGCTACGAGTAGAATAGGCTCAGTCCTACTTTGTGATATATTTCAATTTATTTTATAATATTGAAGCTTCTATTTAGGAAAGTTTTGGTTTAAGTTTCTTAGTTTAATGGAATATCAACCTTCATGGGTTATCTAATGCCAAAACCATCCTTTTAGAAGAACAGTAGTGGTACCATATAACCCATAGCTGGGAAGATGAGGGAGTTTATACCTTTCCTAAGGGTATTAGTACAATAGTCAATGTAATAAGATATTTATATCTATATATTGGTATTGCAGTCTCAGAAGACTATATAGTTCTTGTGCCCCTGAAGTTACAGCGCCTCCTATAACTGTGAAGTCCAATGTTCGAAAAAACAGCTTCGACCACAGATGTCACATGTGAAGACTGTCACTGAAGATGTTGATGTTGATGTGTCGCATCTTGTTCGTAGCAGAGTGTCTAGGTAAATACAATTGTAAGCATGTCTATAAGTTATTTAAGATTCCGGAACGTAGATTTAAAAAAAAAAAAAAATAAAAGAAAGGCACATGGGGTATGAAAGATATCAACTCCAATGCTAGATTATAGATGGGCTGAATTTCTTATTTGGCACAAAGTGTAGATTGTTTAAAAATAGCTTAAAGCCACCTTTGGGTGGCAATTAAGTTAGCTCTACAAAGTGCTCTTGATTAGGCTTTAGGCCCAACAATGACGCTTCATGCATTGAGTATATATTGAATTTTAATAAACTTGAACAATATTTTTAATACAGTTTTCATCAAAACACTGATATAATTTGTTTATTTGGGAACTTATTGCAAATCTGCATGATAAACAATATTTTTGGTTTTCCCATTCAACAATAATTCTTTCGTTGCCATTTAATTTAAACTCAGTTTGATGTACGTAGGTCCTTACTTTCTGTTAAAACAATTATTTCTATTTCATGGGTGACTTTCACTGAATTTTGCAATTAATTTCGATCACTCACAAATTTATTTCTGTTGTGTTCTTAAAAGGGATACAATCAAACAAGGTTGTAGTCGAGATGGAAGGAACAGTCAACACATTCATAGATTTAAGATAGAGAGTTTTATTGCAGAAAGATACAATAAGACAAACAAGGAAACAAGGAATAGTGAAGCAGGCTACTAATCCTCAAAGCCAGCCCAGTATAATGTTGTGCTTACTATATATATAGTCAGACCACATGGATGAGAGAGAGTGTATTCTATTACAACAATTTCCAAGTTATAAAAATTGTTATCGTACAAAAAAAAAAAAAAAATCGCTGAAAAATCGCTAAAAATTCGGTCCAGAATATTTTTAATTTGCTTACGGAGTCTTGGATCTGTGCGGTAAAATAGGGAGTTGCTCAGGCTAGTGAAAAGGTGACAGACTCCCTCGCTGTCTTGCTGATACCGACAATAGGCCACTCCGCCGACTTTACTTATAATTAGCGACCATAATTGGTTAATTGACTTTAACCTAAAATAAACCAACAAGCGTTGACATGCCGAAAAATCGAATACAGAATAAAATCGACCAGAGATTTTGAACGAACGTTTTCAAAAGAAACACACAAAGCATAAAATGCGTTGATAAACAAAAAAGATAGATAGATAAAAAGATAGATAAACAAAAAGATAGATAGATAAAAAGATAGATATAGAAATTGGTAAAATAAACAATTTCCTCGTAAATTCCTACCTTAGAATAAACTGAACCCTCATTTTATGTCCGTGTTTTTGCAATAAATGTTTTATTTTTCTTGCACCCGTTATTTTACAATACTATATATATTTTCTTCATTTGTTAAAGAATAAAGAATCAAGAAAATATATTTAGTATTGTAATATAACGGGTGCAAGAAAAATAAAACATTTATTGCAAAAACACGGACATAAAATGAGGGTTCAGTTTATTTTATGGTAGGAATTTACGAGGAAATTGTTCTTCTTTACCTAAAAATTAGGGTACTAATGCAGAATAACGCAAAAGAGATAATATTATGTTACGTATAAAAAGCATTACATTTCATTACATCTCACACGGAAATACCCGAAACCTTTGAGACTCTAGGGTTAGGGTTAAGGTTAGGTTACTTCGGGAGTTTCCGTAATCTACTGCAATTTATACGTAAAATGCGATTTTATTGATATCATCTCTTGGGCACTATTCTGCATTTGTACCATAAAACGATAGATTTATGAAAACTAGCCGTGCACAAATAATTGACTACGGCTTTATCCTACGCAGTTTATCTTTGGAAGGGGTCGATTTATTTGAGAAAAGGTGGAGATTCGAAATAGCTAAAAGGAGACAATATTGGAAATTTTATCTTTAAAATAAACATTTTTGTGGTTTAAATGGTTATATTTTATCCGCCTTTCAATGTCTCTCTTGTTTCGTATTTTTTTGCACGAAAAACAAATGGTAAAGGGAGGCACCTGTTGCTAGCTTAGGGGCTGGAATGTCACGTGCCCTCCCAAAATATGTCCCTTTGGAAAGTGGGAAGCGAAGCGAACGGACGCAACTAGCAGATTGTCCCGTCATGGGCACAGAGTGACGAACACATTAGATGCTTCAAAACGGACATTGGCCGGTTTAAAAAAGAACCTTGATTGAGAAAAGTGGCTAATTGCTGTTGCAACCCAGAAGAATTCCCAGAACGGCTAAAACGGTTCTTCACATCCTTTGGCGAAAAAGGTCGCGGTTTCATCGCATATTCTTCTAACCACGGAAGAAATATTGTTGTTGGAGTGTCCATCCCTTTGAAGAAAACGGACGACAACGAGTGAAGTGAGAGATACCAGCGCAGAAGGCCAGCCCTATATTTCATCCGAGAGCCTTGTTCTTTACGAGAAAAAGCAAGTGACTGAAAGAAGGTTTATCTTTCATTCAAAGCAGTTTTTTGGCGAAAAGGAACAAGAGACATTTGAAAGGACTCTTTGTGGAACTGTTTGTCTCTCCTGCGCGAGAGAAATTCATTTTTAAAGGGTTTATTTTATTGTTATTGTTACAGTAGATGTAACCCTTATTTTTATACACTTCTTTCCTATTTTTATACTATTTTGTATTTTGTATTTGTGTGAACCGACCCATAATCTTTGTTAAGTCGTGTATAGGGAAATTTATGCAAGTTTGTTTTATTTAAATTGTTTGTATTTCTTTTTGCCTCCTTTAGTGGAGAAATTTGTATAATAAAGATTCTATTTCATTATCAAATAAGACCATCATTCTTTTCATTTTTCCCTACCCCTTTTTATTGACGACGCCCTTTTTTTTCGTTCGCTATTTTTCTGATCGAGGAAAAAATCGCGACAACAAAAAAGAAAAATCAATTTCAAGTCATCTGTTACAAATCTTCTGTTAAAAAACGATTTGTTTAATTCAACGGGTGTAAATAATGAGGTAGTTATAGTATGTTGTTTATATCGTTTCATCTGATGTGTGTACAATGGAAGCGCGTGGTATACAGGTTAGAGTTGTATGAAACGGACTTGTCGACCCGCGTTCAAATCCTGGACGAAGCCACATTTCACATAGCGCTAATAGCCTTAGGAAAGGTATGCATCCAACTATTCTCCCCCAGCTATGGGTAAATAGTAGGGAAGACTGGTCCTCTTTAACCTTGGTTAGCCAACGAGTCTAGGAGAAGGAAAACTGAATTCAATCCGCTTAAATCTCATCTTGAGGTGGTCACTACTAGAATAGGCCCAGTCCTACTTAGTGATCTATTTCAATTTTTAGCAAAAAGATAAATAGAGCAAATGTATATTGCGAAATATATTTTTTTAAAAGTTGTGCAGTAAGAAAGAAGTTACTCGACGTCATAAACAATAGTTATTTGTTGGTTGGTTGGTTGGTTTTATGGCATATCAACCCCTATGGGTTATTTATGTTGAAATTCACTTTCGTCAATGCTTGTTAAAACTCACAGATAGTAATGATTGTCGAGTCAGAGTTATCTGCCCCGAATCCCATTTTCTGTATGGTAGAAAATAATATTACCTAAACAGTTACCTCCCTTTGACCAAAGCCGGACACAGAGTCCATGGGTCTCTTAGCCATAACCTGATGAGAAACCTCATGCGATTGGCTGGGGGCCTTTGTCAGCGACCAATAAGAGCACACATTACGAGGCTCAGTTGACCGCCAAATTTCAAGGGTTGATACCTTAAAATCACCCTCTTCCACTATGACTCCCGTCAAGGGACGACGCGTGTTTTTTCCACAGCATAGACGTCGAGGAACGATGGGACTTTGAAACAGCTCGGAAGGGCCGTCGACGCATATCGTCAAACAAACAAACAAAGCTAGCAAGACATTCCTACCTGGACAGATAAGTCACGCAAGTATTATCTTGCAACCCAACCATACTTTTGCAGCTACATTTTCAATTGTAACATATTTGTAAACCCACACATTTGTACCACAAGTTACACATTGTATTGTATATTGTATGTCACATATTGTTGTTTGATAAATGCATTTCGTTTTATAAACCTAGTTGTGTTCGTTACCCTGTTATCTTTATCCTTATCTTGTTGTAACTTCTTTTCCTATAGTATAGGGTCAGGTTATCGGACCCTTAACTTTTTAGTCCTTGTAAATAAAAGTCCCAGCCGACAGGGCGGTCTTATCCCTCTGCAGGAGTGTAACCGGCATATTCTACCCCCCAACCAACAGGGTGGATAATTATTAGTGAGAAAGGCTCATTGTTTTTTAAGTAGTCAAGTAGTCTGTTCTAGTTTGTTGTAACCTACTTTACAGTATTATTACTTTGTAATTAACTTGTTTTAACCAGTCCCGTCGATGAGGCTTAGAATATGCCGATGGTATCCCTGTGTAGGGTTACATTCCTTACTTGCCACAGTTCTTCCGTTAGGCGCTAGGTGGCATTGCAAGCAGCCATAGGAGAAAAGGTGAGGAAGTGGAGCCCCCAAAGAAGTTTTGGCTAACGAGTTCTCCTTTGGTTTGAATTCAGTGTTTTCCTTCTCTTAGATTATTCTGTTGAAATTCCATGTCGGCTGGAACAGTAGGATACACTGACTGCAACTCTGCAGAGGGGTAAAATCCTCTCAATATAGCCACCTGTTTGCCATGGGTGGCGACCCGTGATGCTTAAGGATGGAGTCCTGGTGGCTGAGCAGTTCATGACATACAACACTCCACTTTGGTCCTTACTTAAATAGACTGGACGCTTGAGAGGCCCCTCATATCAATCGGCTGGTCACGTCAAGCCCAAGCACTTACACCGACCCGATAGCAAACCCAACCCTTTTTATCATATATGTGCTAGAAGGCGATGACTGAGGTTAAACTGCATCTAATGGAGAAGTTCCAATTTTGGAGATTTGGGGAGTGTAGAGTACTTCTTAATTAGCATTACTCCCAGGTCCACTATGTCCCGGAGTGGTAGTACCTGTTAGGGTTCCACCTATACGTTAAATAGATCAGAAATGAGTTTAAAATGTGTTCAAATTTTAACACCTAACAAGAAGGAATCAAACAAAATGTTTTTGGCATAAAATAACCCTAGTTTTGACATGCCGTAAAATCCAACAAACTAAAATTCTGTTGACTTAATTAGTTTTTGTCATAGACCCTAAATGATGACAGTAACATGAATAATTTAACAATGCAAAATATTTTTTCTCATTAGTATATATATATATATATATATATATATATATATATATATATATATAATCCAAAAGTCCGGAGAAGAAATCTTCCTTACGATATAGGAGTTTTTTTTAAACGTGTCGCAGTTTGCAGAGCTCAATGTGTACTCTTAATGTTAGAGTCACAGAGCAAATTTATAATTAAAAATATAACAAAAGACTTAGAATTTTTGCATTATAGTCTATTTCAGGACAAGGTGTCTAACTCTCCCAAATTATCAGATGCAAATGATGAATTATTTATTACTTTTAAGGCATTTGAAAGCAGATTTGTTTTTTTAATTTAAAGAAAAAAAATATTTTATTTGATTTTTAAAAAATTAAAAAAAAATTTTTAAATTAAAATTTTTTTTATTGTCCTGTTTTCCTCTGCTGTGGGGCCATAAAAAAGATATTTGACCATTTGTTGTCGGTAATTTGTTAGGAATTTCTGTTGAATCAATCTATTCCTAGTATCAACTAAGGGACCACCCCAGTTCATTTAGATTTCATTTATTTACTTGTTTATTCATTCCTGTTCTCTTCCTATTTTCCTTAATTTTTCTTCTTAAATTATATAAATATATGAAGATCCAAGAGAACCTGTGTTATCTACTTAATTATTTAACTAATTCAATATATACATATACATATATATACGCATACATATATACATATATACATATATACACACACATGCACATACACATGCCCACACACATGCATGCATCCACATACATACCAACACATACATACACATGTACTCATACATATACATATCCATACATCTACATATCCAAATAGACATACTTGAGATTTGTCCATTCATATACCTCCACATTCAAACACACCCGCATTCCCCTCTATACAACACACGTACACATCTACACACACATACATATACATATATATTTACACGCATACATACATATACACACGGTTTTGTCAATTTGGACGATTAGTATGAGGGTGTATATATATATATATATATATATATATATGATATCAGTAGAAGAAAAAGTTAAGGGTCTACCATGGTTTCAATCCAAATTATTTCATCAGGATCCTACCCCACACTTAACTAAAACGATGTAATTCCTTAGTTAAAGACATATATCATTAATATTACTGCCCTATGCTTTTATTATATTGAGCACTTTTGTATTATTTACTGATGCCACTGCAACGGAAACGTTAAAGCAGCAATTGTATACTATATATATATATATATATATATATATATATATATATATATATATATATATATATATATATATGAATAAGATATAATGAAAAAACAAACGATGTTTACAACTGAAATAGGCTCATCAGAAGAGAAAGTGTGCAAACCGTTTCGGGGCCTAATTCTCTTGACGGTTTAAAAAGCAACACTCGGCCCATCCTCAACTAATATGAGGACCCTATTGCATTATAATGTATCAACCGCACGTGGGTCGGTCATCAAAAAATATAAGACGGGAAAAAGACCGTTAGTAAAAACAGAACGCTGCTAGTCCAACGTTGGAATTAATCAAAAAAAAAAAAAAAAAATTGTGCTGTCTGTATTTTTTTTTTTTTTGATTAATTCCAACGTTTGACTAGCAGCGTTCTGTTTTTACTAACGGTCTTTTTCCCGTCTTATATTTTTGTTGATGACCGACCCACGTGCGGTTGATACATTATAATGCAATAGGGTCCTCATATTAGTTGAGGATGGGCCGAGTGTTGCTTTTTAAACCGTCAAGAGAATTAGGCCCCGAAACGGTTTGCACACTTTCTCTTCTGATGAGCCTATTTCAGTTGTAAACA
>CM042156.1:60030232-60112732 GCA_023376005.1 Doryteuthis pealeii
TACCAGTAGTTAGAATTTTAAATAAATTTCGTTAGACTTAAAATTGGAGGTGGGTAATTTTCCATATCCGTTGGGATTATGAGTGACGTGACGATCATCCCAACTGACCTCCGGTACAGACACGTGGGATAGAAGTCAGCCCAGAGAAGATGACGGTCGAAGTAGAAGCAGTTAGACGAAGAACCAGTAATGGAACAAGTAAAACCACCTATCAAGAATCATCATCTCCTATCATCTATAACCCATCTCTCTCTCTCTCTCTCTCTCTCTCTCTCTCTCTCTATTTCTCTCGAAGTGGGTAATTAATTTTTGTCAGCTGAGAAACCCTGTTTTCCGTGCCAGTCTAAACGATAACGCTTGCAACAAGTGAGAAGTAAAGACCCAGACGACTTGAAGACCCGAAGGAATTTTTTTTAATTGGCGATCAGTTTGCAATTTTCAGATTTTGAAAGAAGGTTCCCGAAGAACCTGAATAGGTCGGATGTCACATTGGGCAGAAACGTTGTGTATATAACAATAAAGATAAGGATTTACAACAGTACAAAAAATCTAAATAATACATAAAAATGTACATGTAAAAAATTATATATATATTCATTTTCAACTTCTTTCTTTTTACACTTTTCTTTTTTTGGGGTTCTTTATGTCATTTTTCTCTCTTATTCTCTATCTTTTCAACTTTTCCCCTTCATTTCTCTCTTTCTTTTTTATTTTTTTTTATCCTTTTCTTTATCATCTCTTTCATTTATCTTTTTACATTTTTTCTTTCTTTTCATATTCTTCACTATTTCTTTTTTTTCTATTTTTAATTTACTTCCTTCATTTTTAAAATTTCTTTAGTACTTTTATTGGACGCTTTTGACTATCATTTCTTTTTTATTTCTCTACTTTTTCTTTTTATTTTCTCTTCACCTCTTTTCACTCATTTGAATTTATTCCTTTGTTTTCATTACTAGCAATGGACTATGGTTTGTTCATGCAATTTTCAGATTTTGAAATTTGAAAATTGTAAATAGTATGAAATAAAATATTAAAAGCCGGTGAATACAATATATAATATAATTGTTATGACAAGCGATAACACCGATAGACCTTGGAAAGCTGTATTTTATTTAGAATAATTAATACACTAACTGAGAGTTTATATAATCTAGTATTTACTAGAGAGTTCTCCAAAGGAGAGGTAATCATAAAATAGGAGAGGTAACTCTCAATTACTTATTACAATAATATAGTTATTAGCAATCTAGGCTAGCAGTGAATTTTATTATTAATTGGTGCCTAATAAATCGTTTTATCTACTAAGCCCTATTTAGTCTTGTACACCGGTTGCTTACAATACTTACAACTCCTGAGTACTCACCCACTTGAGTACTGGATGGGCTCATCGCTGCTTAACTTCGGTGATCTGACGGAAACCAATGTTTACAGTGTAAATTGTCCATAAGTCGAGTACCCGATACTTCTTGCTAAATTCTCTGCCAAATCAAAGCAATCTTCATTAATGACGGCAAAGTCAGTGCCAATATTGAGAATGACGCAATTCTGTTAATTCAAAAATATCTCACACTTGTGAGAGCTCAGTTCCGGACAAACTAAGTTAACCGAAATTACACACACACACACACACACACACACACACATATATATATATATATATAAAGTAAAGTCGTCGGGGCGGCCTAATGTCGGTATCAGCAAGACAGCGAGGTAGTCTATCCCCTTTTCACTAGCGCTAGATCAAGGAGATTATTTTAGCATCTGAGGTGGAGCGCCACACCTACCATCAGCTCCTCACTTTTCCACACAGATCCCTGTGCTACTCATACGCTGAGTTGGCGAGTGCCGCTATCGAACCAATAACCTTGTGATTCCTAGCCGAACACTCCACCGACTGAGCTAAACCGGCCCAAATATATATATATATATATATATATATATATATATATATATATATATAAAGGGAGAGAGATAGAGGGGGCGAAGTGCGACAAGGGAGGTAACTCATAGTCAAATTACCTCACTTTTTTCAAAATAACTAATAATGTTTCAATAAGTATTGATTTACAAATTATGTAAGTTATGGATGCCTTGATGTGGGAAAAGTTACACGGCGTAACAAAAATACTGAAGAAAAATAACAACACAACAAGGACATGTAAGGTGAGAGTAAAATCAGTGCAAACAATGCTATATCTTACAAACGGCAATGAAGGTATCTATGTTTATTGTAAAGTGGAATTAAACGATATCATAAAAGAAACAAATGAATGCTTATAAACAAAATATAAAGGAGTAAACAGCTGAGTGGATGGAAAACAAAAAAGTAGGGACCGTTTATTAAAAGTGAATCTATCAGATGTTATGAACCTTTTTTACGATAGAAATAAAAGGGTTGGACGAGAGATAAAATGGAATGAGAGACTTGAAGCTGTTGATAGGTAAATAACGGTTTGAAAAGAACGAAGGGCTGAACTCTCTTTTCGTTATTAGGAGCTATTATGAACAGGAACAAAATTGTGCAATTCTTAATTTGATCTTCATGAAGAAGATTGATTTTCTGTCAATTTGAATGTTGAATTGCACACCAGTAGGCCAAAGGGAATTTATTTATTTTTTATTCATTTATCTCTTTTATCTGGGGTTCCGGATTGAAAGCTCAATATTGAACAGGCTTACCCTTACATGGTTTTAGGGCCATTGATCTGCACTCACTATTTCCTGATTTACAGATTCAATGAGTTGGAAAAAGAAAGAAAAAAAAACAATTGTGCTATCAATCGAGAAGTTTTGAAAAAGAGGCAAATAACTTATGCCTCTTTAGTCTTCCGTAAAGAAAAAGAACTATCGTTAGTAATAATCTTTAAAAAATATAAAAATCTCGGAAAATATCTTTCGCAAAATTGCGCCATTTTCGATAGATTAAATAGAGCTTTATCTCTTTTGAAAATATTGACTTAGACATGGATGCTTTCACACGTTTAAAATTCACTATTAAATTTTTTAATGAATAAAAATAGGCCAATTGAATTTTAAAAAAAGTATTTTTTTCTGGCATTAATTCAAAGAAAAATCCTGAAGAACATATACAAAAGTTTAAAAATTTTTTTTGAATATTCAATACCCGAAAAAAGTTGAAAATTTAAAATTTATTTTCTTAGAACTCAAAAAAAAAAAAAAAAAAAAAAAAAAGTTTTTTTTTTTTTTTTTTTGAGTTCTAAGAAAACTTTTAAATTTTCAACTTTTTTCGGGTATTGAATATTAAAAAAAAATTTTTTTAAACTTTTTTATATGTTCTTCAGGATTTGATCTTTCTAGAAATGTAAAAATTAGGGAAATTTTTTTTCTTCAAACGAACAAAGGTCCCCACCCCTCCTATATTCTGAATTGATAAAAACTGTTGTTTTTTTTAGTTTTTTGGGGCACGGATAAGAAAGTCCCTTTGCTCTTCTATTAAGTTTCCTCAGGCAATAAATGTACTCGTTATTACTTTTGACGTGGTTTACACACACACACACACACACACACACACACACACACACACACACACACACACACATATATATTTCTATATATTGTTCTTATATATATATATATTTACTCTCTCTCTTCTCTCTCTCTCCCTATATATATATATATATATATATATATATAGATAGATAGATAGATATATTTCTCTCTCTCCCTATATATATATATATATATATATATATTATATATATAGAGAGAGAGAGAGAGAGAGAGAGAGAGAGAGAGAGGGGGCATGTAGTGTAAAGGATAGAGTCGTAGGAAATGGACTCGTCGACCCGAGTTCAAATCCTGGACGAGGTTGTTGCATTTTATATAGCGCTGATAACTTTGGGAAAGCTATGCACCCAACTACTCTTTCAATCTCTCCAGTTTTGAGTAAATAGTAGGACAGACTGGGCTCTTTAACCTTGGCTAGGTAACCAGTCTAGGAGAAAGAAAACTCTGAATTCCTCCGCTTAAGAAATTGACCTTGTGTCGCATCCTGCTCGTGCAAAAGGGCTGGTATATATATATATATATATATATATATATATATATATATATATATATATTTATATATATATATCAACACCACTCCACCTGACTAGGATTTGTCACAAGGTCAATTTCTTAAGCTTAAGCTCTTAATTTTAACAGACTGTGATTTAGATTTTTACTTTTCAGACTCGTTGCCATAACACGGTAAAAGATCCCAGTCTGCCCTACTATTTACCCATAGCTGGAGGGAGAATAGTTGGATGTATACCTTTTCCAATGGCATTAGAGCAGTATGAAATGCAGACAGCCTCGATCAGTATTTGAACTCGGGTCGCCGAGTCTATTTCCTACGACGATAGCCATTACTCCACGCGCCTCTCCCTCTCTCGCTATCTCCCACAATATCCCTCTCTCTCTCTCTCCATCTCCCCTCTCGCACAATATCCATCTCCCCCTCTCTCTCTCTCTCTCTCTCTCCTCTCTCTATATATATATATATATATATATATATAGTCTGTTATATGTGTATGTATTTGTTTCTGTTGATCAAATTCGATCAACTCATTGAATGCAAGTAAAATTCAATTTCGAATCCTTTTGTCTGATTCGTCACATCTATGAAAAGATTCTTTGCTCTATTCATTGATAAACATGTTTTTTTTATTCATAAAATGATCTTTTCTTTGATGAGAGGAAGCAGGAAAGAATTTAGTTAATAGATTATTTAATAAATCATCGCTATTTATTATCAATGACGCCACTAAACGTCTCGGGATCTTATTGTCAATAACATTTCGAAGAATCAATAACATTCCTAGCTTTAACTAATGGTCAAGTCACGCAGAAAGCAAAGCATCTCGTGAGATCCCCGAAGTTAAGCAGTGATAAGCCTTGCCAATAATTAGATGAGTGACCATTAGGGAACAGTTGATACTGTCCAAACAAAGTTAAGTAAATTTTATTATAATGGAGATCTTGTGTCTATCTGCCTGTAACTTAAAGTGCATCGCCACCGACGTCACAATTCCATTAGCTATTTACATTATATTCTCAATAATTGTTAAATAATCATTTCTTAACATTAATTAGAATCTTATCTATTAATAATATTATCTATCAAAGTCTAGCTGAGTTAGACTTGCCTTAAACAGTTCTTCTTATTGATGCGTTTAAAATTCTGCAATATGTGTTTATATCATTAAAAAATAAAGGTTTTCATAGTATATGATGTGGATAATTTGCATACTGGTTTTGACAAAACCGAGTTTAATAAATAATTACCTGGTGTTATTGATATTTGATTTTGACAGAGATTTGAATTTATAAAATTCTTCCGGCTTAAAGACTATAAAATAAATAATTCTTATATGTGATTTTTTAAATCCTTCAACTTCATAACACAACAAAAATTATAAGTTTTAATTAATTTTTTTTTCGAATTTTGTTGACGAAAATAGTCATTTGCGCATGAGATCGGCGTAAGTATAAAGTAAAAATAATATTTTGGACCCATCAGAGGCCTTCGCGCCTAAACAAGAAGTTTTAAAAAGACCGAATTTGGAGCCTATCAGGATTATATAAATAGAGCTGCTTTCGGTTAAGACACCAGATCAAAACACCCGCCTAACGACTACACGTCAGTCGCTGTGAAGATATTTGTCTGCTGCTAACAAAAAGACCATCCTTAAATGAATACACTTTTTACCTCTAAAAGGACTATATGTAACCCTTTGTTTCTCTGCTGCTGAATATTCTTACTACTTCATCTTCTTCTGGTCTATATACATGAAATTTGAATGAATATTACTCTTTTAACTTTTATTGTTTTGAATTCAAGGTTTATTTATTATTTCATTGAATATTTATCTTTTCTTACTTGTTCAATCTTATGGAGGTTTGGTTTGGTTATAACTATATATCAAATATATGCATATACGAAACACCTTACGAAATACTTATACGATATGAATAAATAAAAATAAAACGAACTAGACTGTTCTTTTTTCAATGGAATATGAGAATATGATTTACATCTATTCGAGTTTACATTACATATTTATGGTGAATTTCTCTCCAAAAATGTATAAGTCAGGACACTTGACAATAGGATGTCATAGATATAACAATTAATCACAAAATACAAGATATAATACAAATAAAATTCTTAAAAAATAAATAAAAATAACGAACTATCGTGTTAACATAGCATATGATTCAAAATAATCGGATGCTACGAGTTTTAAAAGCGAATTAAAAATTAATTAAATCTATTATTTAAGGTCAAACTTTGTCTAAATCGATAAGTAGTAACATAATGACCATCATTAAAAAAAGAAAAATATCATTACATATGCAGTTTATTTTTAATACATTTAAAGGGATTTGTTTTGGTAAATTTCAAGGGTTTTAAGCGCTTGTTTACAATTTTAATATAACATTCGCGATTGCAAAAAAAGTATAAAAAATCAGGTAATTATCTGATTTTAATGAAATTTTCAGTATTGATTTATCAATTAATGAATTTTATAATGCATGAGTTATTTTATTTCAAAACTTTAATTTAGTATTTTTGCTATGAAAAATTAATATGTAAAATTCATTTAAAATAACAATATTCGGATTTTAAGTTTAAAATGTTATATTTTTAGATTCTAGAAATAAATATCTATTTAATGCAAACCTTATTTTAGTCAATCAAAGTATACGTTTTGAAGAAAAACTCTATTGAAAATGTAGCCCCCCGCCCCTTTTTAAGCAGAAAAAATATCGATGTATAATTTTTTCTTTTATAAGATAATAGCTAATGAAATAATTATCGAAATGAGTAAAAAAGAATCCCCAAAAAATTAATTATTTATTAGTTTTTAACATTTTATTTTCCGATTTTCGGTACTTATTTTCTTATAAAATATTCCACTTAATTTTTTTTTCTATTTACAACTTCAGTCTTTTATCTTTTTATTTCTGCTCTAATTAGTATCAATCAAGGACCAACTCGCCAATATTTTACACTCCCAAAGTAAGGGGGGGGGGGGCCAAAATTAAGTGACCTGAAAAAAATCAGAAAGTTTTGAAATAAAATAAATAATGTATTATAAAGATCATTCATTGATAAATAAACACTGAAAATTTCATTAAAATCTGATATTTCCCTGATTTTTGGTAAATTATTTTCTGTACGGGGGGGGGGGTGTGTGCTAAAGTCAATTTGTCAAAAACGCATTTTAGTCTCATTTTGCCAGTGCCTAATTTATTCTAAGACTTACAACAACAAATAAATGTATAAAAACGCCTACAAATCATAGAAATAATTGGCATCGGTGTGACACTATGGACATTGGGGGGTTAATCCTTGCCAGTGGTCGTTAAAGGGTTGATATCTCCTGATATTGAAAACACCAAGTTTCTAAAAATAATATAGGATTATTTTTTTGGAAAGAAAGCGATAAAATTTTGTTTTGAGGAAAGAGACGTTTTTGTCTGAATTATTATTAAGATAGCGTATATTTTCTCAGTAAGTGCAAAATTCAAACTTAGGAAACCATATGCCCCTTTTAACGAATGGACTTGTCAAAAGAAGTGAAAGAAGAAAATAAGTTGAGGACTTTCTGTTTTGGTTCCCAGAGTCTGGACTTAGGGACAGCACCTATGAAAACCGAAAGTACGAGTTGGGCATATGGCAAATCTCGAGATGATACAAAGGAAGCCTTGTGGCTTGACCGGGAATAATTGATTAATGAGCTTCGATTTGGGAAATCCCTTTACCCAAATACTTTTGCTGAGTGGGCGAAAGTTGACGCCCCTAAAAAGTGGTAGTCACAATAAGCATTAAGAGAGGAGGAGGAAAGCTATCCTCCTGTTATCCTCATTGTAGGTAATGGTAACAGAAAGGGATTTTAGAAGGTTGGAGAAAAGGGGTTGTGCTTAGAATTTTGGTAACTTCGCATTTTTCCAAGTTTGGGATTTTAAGATTTCAAACAAAGGAATGATGGACGCGAATTGATTAGAAACTGACATTAGGGAAGACACTTCTTCCCCCGTCTGACCATACCCTGTATTTGGGCGATTATTACTTAAGCGAGCTGATTTTGGGGCTCGCCGCACTTGCCAGCCCGCTGCCCAGAGATTCTGTTACTGTGAGACGCGTGGTCGTCTGAGATAGCCAACTCCAATACCAACTCTGATAGAACTTATCAACTCCTGCCCTTGAACCAGTCTAGAGTGTCACTCCTCCAACTTGAACATTTTTCCTGCAAACAACTTTATTGTGTACAGACTTGTTTTGCCTGTATATAAAAGCATTTTGACTCTACAAGTAATTGTTGAAGTGTTATTCTATGTAACCCTTTGCCAGCTGTGGACTACGACATCTTCTTCTTTCCAGCCAGTGACCTTCGCCTTTCTCACAATTCTAAAAATTCACAACGTGGGGTGGAAAGGTGTGGGGTTGCATCACTGAGGAGAAAACCAACAACACGAGGTGAAACGGATCTACGGTTTTTATTAGTCAAATTGGTGTTTACACTAATTGACTGATTGGGGTCTCCGTCTTAATTAGAGGCCCCCGGCTAAAGGTTTATATCACAAATAAAAACAAACAAACCTGGCGTAAATAAAATAGCACTTAACACCGGCACCAATATATTAAATATCTTTAATATCTAATCGTACTAACCATAGAACCCCATATCGTGCTAGTATAACATTTATTCTAAGACTAATAACAAATAAATGAATTAAAACTTAGTTCAATTCTAACTGTTTATTAAACAACAAAACATTGGCTAACAATATAAACGCCCTTCTATCAATTTATACATATATAAAAGGTAGATGGAGTGAATGTGTGTATGTATGTCCGGATCAAACTACGACAATAAAACAATTAACGACAAAGTAGATATATATATACACATTAATATTACCAGTTCTTGCTTTTCGTGCAAAAATTATTAAGATTTGATTTATATTCGAAGATATTTGAAAATTAAAATATACATCGAAATAGCATTGGAATTCTACTTAAAAATGCCCAGTATTTCCACTGTGTGGTAGTATCTGTTAGGGTCCCATTTGGGGTTAAATAATAGAATATGAAAAATGTGTTTAAAAAATTGAGCACCCATCACGAATGAATAAAACATAACGTCTTCGGCATAAAATAACCCAACAAGGGTTGAGATGCCTTAAAAACCAACCAACCAACCAACCAATAAAATATCAAAGCATTGTATACACCAATCCAAGCCATGGTCATAAGTGATCGTATCTGAAAAATAAATGGTAAGTTATTAACTAGATGAAGCTACCATTGCCACTTTTAAACTATCCCCTGTCTGGCGCAAGTGAACTTAGGCAAGTGGCAATGGTAGTGTAGGGGTTATTTTTCCAATTCGCCCGAGGAGTTATATGCCCGCTGGTTGTCGTTTGTTCCCACTAGGGGACCAATGATATTTAAGCGGCTGATTCGAATTTCTCTTCCTCTTTTCTACCTCTTTCCTCACTACTAGACCACATTGGGTTAGACAATTGTCATTCCCTCTCGTTGGGGCTTCGGCCCTCAACGCTGGCTACTTGTCACTATAAGTGATTTATACAGCATGGACTATTCATAGTCTCATGTCTGTACCTTTATCTTATGTGTACTTTATATTATCTTGTCAGTGACTTTTATGTATGTATGTTTATGTACACTATTGTATCTTCCATTGTTAATGTATCTTGTTTATTCATGTGCTGTATTATATAAAATGTTTTGTCCCTCAACCCTTGTCGGAGTTGAATGTTCTTCAAGTATTCACTTTGAATCTTACAGTAGCTTCATCTAGTTAATGTCTTACCATTTGTTTTTCAGATACGATCACTTATGACCATGGTTTGGATTGGTGTACACCATGCATTGATATTTTATTGATTGGTTGGTTGGTTTGATTTTATGGCATACAAACCCTTGTAGGGTTATTTCATGCCGAAGATGTTATGTTTTATTCATTCGTGATGGGTGCTTTTTTTAAAACTCAATTTTTTAAACTCATTTTTCATCTTTTACTATTTAACCCATAGATGAGACCCTAACAGGTACTACCACCTCGGGTCACAGTGGAACTTAGAGCAATGGTGATAAAGGGGTACTCCACACTCTCTAGAGCTCCAAAATTGGAACTTCACCATCAAATAGAGTTTAACGTCATACCTAGGACACCAAGACCCTCAGCCATCACCAGTTTAAAATATAGGAGGTATTTCTGCCGCAACTTGTAAAATCTTTTCAACATTTTAACCTCCGAAACTTTTCAGTCGTGATAACTATTCATATCCAATATAAATGATGCATCCAACACTTCAGTTGTGATTAGAAAAAAAAGAGGACATGAGAAATGAAGTTAATTTGGTGGACGTCATTTTCCTGATAAAAGAAATATCAATTTTTAATTACTCAGCGACTTTTAAAACTAAAAGAGTGAAACCCAATCTGGTGTTAATTATTTAAAAACAGGTTTGTTGCTTTGAAGTTGTCAGATTACTCGGCGTAGAAAAAAGTAAAATACGTCCACTTCTATATATGGAGAGAGAGAGAGAGAGAGAGAGAGAGAGAGAGAGAGAGAGAGAGAGAGAGAGAGAGAGAGAGAGAGAGAGTGGGGGCTTTTTGCATTTCACATAGTGCTAATACCCTTGGGAAACCAAGTATCCCCCTCCAGCTACGAATAAAATAGTAGTCCAGTCTGGGTTCTTTAACCTTGGTTAGGCAACCAGTCTAGATGAAGGAAAACTCTGAATTTGTTAAACTCAAAAATTGGCCTTGTGTCACATCCTACTCGTGCGGAGGGGTTGGTATATGTATATATTTAAATATGAACAGGGATAGAGACAAAGACAGATATTCAGTTATTCCCGACACGACCGAGAAAATTAATCTGAGAGGATAGATACCAGATATCCTTAATTTCCCTCTCCATCAGACTGATGGGTTTCCCAAGCTTGATTCTATATATAGTGTTGTACCGGCCGTTCCTACAGTGGAGAACATGCACCGGTTCTCACTATAAATAGTGAGACACCGAGTGGAAAGGGAGCACTGTTCCCGTTAACGACAAGCTAGTCGTACATGTACCATTAATTGTAAATACACTTGTCTTATTTTACCCCATCTCGACATGACTTCTTTTTACTGTTGGGACTAACATCACAACATATAGAAAGGTGATTTATATTCTTACTCATTTTGTTATAGAATAAGCCTTTAGAATTAAACTAAGTCTTAATTCATTTCTTAGAATAACCGTTAAACATGATACACTTGAATTAATCAGCAGATTATCGATACGAAAAGAGTGACTTTTCCTATCTATACCATGAAACTTTAATCAGTTTCCTGTCTAAAATAGATGTCATATAGTATAGTAAGTAAAGCCGTCGGGGTGGTCTAATGTCGGTATCAGCCAGACAGCGAGAGAGTCTATCCCCTTTTCATTAGTGCTAGACCAAGGAGATTATTTTTAGCGTCTGAGGTGGAGCGCCACACCTACCATCAGCTTCTCACTTTACCGCACAGATTCCTGTGCTTCTCAAAAGCTGAGTTGGCGAGGGCCGGTATCGAACTAGGACTAGAGCTATGTCTGACGAAACCTAGGAAGAGAGAACCAACGAGATGTCACAAGACAAACATAGAAATTGCTAATTGATCTGTTCATTTTGTATCTTTGCTTAGTAAACCTTTTCTTCTATCCTTGATACTCGTTGTATTTCTTCATATTATTTCTCTGTTTCAAACATAGCAAGCACACGGCCTACCTCGCCCTCTTTCTTCTTTACCCCTTGCGGGACAAAAGGTGGATCCCTATATATATTTATCAACCCCTCCGCACGAGCAGGATGTGACACAAGGTCAATTTCTTAAGCAGAGTTTAGCAGGTTTGAATTCAGAGATTTCCTTCTCCTAGACCGGTTGCCTAACAAAGGTTAAAGAGCCCAGTCAGCCCTACTATTGACCCATAGCTGGAGGGAGAGTAGGATTCATACCTTTCCCCAGGAGTTATTCCAACCCTTTTGTCCTAATGGCAAATCTCCAACTTTAAAAAAATCTTAGATGTGTTGAGGGTCTTAGTGTCCTGGGTATGACATTAAACTGCATCTAGTGGTTAAGTTCCAATTTTTCAGCTCTAGGGAGTGTAGATTATTCCTTAATCATCATTACTTCCAGGTCCACTCTGACCCGGGGTGGTAGTACCTGTTAGTGTCCCATCTACGGGTTAAATGGAAAAAATTGTTTAAAAAATGGAATACTCATAAAAAATGAATAAAACAATATGTCTTCGGCATAAAATAACCCGAAAGGCTAGACATGTCGTAAAATCCAACCAACCAACCAACCAACCGCTCAGTCGGTAGAGTGTCGGACTGGGAACCTCGAGGTTCGCCAACTCAGCGTATGAGTAGCACATGGATATATGGGGTAAAGTAAGGAGCTGGTGGTAGGTGTGGCGCTTCGCCTCAGATGCCCAAATAATCTCCTTGGTCTAGCGCTTGTGAAAAGGGGATATACTCCCTCGCTGTCTGGCTGATACAGACTTTAGGCTACCCCGACGACTTTACTTTTACTTATATCACAGATATAGTAATGCTAATATTTGTTATTGAAGGGTAGAAACTCGGCTAAATATCTTCGCTACCACTAAGTAATCTCATACCAGTATTACCAATTCTGCTAGCAGACCGTCCCTATCGCCCCGGAAGATTGGTGCAACACAATCTTCCAAATATTTACGCTCTTCATAACGAGGCAGTCAAGAAATAGATATCTTGCGTAGGAAAGCTTAACTTCCACAGGACGGGGAAAAGACGGAACGTTTTCACAGTCGTTAATATCTTCTTCTACTTTCTTCCTTATTGTTCTTCTTTCTCCTTCACCTTCTTTCTTGCTTTCCTTCACCTCCTCCTTCTTTCATTATTTCTTCTTTGTACTTGCTTTCTTCTTCTTCTTCTTCTTCTTCTTCTTCTTCTTCTTCTTCTTCTTCTTGTTTTCTACATTCTTTTTCTTTCTTTCTTTCTTCTTCTTCTTCCTCCTTTCCTTCTTCGTTTTCTACATTCTTTTTTCTTTCTTTCTTTCTTCTTCTTTCTTTCTTTCCTTTTTCGTTTCTACATTCTTTTTCTTTCTTTCTTCTTCTTCTTTCTTTCCTTCTTCGTTTTCTTTTTCTTCTTTCTTTTCTTCTTTCTTTCTTTCTTTTCTTCGTTTCTACATTCTTTTCTTTCTTTCTTTTTTCTTCTTCTTCCTTCTTTCCTTCTTCGTTTTCTACATTCTTTTTCTTTCTTCTTTTCTTCTTCTTCTTCTTTCCTTCTTCGTTTTCTACATTCTTCTTCTTCCTCTTCTTCTTCCGTCTTTCTTTCTATTCTCTTTCTTTCTTTCTTTCTTTCTTGTTGTGGTTGTTGTTTCTTTCTTTCCTTCTATCTTCTTATTCTCTCCCTTTTTTTTCTTTTTTCCTTTTTTCTTTCTTCCTCGTCTCATTAGTGATGGAAACTGACAGTTTACGCTTTGTACGTGATACATCACGTATAGCCTTAATGAAACTGCTTTACAACTCCAAGGACAAACAATATTTGGTAGTGTCCATTCGTGACAAGTCGTCAATATCTCTTGAGTTGTTTGCTATCGACACACACACACGACAAAACAAATCAGAATTCATAGATCTAAATAAGTATATAATATATTAAGTATATATCAGTTCCAAGTCAACTCAAACGTCTGCTTTTGTGTGTGTTTTTTTACTAGTTATTACAAAACTAGAAGCGGCTACTCGGCGTCGCCTGGGTAGATGGGGCGAGACAAAAAAAAACCTCTGGTGTATTGATTTGTTTACTTTTGAGATTTTCAAATGCTGGACATTTTCAAGTAAACTTTTAATGCTATTTCTATGTATATTCTAATTTTTAGATGTATTTCTATATATATTCTAATTTTAAAATATCATAGTGATAGCCTTCAAAACCAACCAACAAACCAATATAAAACACCCTTTTAAATATCGATATAAATAAAATCTTCATAATTTTTGCACAAAAGCAAGAACCAGTGATATTTAATATGTATATCTAAATATATAAAAGTAAGATTTTGGTATGTACGTGTCGATGTATAAGTTCAAAACGGGAGGTCATCCTGATTCGAAATCTTGCATACATATTAATATCCTTCTAACTAAGAAACACTACAAATTTGGTTATTGATTTTTACTGATTAAGGGATATAATTAATTAAGCCAAAATCACCCAATTTGCGAAACTGTCTGTATACAAACTCCTGCTGATGATAAAATATTGTCCCCCTGCCTGACTTTTTGTTACAGCGATTACCAGCAGGGCGATTCAATTTTAGTGAATAAATTTCGCAGTCTTAAGCCGTTCAGCTCGGAATTTATCGCCTATTTATAGTCCAGTCTTAAAAATATCCATATCATTGGAAAAAAGAGAAAATAATCTTTCTCAATATATAATTTGTATGAGTCTTTATCCATTTAATTATTTTTTATAGCGAGTTAGAAAAAATATTTTGCTTCGGAGAGGAAAAGTATGTTTTAACGAAAAATCAAATTTTATTCATATCGCAATCTTTTTATTCCCCTCTTTAAAATATTAATTTAGTTAGAAATGAAATGAAATAATCTATCTTACAAATATTTATTTGGTAAGAAAGATGTGGTTTTATCGATTGAATTATTTTTTACAGCAAAGTAAATAACAATAATAATAAGCGAAAACATTTAATAATAACTCAACTTTGTTTTTAATCAGTATTTAATTTTTTCGTATATACAAAAGAGTTTTTAGAAAAAAAGCCTTGACGGTGAAAAGCAAAGCATGTCCTTTTGAATCTAGGTCGCAAATGGGGTGCTTAATGGTGTCTTGGACCCTAACGAAGCGCCTTGAGAATAAGCTAGATGGGAGCTGCACAAGAATGCTGCGTGCAGTCTTGAACAAGTCGTGGAAACAGCACCCCACAAGGAAGCAGCTGTATGGCCACCTGACCCTTATCTCACAAACCATCCGAGTGAGACGGACAAGGTATGCCGGGCACTGCTGGAGAAGCAAGGACGAGCTCATAAGCGACGTTCTCATGTGGAAGCCAACACACGTACATGCTAGTGTGGGCCGCCCACCAAGGACCTACATTGACCAACTAAGCAAAGATGCAGGATGCTGCGCAGAGGACCTCCCTGTGAAAATGAATGATAGGAAAGGTTGGCGGGAGATTGTCATGGATATCCGTGCTGCCTGCACGACATGATGATGATGATTGTTCAGCTAGAACTAAAATTCTGGACAAAGACAATATAATTTTAAAATGATAAATCTCTTAAGTGCCACGCCTTAAAAAAATATAGAAGAAAATAACGATAAACAATTTTCTCTCTAACACTCAGTGTCTTCTTTAGCAGAACAATATAAACTTTATAAAGAAAATAGAAACATATAATTTATAAAAATCTCTTTCTATTGTCAATGTTAATGTTTTAAACTGATAATTATCGCTTCGGTGTAATTTTTAACTGACAATGGAGATTGAAATAATAACAATAATAATAAGATGACTTATCGACAATTATAATTTATTGATCCACGTAGAGCCAACCACCCCGCCCTACCCCCGCACTAAACTCGACCATGTGTCTCGTTTCACTCTCGCGGGAAGAAAGGGCCGGTTTTAGCTCAGTCGGTAGAACGTCCACCTAGGAAACACAAGGTTCCGGATTCGATACCGGCCCTCGCCAACTCAGCGTATGAGTAGCACAGGGATCTGTGCGGTAAAGTGAGAATCTAATAGTCGCCAAATCAATCTCCTTGGTCTGGCGCTAGTGAACAGGGGATAGACTCCCTCGCTGATACCGACTTGAGGTCACCCCGACGACTTTACTTACTTTACATTACGATAAGCCGGACAGCGAGGGAGTCTATCCCCTTTTCGCTAGCGCTAGACCAGGAAGATTGTTTTTTGCTGGGTTGGAATGCCATACCTACCGCCAGCTCCCCAATTTACAGCACAGATCAGATTACCCAACGTGTGCTACTCATGAGCTAAGTTGGCGAAGACCGGTATCGAACCACAAACCTTGTCGATTCCTAGGTGGATGCTCTACCGACTGAGCTAAACCGGCTCCTAACAATAACATGGTGTAATTTACATCTCCATTAATATTACGCTTAGCTCAGTCGGTAGAGCGTCTGGCTAGGAATTACAAGGTTTCTGGTTCGATAACGGCACTCGCCAATTCAGCGTATGAGTAGCACTGAGATCTATGCGGTAAAATGAGGAGCTGATAGTAGGTGTGGCGCTCTACCTCAGACGTTGAAATAATCTCCTTGGTCTAGCGCTAGTGAAAAGGGGATAGACTCCCTCGCTGTCTGGCTCGTATCGACTTTAGGCCACTCCGACAACGACGAAGCCGTGCTGGGTTGGCAAAATAAGTTGATATAGCCCAGTTTAAAAGCACGGTAACGGTAACCCAATGCCGGAATCTTTTAGACCTTATTTTTCCGATACAGGTATCATTGGGGAACGATAATAGTTTTCACAAACGGACTATGCTTTTAACTGATCTTAAAAACTCGCAAGGAATGAAATAATAGTCAAGAATAAGGAAATAACTTGTCATACCAGCGAATCACAGAGTTTACTCTTTGTCTAACAATTTTCCCCCACGGCTGTAACAAATTTTCTTGTTTTTTGTACTAATGCAGAATAGTGCTCAAGAGATAGTATCATCAGATTACGTATAAAAAGCATTACTCTTCATTACATTTCACGGAAATATCCGAAACATTTGACACGCGAGTGTTAGGGTATGAGTTAGTGTTAGTGTTAGGTTTAGGGTTAGTGTTAGGCTACTTCTGGAGTTTTCATCTAATGCTATTTATATGTAAAATATGATTCTAATGATATTATCTCTAGCGCGCTATTCTGCATTTGTACCTTTTCTTAAGGAAAGGAAAGTGAAATACCTGGACCTTGCCAGAGAGTAAAAAAGACTGTGGATCATTGTGACAATCATTGTTGTATTCATTGTTACAATCTCGGTAAAAAAAAAAAAAAATAAAAAAAAAAAAACGGGAAAGAGACTGAATGAATTGGAAATCAGGGGAAGAACTGAGAGTGCCCAGACCACAGCGCAGCTGAGATCAACTAAAATACTCTGAAGAGTCCTGGTGACCTGATTAGACTTGCTGTCACTTAAACTTCAATGAAAACTACCAGTTACTACTGATAGGAAAAATGAGCGCTATCATGGAGTACTGGTGAGCAAGCCAGTCTCGTAGGTCCATTACTACTGAAAAGCAAGTTCGACACTCGCTGGATGCTCCATACTTGCGACCTTTTGCCACACCCTACCCGTGACGAACGGATTTGGTAAAAAGGGCGTCCGGTCTTGGTGTAATAATTAGCAAGCTAATCTCGCAGATCCATTACTACTAAATAGCGAGTTCGCATGGGTATAACACTAAAATGCATCTTGTAGTGAAGTTCCAGTTCTGGAGTTCTGGGGAGTGTAGAATACCTCTTCATTGCTATTACTCCCAGGTCCACTCTGAACTGGAGTGATAGAACCTATTAGGATCCAATCTGGCAAATTATTTGTATTTTAGGTACCACCAAAATAGGCCACGTGATCAGTTTACGCTATATTAAAGGAAGAAACATAAATATTCTTGAACTTTTAAAAAACAATCTCGCAAGAAAAAAAAAATGAACATCAAGAGTTGTTACAAAGAAAAACAGTTTATTCAAAGATTAAATTATCCGATTGAGGAAAAATTACTCAGTTATTTAAAAAAATAAGTAAACATTCCTTTTTTTTTTTACAACAGGGTCAGTTTCTTTATTGATAATTTTTAGCAGAATTCTGTATTCATGGTTCTTTTACTAAAAAACAAACAAACTCCCGTATAGAAACTTATAAAAAATCTTCTGATATAATTATTCAGACTCTTATATTTATAGAAAAATTTAAATATCGTTTTTTGTTGAAATGAAGAAACCGAACCATGTTGTAAAAAAGCGAACTGTTTTACTTATTTTTCAAGATAACGGTAATTTTTTTCCCAATCGAATAATTTGATCTTTGAATTAACTGTTTTTCTTTGTAACAACTCTTCATGTTGGTTATTTTTTTTTCGAGATTTTAAAAAAAGTTCAAAAATATTTACGTTTCTTCCTTCAATATGCCTAAACTGATCACATGGAGTAAATTTGGTGGTACCTAATTGTCTACAAACTACAACAATCTTTGAAGAGGCAAATGATATTTTGAAATATAATGAAACGATTGTATAAGATTGAGAAGAACAGCCTTAAACGAACATTATATTCAATAAAATGAATAATTGGTACAAATACTTAATAGCGTGCAAGAGATAATATCATTAGAATCGCATTTTACGCATTAGATTACGAAAAATCCCGAAGTAGCCTAACCATAACCCTAACACCAACCCTAACACTAACTATAACCCTAAAACTAACCGTGACCCTTACCCTAACCCTAATCCAAGCATCTCAAATGTTTCCGATATTTCCATGAAATGTAATGCTTTTTTATACGTAATTAATGAAATTATCTCTTGCGCGCTATTCTGCATTAGTACCGAATAAATATTGATTCACAATTTGGTACAAATGCACCATAGAGCGCAAGAGATAATTTCACTAGAATCGCATTTTACGTATAAATAGCATTAGATGACGGAAACTGCCGAAGTAGCCTAACCCTAACCCTAACACTAACGCTAACCCTTGCATTTAAAAGATTTCGGGTATTTCCGTGAACTGTAATGCTTTTTCATACGTGAGTAAAAAGTAAAGTCGTCGTGGTGGCCTAAAATTGGTATCAGCCTGACAGTGAGGTAGTATATTCCCTTTTCACTACTGCTAGACAAAGGAGAATGTTTTTGGCATCTGAGCTGGGGCGCCACAGCTACCATTAGCTCCTCACTTTACCACACAGATCCCTGTGCTATTCATACGCTGAGTTGGCGAGGGCCGGTATCGAACCCGGAACCTTGTGGTTCCTAGTCGGTCTGTACCGACTGAGCTAAACTCCCTTATCTAATGATATTATCTCTTGCGCGCTATTTTGCTCACAATTCAATAAACTATCAATTTTGAATTTATTCAGGAATCCAACTTACCTAACGCCGGTATAGAAATAGAAATAATTTCCGACCACGATGGCAATATCGTCTATACTTTTGCAACGAAATGTAACTACTAAAGTGGAAGTGACGTAATTTGTGACTTTCTAACCTATGTGACGTCACAAACTAAAGGATTATCTTGGCATTCAAAGTAAAAAATAACCTTTCCTTATTTATCAGATAAATAACGAACTACGCGTGGCACTCTGAAAATAATGCCTTCTTTTTATTTCTACGTCGTGGTGTAATGGTGGCGTAATAGCGTTACCCTTCCAGTTGGGAAAATTTGGCTCAAGACCGCCCTCGGTAGCGGCAGGATTCCGTAGCGGACCGTTCATGCTTGAAGCCACCCTGGCGCAATACCATGAAGCCAAGACGTCCAGAAGAAAGCCGCGGCAACAAAGCACCGGCACATCAACATCTGCAGTAACAACCTTCACATGCAACATTTATGGTCGAGAATGTTATTTGGTGTTGCTTATCCGCCGAATTCTTTTTTTATTTGTCATCACTCAGCTAAATAATGGGTCATTCTGCTTTTATTATAAAGAAAGAAAAGGAAGAAAAATGACATGATACACAGAAAAATTATAATAAGAAAGAAAGAAAGAGAGTAGAAGAAAGATAAAGAAGGGGTGAGCGCGCGGAAGCGGTAACGCTAATCTGTTTCAATCGAAAAAATGAAAAGATGAAAAGAAGGAAAGAAAGAAAACAGAGTTAAATTAAGATTATTATACTTTTTACATAGTGAACTATTTATCAATAGCCTTTAAGTAAACATATCAAACGTTCTGGACCTCTTGGCGCAACACAATGAAGCCAAGAGGTCCAGAAGAAAGCAGTGGCAACATAGCACCGGCACATCAACATCTTCAGGGACAGCCTTCACATGGACATCTGTAGTGGAGAATATTTTTCGAACATTGGACTTCACAGTCACAGGAGACGCTGTAACTTCAGGGGCACAATAACTATATAGTCTTCCAAGACTGCAATGGCAATGAAACTAACTACGCGTGGTGCTCTGAAAATAATGCCTCCTTTTTATTTCTACGTCGTGGTGTAATGGTTAGCAAAGTAGTCTTGCAGATCCTGTTACTACTGAAAAGCAAGTTCGATCCTCGATGGGTGTCCCATACTCGTGAGCTTAGGCCAAATCCTACCCGCAGGGTAAATCAATTTTTTTTTATACAGAAACTAGAACACATAAAGTAAGCAAACTATCAACCTTTGGATAGAGTTTTCGGACCAAAACACCATTAAGCACCCCATTTGCGACCTAGATTCAAAAGGACATGTTTTGCTTTTCACCGTCAAAATCCGGTTGTTTGTTAACAGACGATTTTTAGACGCATTATTTTTTAAAATTATAAAACTATAAAGGAAAGATACGTTTTTATATTAAAGACACTTTTTTTTTACTCATTTCATGTTGTTGTTAATTCAATTCTTTTTTTAATTATAAAACTTAACGTTAGACACGTTTAACACAGGAATGATTAAAGCTATTATAAGTATATTATAAGGTTATAATAATAACTGCTAACCCTAACCCTAAATCTAGCAAAATATTTTTTAAATAGATACTTTTTAATATTAACTATCCGTAGAGGCACATGGAAAATAAATAAACATGTCTTTCGTTTTAAGTTTTATTTAAAAAAACAAAAACAATATTAATTTATCTTTAGTGCAAAATCAATTTTTTCACATATGCTAACGACAGCATGAAATAACTAATATTTAAAAAAATTAAAATCAAAAACTATTATATAGGCATGTGCATTTTCTCGCTGTCTCTAAAAATGGGTGATCACAGGAAATTCCTCTAAAAATCATATAAATAAACTAACAATCCGATTTTAATAAAACTTTCGGTATATGAAGTAATAAAAGACGAACTTTTATTGTAAATAAATGTTTACTAAATTGAAAAGGCTAATAATTTTTTTCGTTAGTTTTTGTTTCGCGCATTCATCCCCCGTACAAAGATCTTTTTTTTTTGGATATAAATAATTTTTACATTTTTGGAAAGATAATTTAACGACGGAACATTTGTAAAGAAAACTAAATCGCAACTAATTCGGTTTTGGTAATAGGGCATCTTAAACATTGAAACTTAAATCTCGTAAATAAGAAAAAAAAAAAATATTAAAAAATTTTTTTTTTTCTAAATTGTTAGATTATTCTCTAAAGAATTTTATATTAAAAGTTTCTAATGTCTACTTGTTTATTTTTTTTCAGGGATTTTAAAAAATGTATAAAATGTAAAATAAATACTTTTGTTTAGCGGATATCAAAATCGTATTTATTAATCAAAGAAAATATTGCATAAAAAAAATATCTAGCTAAAAATAATGACATAACATATTTCGGTTTTTATTTTTAAAATTTTGAAAATAATGTTTGAATTACAAATTGTCGTCATTCTTATTAATGGATGGATCTAACGGAAATAATATCCGCTTTGGTTTTTGAGGAAAACTCTTGTAGTTGTTGTTGTTGTTTTGTTGCAGCGCTGGGTTGTTGAGATACATAAGTTAAATCGTGAGACATCAAGGAAATGCTAAATTAGTAATTTGTTTTTGCTTCAGAAAAGAAATTATTATACGTATAATCCTCCATACAAAGAAATAGCGCACACGTCAAGATGCGATAACTATGTCAACGAAGATTAAGAATTTACGGGAATTTACTTTAAAATGCAAATATTTAGGTTTTATGTAAGAGAAATTTGTTTTTTCTTTTTTATAACACATAAACTTGGAATTGTTCTTTATATTAACATAAAAAAAAACATTAAAAAGTTAATTTTCAATTTTTTATTGACGTTTTATCGGCCAGCTGTTTTGTTTACTAACAACCGGTGAAAAGCAAAATTCAGTTCCTTTTTGGGCTGGGGTGCCTAATGGTGTCAAGGTCCGAGTTTTCAACTAAAATGCACTATTTTACCACATAGTCACCATTAGCTATGCTCTTTCGCCAGCGATGAGCAAGACCATGTATGCCGCAATCATTTAAAAACCTGCGCCAGTGGAGGCGACCCACTTTTTCACAGCTGTGATGACGTTCTTTTTGTCCAAAAATTTTATCTGCGTAGTCCCTCTTTCTTCGGCTCGATTAGCGCAGATTGGCAGTTCGATGAATTAAGCTGAGGAAATAATAATAATAATCTTTTATTATAATGGAGATCGGTGTCTTTCTGCCTGTAACCGAGACTATGTCACTGCTTACGTCATAATACCCTCAAGAATTTAGTAAGTTTATCAATGGGTATTTGATTTATAATCAAAATCATTAATACATAGAATAAATTGTATTCATTAACGATATCTCTGAAAATCTGAGTTAGAATCGCCCCAAAACAGCCCATGTTATTAGTGCAGTAATTACCACGTACCTCACGTGTACGGGTTAGGCAGAAGGCCCTATTAATGTGGGACCACCCACGAATGGAAGGTCACGGGTGGCGGGTGCAAAAAATGTGTTGATCCCGTCGGCATTTCCCTCAAGGGGGCGCATCAGACACTGGGCAATACACCCAGCCCTGTCCCTTTAAATCAATGGGGCAGGTGTTGCCTGGGGGGATAGCCCCCTGGGATCAACGCTGTTAATTTACATTAACAAACACAGGCCTCGAAAGGCCCATGTTATTAATGCGTTTAAAATCCTGTAATATGTCTTATATATCATAAAGGTTTACATAATATATGATGTGGGTAATTTACAGACTGTTTTTTAACAAAATTGGGTTTAATAAATAATTACTTGCTGTTATTGATCTCTAATATTGTTTTATTCTCCAACGTATTAAAATCAATCCGATAAATGGTTTTATATAGAAACCAATTAAAATATAATAAAAATAAGTGTAATCTTTTTATATGAGTTCATATTTAATTTCATTAGTTTTTTAATTTGATACATTTATTACATTAAAATTGAAATACTTACGCCCGACATGCATATGTAATCCATTTGGCCCTCATAATATACATATGTAATCTATGCAGCATAAGGCGGTTACTCAGTTTGACATGCCTGACTAAAGTCTAAGTTGTACGCAAAATTCACACTCATATTTATTCTAAAAGAAGAATCTCCACCTAAATGTTCATGTGAAAACCGGTATACAATAAAACATATTCTGATTGAATGCACACACCTCTCCCAAACTCAAGAAAGTTCTACAATGTTAACAGCATGGACAAACTATTTGGAAAAAACAGATCCCAAGAGCATATTGAACTTTTTTTTACATCAAGGATGTAAGTTCATAGACCTACAAAAATCACCCACACACTCTCTTGATGATCAAATCTTCAACAGAAAACTTGATTTAAAAAAATAACTAAACCCCTATCACTATACCTAAATACCAATAGAAGCAAGATCTGGAATGATATGTAGGTGGCTGCACACGTGGCAGCTGTACCTTATGTAACGTTGCGGGCTTTTTTCCGCATCTCACAGTGCCTCAAAATACACGGCACTATTAAGCCTCGTACAGTCGTGTATCAGGGGGTTGGCAACGCTCGTTCGTTTACAAGCGCACATAGAATTCCAGCAGTCCTTTAAGTCCACGGAGGAACCCTTCCTCCTTGCTGAATGAATTTTATTGGTCAAGCGAAGATATCACCTTACGCACGCCGCGGGCTCTTAATCACGGTCAATTGACTACCTCCACGGGGTATCTTTGGGCAGTGGTATCTCATTCATAAAAGAACTCGTAGTATTTCTTTGACGTAGTAAAATAAAGATGAGGACAGTACTTCTTGCTTTTCATCAATTTATTTTCTTAATGCAAGTTATTGAGAGAGAGAGATTTGGTCTCATTAACACATATGTTTTTCGTAATGTCCTTAACTTCGTTCCAACGGTCAGTACCAATTATCAGGCTTCATTAATAGGTATGTTTTTAACTTCGTCCAGTGTAAAATATTAAATCTCAGGTTTCACACATCAGCGACACCAGGACCCCAGTCACTCGCCTATGACTAACCTCAGCAAAACCCTAAGCCCACTGCCAAGTCAACTCCACGGTCCCAGACCAACTCAACTGATCTTACCCCTCGGTCTCCAGAACTCAACTCCCGCAAAATCTAAAGTTCCCTCATTATATGGAAATCGCTGAGGAACTTTCCAGAATGTCCTCGAATCTATCGAAGGTTCTAATTGTTCTACCAAATTGCGCGTGTCAATTAAGAGGTCAACGGGTCAACCATCCTTTCTTCTGACAAACCGATTAAAATAAATTTTACTAGCAAAATCCTAGACTTCTTGGCTACGAATCGACTCAAGGTGATAATTAGAATTTCATATTGTTCTTGCTCGCCTACTCCCGTAAGGTCTGAGAATCATGCTACATCCTATTAAGGTTTCTCTGTGTCTGGCACAAGGCCACAAATATAGGTGTTCCAGGGTCCATTATGCTACACTTACAAAGAAATAAAACAAAACGTATTTATAAAAATATCTGAGGTAGGGTTATCGTCATTGTTCTACGAGTCTCGCTATCAACCAATCAATCACAGGCCGACATTCTTTAGCGGCAAAACCAAAGCGACAATTCTTCCTTTCCTGATTCAGTCAGCACTGGAATCGGACGACGAAAAACATCAGTGAAAACAGATAGCCGTAGCGAGGGCTCCGATAAGTCACCTACCTCAGGAAATCAGTTAAGTGGACTGTGTTATTTATATAACATATTTATATAACATATATTATTTATATATATATATATATAACATATATTATTTATATAACATATTTATATAATGCAGACAAAACCTTAGTTTGCAAGTAATTAATTCATATTTCTTGTATGTATGATAATGCAAGTCGTTTGTATTCTACGTTGTGTTCATGTGTTTTCTATTTTAACTCCTGTTTGTCAACACTCGTGGCGTGAATCACTACATATTCGGCATAAAATAAACCAATGGGTTGACATGCCGTAAATCCCAAACAACCAAACCAAATCATATTTATGGACTTTCCCAAATAGGAGCAACGGGTATTTCCGGTAAATGATATCAACAATAGGCCACTCCGTCGATTTTACTAATATATCCTATAATGATGATGACAATATTCTTTGAATGACGCAACGACACAGGCATTTCTTGGCGAACTAGTTTTCTAGATGAATACTTTCTTTGTACTTCACCAGTTCCTTTTTTTCCCTCTCACCAAATGCGACGCATATTTATGCCAGTCAGCTTCTACAATCCTTTTCATTCGAACGTCAACTGGTTCGTTCCCGCCGACCCGGATTCATCTGCGTCGCATTGACCTATGCGCGAACTCTGTCACAAGTATCAGTTGAGCTGTTGACATAACAATACAATCAAAGGAAATGTTACGCGTACAGTTATTCAACACACACGGATGTGTTTGCTATTCTTAACTCTACTCTCATGGACGTTTATTCCCGATAGCGCTGCTTTTTCGTTATAAACTTAAGTGTTTGATTACCGAAATAAATAATTACTGGTAATTATGAACTTTTGTTTAGTAAATTAGGGTGTCCCAGAAAAAACAGAACCCACAAATTTTGTAATAAAATTGTTAATTTTAACTAGGGGGGTTTAGGGTTAGGGTTAGGTTTTGGGTTGGGGTTTAGGGTTAGCGTTGGGATTTAGGGTTTAGGGTTAGTTTAATGGGAAAATAAATTATTAATTTGGGGTCTTTTTTTTCTGGGTCACCCTGTACAGAACAGAACCCTAACCCTAACCCCAACCCCAACCCCAACCCTAAACCCTAACCCTAAACCCCCTAGTTAAAATTAACAGTTTTATTACAAAATTTGTGGGTTCTGTTTTTTCTGGGACACTCTAATTTACTAAACAAAAGTTCATAATTACCATCAGCGGACCATATGACCTTTAGGCACCCCTTCCGCGATCTCGACTCACAATGACACTTTTCACATTTACACCTTCAAAATCCGGTTGTTTGTTAGGGTTAGGGTTAAGGGTTAGGGGTTTAGGTTAGAGGTTAGTTTTATAATAAAAAAAACCCTCTAAAAATCGTCTGTTAACAATTAACTGGATTTTGACTGTGTAAATGGAAAAAATGTCCCCACGAATCGAGATCGCAAAAGGGGTGCCTAAAGGTCATATAGTCCGTATCAGCCAATCAGCGAGAGAGTCTATCCCCTTGTCACTAGCGCTAGACCAAGGAGATTATTTTAGCATCTGAGGTGGAGCGCCACACCTACCATCAGCTCCTTACTTTACCGCACAGGTCCTTGTGCTACTCATACGCTGAGTTGGAGAGGACCGGTATCGAACTAGGAACCTTGTGGTTTCTAGCCGAACGCTCTACCGACTGAGCTAACCCCGTTCGATATGTTTACTTAAGAGCTATAGCTAAATAGTTCACTATCTAAAAAGTAGTTATTTACCTCGCATCCAACATATGTGGGTGTGACACAAGGTCTTTAATGTGGGACCACCCACGAGTCGAGATATGCAAAAAATACGTAGCAAAAATACGTTGATCCCGTCGACATCCCCCTGTCAAGGGGGCACCCCAGGCACTGGGCAATAAACCCAACCCTGCTCCTATAAATTAAGGGGGTATGTATTGCATGAGGGATAGCCCCCCCCCCGGACTCACGTCGTTGATTACAGTACTGGTCCAGAGTCCGAAGCCATTGGACACTGGCCCGAGGGCCGGGAATAATCTTGATTTAACTCTCACTGTTTCCTCCTCTCTTTCTTTCCTTCTTTTCATTATGTTCGATTGAAGCAGCATTATCGCTTTCGAGCGCTCACCCCCTCTCTCTATCTTTCCCCATCTCTCTTTCTTTCTTTCTTTCTTATATTTTTTCTGTGTAGCATGTCCTTTTTCTCCCCTTTCTTTCTTTATGATGAAAACGGAATGGTCCCTTATTTAGGTGACGACACTCATAAGAAATAAGAATTCGACGGATAAGAAAACACGAGATAATGAGGATTTAAATTTATGCATTTCATCTTTGATGATTTTGACGGTCTCATTTTTAATCCAGAGGGTGTTACAAGATGATAACTGTTGTATAATTTAGGAACAAGAGTATCAATATATAGATGATTCTTTTGTTAGTTCATATTTTTTGTACCTTTTAGGGATTTTTTAAGAGGACTTTGACACTAAATTCAATTGGAAAATGTAATGTTGAAATAGTTAAACCCAATTTTTACTGCAGTTGGTCTTGCTATACATTATCAATAGTAAGTATTTACCCAACCCATTCACTATGGGCAGCAGAGATGCTGATTGGTACGCGTCCTACATCCCTGACGCACAAAAATATAAAAGGACGCAGTAAAATCATATCCGTGTCTCCCAGTGTTTTTTTTCTTACCTAACCATTTCAAGCTAACTGTAAATACATTTCAGTAGTTTCTTAGAAATGAATTACACAGGCTATGTTACAAGATAGGAATTAGATGGCTTTAGTTGGGACCCATAAACTTTCCTGGTGACTCCTTTAAAGCAAATATGTGTGTCCCAGGACGCATTAAATCAAAAAGTTATCAGCATCTCTGGGGTAGTATGTGATACAATGTGCTAGTCTTGGGTATCCAGTGAGGATCAAACTCTCTATTCAGTAATGGATCTGCAAAACTGACTTGCTAACTTTTATGCCACAATGGGTTGCCCTATATAATCTATAGAATATGAAGCTTTTTACTTTTGCTCTTTATAATGATTTTTTTTATTACTCTAGAAGATTTTATTTATTTTTGTATTTCAAACTGCATTAGTTGTGGATCAAACTCTCTATCGGGTTATGGATCTGTGAGACTGGTTTGCTAACCCTTATACCACAATGTGCCATGTTAGGGACAAAAAAGGGGGGAAAGAAAACTAATGAACGGAATACAACTACCAAATCAGGACACTATAAAAAATGTTCAATAAAAATGTTTCCTGTTTCAATATTAATGGCCGAAAAAGATCACAATGACGATGTATAGAGACTACTTTGATCCGCGAATCATTTGTAGTCAATTTTTGATCCTGTTTTTTTTTATACTATCTCCCTGTTTCTGATCAAATCAATAATCATTGAATGCGAAGCACTAAATGACAAAAAAAAAATGATAATAGAATTGGCCTACATAGAAGAACAAAGAAAGACTAATAGTCACTTCCTAGAAATAAAAAAGACACCTTCCTATTATAAGGATTTTACCCCCGGGACAGGCTGGAAAATGGATTGTCAGAATGAGATCAATATATTGTATCTATGAAGCTAAGAGGTCTAGAAGAAAGCAGCGGAAACAAAGCACCGGCACATTAACATCTTCAGGGACAGTCTTCAAATGCGAAATCTGTGGTCGAGAATGTTTTTCAAACATCGGACTTCACAGTCACAGGAGGCGCTGTAGCTTCTGGGGCACATAAAAATTTTAATATAGTCTTCCGAGACTGAAATGCCAATGAATGTTGTATCAACATTGTTAAGCTTCCGGTCTAATCATAATGAAAGCAACGGTTTCCGCTAGATCACAAAGGTTAAGCAGCAATAAACCTGTTCAATTCTTTGATGGGTGCCTATTTGATAACAGATACTATAAGCAACCTGATATCAAAATGACTTGATTCAGCATTAAATAACCCCAAAGGGGTTGATATGCCGTAAGACAAAACAACTAACCAATATTGTTAAGCTCATTAGAGTTACCGTTCCTAATGGACTGCAAATTCATAAACTTGACAGTTTTCTTTCTTTGCTTGATACAGCCTTATTCAGAAAATAGGTATTGTGTTAGTATAGCATTTAATTCTAAGGCGAACAGAAACAAATAAATTAATTAATACTCCGTTTAATTCTAACTATAAATCTATTAACCAACACATGAAACAATGAATAACAATGTAAAGTCCTTCCTGTGTATAAAGTTGAGTTTAAGGGACTTACCGGCGTGCTGAGGAAGATATCTGTTATCTTAGGGTTGACTCTCGGAGAGCTTTTAATGTCGCTGCCCCCTGGAACGGCTGGCGGAATCTGTCTGTCAGGATTTTGTATTTTGCGCCTAAACTTCTGGGCTCACCACGTGATTGGTATATCCAATCATAGAGAGCCTCTCCCTCCCTCACTCTATACACAGGGATTACCATTTTACTGACCCAACATAGGTAATAAAACATGTCGATTGATTAATTTTAACGGTGTATAAAGTCATTTTATGTATCGGGTTTAAGAAATTGCGTTTATTGTATGTTCCTGTTTACATTTTTGTGTAGTTATTTCTTAAGAGTGTAGCGGTTTTGTTAGTAGTTAGTTCTATGTGGTTTAAACTCGCTCGTGGTTGTGTCTAAATCCCAATATAGTTGGTTCTTCCTTCTTGTGGGCTGGTAAGCTGAAAGGGAATTTAGGAAAAGAAGCGAATGAAACAAAGATAAGGATAACTTTCGATCAGTGATTCCTAACGTGGGACCTACGCCCTACTGGGGGAAAAATATAGTAATATCAACATTTTTTAATTATTTTACCCTATTGTGACAGAGAACACGAGGTGAGTGGCCTGCTGTATTCTCGAAGGAAGCGGGCTAGGCTTTGCCTGGCATGTGGAATCGAACCCGCGTCCTTCGGAATGCGAACGGGCGACACATTGGCACTGAATTCAAGATACTACTGTCCCGGATGTAAGCGCCAGGTGCCTGGATGATGGCTACGAGGATTCCGGCGGCCGGGATTGGCTCGGGAATCTTGTGCGTGGCGTGCAGACACCTGGATGCTGAAGGAAAACTTGTATAAGTAGAAGTGGGGTGACGACAGCAGGAGTTGCGATTTTTCAGCTGCTGAAGATATTTGAGTTGGTGATTTTACGACGACGACGACGACGACGGATTTTTTGTGCTATAGATTTTGTGACGGCGACGACATTGTTGACCCCCCTCTCTTCAACAAGTCGAATTTATTTTTCCCCTCTATGTTTTTTCTTGGGTAAAAATATACATTTATAGGGTAAAATTGTAATTATAACCTAGCTGCGCACAACAGCTTGTGCAATCTAGTCAAGTGTTCACCTACTAATGTTATCGTGCATCTAGCACCAGCTATATGCGTGGCTTCTGACTTTGCAGTTCTTCATCTGTTGCCCTCTCCACAATTATACACATTATAAAATGGATTTTATTTGATTAAATTTGAAGTTAAACCCTTTAGTTTTATTTGAAAGATACAATTTTTGGTAAAACTTGCAAATCATACTCAAAATTAAAACGGAGCGGGAATGTTCAATTACAGGGTGACCCAGAAAAAGCAGGACCCAAATTATTTATTCATTTTCCCATTAAACTAACCCTAAACCCCAACTCCAACCACAACCCCAACACTACCCTCTCCTAGTTGAGTAACATGATATTACAGGGTGACCCAGAAAAAACAGAACCCACAAATTTTGTAATAAAACTGTTAATTTTACCGAGGGGGGTTAGGTTTAAGGTTAGGGTTTGGGTTGGGGTTTAGGGTTTGTTTAATGGGAAAATAAATAAATAATTTGGGTTCTGTTTTTTCTGGATCAACCTATAATTGAAATTTCCCGCTCCGTTTTGAATTGCAAGTTTTACCCAATCTTTTATATTATACTTCTTCAAAACTGATATTGTTATATCATAGTAAACAATTAACGGGTGGGGGACATGAAGAAATTTGAGATAAAAAAGTGGGACAAGGTACTAAAATGGTTGGGTAAGACTTTTATCAGTTAATTCACACTATCTCTTTGAAGGGACATATTTTCCCGGGAAAATCAATAGGTGTTTCTTCTTCAAAGTCTTGGGGTAAAAAGGGGTGAGTCCTTTTTTTGGTGCCAAGAATTCGGGTTTTTTCTGCACATGCCCGGAAGGCTCTTCCGGTTTCAGGCCTTCTGGGAGATTGTTATTTTTTGTGTCTTTTTATTTATTTTTTATATTTAATCTAATTTTGTTTTATCTATTTTTATTTGGTTTAATTTTTATTTTTTATTAATCACCATAAGAGTTTTTTTGTACATGTTCCTTTTGAATCCGAATAATTTCTAAACAGATCTATTTGACCTATTGTTAGAATTTTATAGACTTTAAGCTAGAGAGCTTGCCCAGTGGAATTGGATCCTTGGTAATCCTCTGATAAAGAATCCTTTGGTAAAGAACGATGGACTGGCAAAAAAAAAAAATCAGCTTCTACGAGTTTTAAAAGCGAATTAAAAATAATTAAATCTATCATTTAAGGTCAAACTTTGTCTAAATCGATAAGTAGTAACATAATGACCATCATTAAAAAAAGAAAAAATATCATTACATATGCAGTTTATTTTTAATACATTTAAAGGGATTTGTTTTGGTCAATTTCGACGCGATCCACCATTCTGTCTCTTTTTCAAGGGTTTTAAGCGCTTGTTTACAATTTTAATATAACTTTTGCGATTGCAAAAAAAAAAATTACCAAAAATCAGGTAATTATCCGATTTTAATGAAATTTTCAGTATTGATTTATTAATTAATGAATTTTATAATGCATCAGTTATTTTATTTCAAAACGTTAATTTAGTATTTTTGCTATGAAAAATGAATATATAAAATTCATTTAAAATAAAAATATTCGGATTTTAAGTTTAAAATGTTATATTTTTAGATTCTAGAAATAAATATCTATTTAATGCAAACCTTATTTTATTACATCAAAGTATACTTTTTGAAGAAAAACTCGATTGAAAATGAACCCCCCTTTTTAAGCAGAAAAAATATCGATGTATAATTTTGTCTTTTATAATTATCGAAATGAGTAAAAAAAAATCTCCAAAAAATCAATTATCTATTATTTTTTTACATTTTATTTTCCGATTTTCGGTACTTATTTTCTCATAACTTCGGTCTTTTATCTCTTTATTCATACTGTAATTAGTACAGTATAAGACCAACTTGAAAAAAAATGTTACGACACCAACATAGGGGGAGGGGGGGTCAAAATTAAGCGACCTGAAAAAAATGAGAAAGTTTTGAAATAAAATAAATAATGCATTATAAAGATCATTCATTGTTAAATAAACACTGAAAATATCATTAAATCCGATAATTCCCTGATTTTTGGTAAATTATTTTCTGTAGGGGTGGGGTTAAAGTCAAAAACGCATTTTAAGCATTTTGCCAGTGCCTATAAAGAACCCCCAGTTCCTTCATCAATGGTCGCAAGTGAACTATGGCCAGTATCAGTGTTTAAGTAGTGTATCAACCACGCAGTATGTCTAGTGATTGGCGAAGGAATAAACCACATGACCACGGCTAGTCGATAAATCCAGGTGGGGAATTGCAGCACACCTTATATGCCAAAATATTCCAACACCTATACATGGAACCCTACATGTATTACCATCCAGTGTGGACCTGGGAGTAATAGCAACGAATGGGTGCTCCTAACTCCTTAGTTCTTTAGAACTGGAGCCTCACTATCAGATGCATTTTAGTGTCAAGTTTTGTTGTGGCAATAATTTGGGTAAACACTGGTATTATATTAATGGTTTACACTTAATACAGTTGGTGTATTGCCATGTGCATTACTTCGTAGCTCAGTTCCCTGTGTAGTATTAGCCTAATTACTGCTTAGAATGCGCATAAGAAAGTAGTTCCCATGCTACTGTTACATTTAATGTCATGACGTATTCTAAGCACCACTGATAGGGCGAAAACAATGTCAATTTGAAACATGTATGTTCGTCCTGAATATTTTTCAAAGGACTATACATATATTTAAAACCAAATGCTAAGCTTACTTAGTTGTGGCAGAAGTATAGGGTACCCAGTGAGAATCGAACTGAATAACAAGTCTGCTAGCCTAGCTCGTTAACATATATATCACGCTATATATCATAGATTTAGCGCCCGTCGTGTAATGGTTATCGTTGTATGAAATAGACACGGCAACTCAGGTTCAAATTCTGGACGAAGCAGGTAGCATTACGCATACCGCTAATACCCTTGGGAAAGGTATGCATTTAACTACTCTCTATCCAGCTATGGGTAAATAGTATGACAGACTGAGCTCTTAAATATTTGGCTTAGCAATTAGGATTATAATAGAGAAAAAGAGATTGAGAAATGGAACAAAAGGGAGAGAAATAGAAGTGAAACAACAGTGTGTGTATGTGTGTGTGTGTGTGTGTGTGTGTGTATGCTCACACATTCGTAGTAAGTTCTTCTAAAACACATCAAGGCCGTGCAATCGATTCTCTGGATATTGAAAATTGCTGGATAAATCAGGACCAAAATCATGTAATTAAAACTCACAGTAAAAAAGAAAAAAAAAAGAAAAAAGATTTCGAATGCTGATTTTAATGGCAGATGATTGACCCGACCCAATTAAACAAACAAACAAACAAACAAAACCCCACTCCCCTTCCCTACCTTTCACCCCCACACCGTTCTAATCTTGGCCTTACCAACATAAAACGACGGAAAGCGGAAAAGGACACATCATACATTTGTTTTAGGTCAATCACATCGGAAATTAAATGTTTAAACAATAGTGGCCTTTTTTATGATGAATTTTATTTATTCTATTCATTTTTGAGTCAGAAATGACAGGATGTAGTGAAGTTGAGTAATGTTAAGGGTCATCCCTAGAAACCATTTTTGGTACTAATGCAGAATAGCGCGCAAGATTACATATAAAAATTATTACTATTTCTCTGAATTTTTTAGATGAGGCTTAATAATTAGTATTATTTGGATTAAGTTCGACAAGAAATACCTGAAGAAGGCCGGAGGGCACATCGGCCAAAACGTTGTAGAGATAATAAAGATGAGGACAATATTCCGAATAATACAAATAATACTAAAAAGTATTACATTTCAAGGATATATTCGAAACCTTTGAGACGCTAGGGTTAGGGTTATGTGTTAAGGTTACGCATTGGTCATACAAAACTAACGCACTCCAATATACTCAAACAAGAACAACAACCACAATAGGGAACATGTCAAACACCTTTAATAGTTAAACACATTCATGGAATGCAGGTTTTTTGCTCACATCAGAAATCGTTATTTTAAAGCAAACAATATGGAAAGATCTGTTTGAAAACGTTAACAATGGGGATATTCTCTCTTTTTTTATAGAAATAAAATTATACCATAGAATATAGACATGAAACAAATCAGTACCATACAACATAATCCCAATAATGCTCACACATTTTTAAAACCAATTACTGAAAAGTATAAATATAAATACACCATATGTATTATTTCCTAACCGTTAGGCATGACATAACCCCAGACGGGTTGATATGCCGTTAAAATCAATAAATAAACAATCAGCTTTGCTTAGTTGTGGCACAAGGTTGGATATACGAGTCACCCAGTGAGAATCGTACTGACTCGTAAATCCTGATAACCTAGTTCGCTAACAATTATAGTTAATTACTAAACTTTACTTAATTGTGGCACTAGGTCGGATGTATGAGTCACCCAGTGAGAATCGAACTCACTAGTAAATCCTGCTAACTTAGTTCGCTAACAATTATAACAATTACTCAACACCATAAAATACCTTTGCACCATAAAACATTAAACTACAAAACATAACAATAGAATTGACAAATTCACATTCCTTGATATAGGGAAAATATTCCTCAATAATACTAAAATCCTCTATTAAAATACCAATAAAAACGCCTACAAGTCCTAGAAGCAATTTGCATAAAAATAGAAAAAAAAAGGAAAGAAAAAAAATAACGTAAATAAAATAGCATTAACACCGGCACCAATATATAAAACATCTTTAATAACTAAACACACTAACCATAGAACCCTCCATACAATAAACCGTCCTAACTGAATAAACCTGCTATCACGAAAAAGAGATAAATAAAAAACATTATCCCCCCCCCCAAAAAAAAACCGCTATAAATTTCCTCAACTGAATAGGCCTCGTACAACAAACAAACACACACAAAAACCACGAAAAAGAACAAGAACAACAACGAACAACAACTGCAATAAATAAACCCATTGAAGACGATTATCGTCGTGGTCGAAAGCGCTTAGGAAAAGAAGAAATATTAAGTAGTATTCAACCAAATCAGTTTATATATTATTCATCTGAAGTTTTTAGTTGAAGCATAATAATTAGTACTAATTGGATTTTTCGGACTATTGTCCTCATCTTTATTGTTATATACACAACGTTTCGGCCGATGTGCCCTCCGTCCTTCTTCAGGTGTTTCTCGTCGAAGGCTCCCGATTACAACATGAAGGCTTCCGAGTTCGACAAGAAGGTTCCCAAGTCCGAGAAGGTTCCCGAGTTTGACGAGAAACACCTGAAGAAGCTCGGAAGGTACATCGACCGAAACGTTGTACATATAACAAAAGATGAGGACAATAGTCCGAAAAATCCAAAATAATACAAACTGTGTGTTCAAGTTTTTTTAACTCATGTTTTAATCTATCTAACCCATAAATGGGACCCTAACAGGTACTGGACCTGGGAGTAATGGCAATGAAGGGGTACTCCACATTCCCCAGAGCACCAGAATAGGAACCTCACAACCAAATGCAGTTTAGCGTCATACCCAGGACATTAAGACACTCAGTCACTACCTTATAGTACATATATGATAAAAAGGGTTGGGGGTTTGTCATAAGAGCAATAGGACCGGAACAATCATATAGGTCCTAGGGATTGACGTGACCAGTCACTTAATCGGAGTGGTCCTCTCCGACCGCCAGTCTAGCCCAAGCAAGGGCCAAAGTGGAGCACTGCATGTTATGGACTACTCAGCCACCAAGATTCCGTCCTTAAGCATCAGGAATCACAATCCACGACCAGCAGGTAGTTTAATTGGGGGTGAAGGCCTTATCTCTCTGTAGAGGTGCAGTCGGTGTATTCTACAACCTCAGCCGACAGGGCTAAGTTTTATTTAGGAAACAATCATCATCATCATCATCATCTAAGTGAGACGAACAAGACACTTTGGACACTGCTGGAGAAGCAAGGACGAATTCATAAGTGACGTTCTGCTATGTACACCTACTGATGGACACACCAGTGTAGGCCAATCAGCAATAGCCTACATCAATTAGCTCTGTATTGATTCTGGATTCCGTACTAGAGGCGATGACCGATAAGGGCAGTTGGCGGAAAGAATCATGGGAATCCGTGCTGTCAGCACGACCTGATGATGATAATGATGACTTCAGAGTGATTACTTTCTTTGAAATTATAAATAATTATTCTAATTTAAACAAGGAGATCGGCTATATTGAATGGGTCAATGAAAATGTGAAGTCACAAGGATTTCAGCTATTCAAGGTGAACAACCCGGATGTAGTGAAATAAAGGAGCCAATCACCGGGCGCCGTGAGATGAGGGCAGGTCAATTCCCAAATGCCGCCATTAAACAAAGTTATAAGATCAAAGATTTGCAATGATTAGTCACCGAAGCGGAAAAAACAGTGTGGGTCGGTTCAAGGAAGCAAATCCATATAAACAAGAAATAAACCAGAAAATGTTCGCTGAACCAGGATTGTGTGTTTTTTTTTTTTTTATTTATTCATTTATTTTGAATACACAAAATGGGTGGTTCTCAACCATCGGCCATATGGCCCCCGGGGACCATATAACATTTTTTGAGTCCAGGCAAGCAAAAAAAAAAATCTAATTATAAAAATACTATAAGCCTTTTAAACATCGAATGGCAATGAGGGTTCTCAACCAGGGACCAACCGACAGGGCTAAGTATTGTCTGGTGGTTAGAAGGAAGCAAATCCATAACAATAACTGTTTCTTTAAATATGGGATCCTCGGAGCTATCCTTGTCTCTGGCCCAACACTTCTTCGATCTGATTCTACTCTGTTCCTTCTACTCTAAATTTTGAAGCCAAAATATTTCCATGATTCGTGACTGACAGGTGACAACATGGCCGGATAATGTTCGAAAATTACATTCTTCTACGTCCACATTTCAGTTAGACTTTACCCTCCCCCATGTTTATGCTGTGGGCTTGTCAATCATTTGACATTGGCACACTTTCTCTCTCACACAAAGACACTTTTGAAATATCAACAATGAATTTGGTTTGGTTTATATTTTTAACGGCATATCAGCTCTTTATGGGTTAGTCAATGCCGAAATGTGATTCATTTGTAAATGTATGATCATAATAGAAGAAGAAAAGAGAGAAATAGAACAGAAGAAGAAGAAGAAGAAGAAGAAGAAGAAGAAGAAGAAGAAGAAGAAGAGAGAGGAGAAGAGAGAAAGATATGTTTTGTTTTATGTGGGTAATGCCATATCAACTAATCGGCTATCAAATGCCGAAAATGTTTGATTATAACAGAAGAGAAGAAGAGAGGCAAACAGAGAGAAGAAGAAGAAGTAAATCCCAAGTAAAAGCCAAATTAGATTGTTGCAGATGGAGGGGGTCTTACCACTTTGCAGGGCTACAGTCGGCGTATTCTACAGCCCTAGCCGACATAGCTTTAATCCTGTGAGATGGTTAGACAAAATAATATATAATATATATATATATATATATATATATATATATATATATATATATATATCCTGTGAGATGGATAGCCAAAAAGAATATGTATATATATGTATATATATATAAGGTGTGTCAAAAAAGTATCGAGATTTTTTTTTGACACACCTTATATTCTGAAAAAAAATAACGTTCAACTCATTGTTCATTTCTATATTGGTAAATACAGCCTCAAACTCGGCACTTTTATGACACACCTTATATATATATATATATATATATATATATATTATATATATAACATACACACACACACACACAGAGAGAGAGAGAGAGAGAGAGAGAGAGAGAGAGAGAGAGAGAGAGAGAATTTTCTAGGTGTTGCATGTTATGGTCCGCTTAGCTACTACGTTCTTAAACATCACGAGTCTTCACCCGCGGCCAACAGGTGGCCCCATTGTCATAGGCGGGGTTCTTACCTCTCTGCAGAGGTGTAATTGGCATATTCTACAGCCTCAGTCAACAGAAATCAGTGCATGGATCCATCTTATAAAGTGGATGTAGAGACCTCGGCCAGTCGGCGAAATTGTGCAGGCCCACTTGGTGGGCCACAGACAAACACTGCCACAATAGCCATAGTTAGAACTCAATTTATCAACTCCATGCTCATAACCATGACGCTACGTCGCACCTCCATGATTCATGGTGACCATTAATTAGGAAAGGCTTTTTGCAATTTCAAACAGATTATCGTCTGTGTCGTTATTTGAGATTTATTTTCAAGTTAAAAAAAATAGAAAAATAAAAAATAAATTAGATTTTAAAAAATAAATAAATAAAAAACGCGTAAAATATTATTGGCAGACGTCTTTTGTAAGAGGTTTTCATTCTTAAATCAGAATAATTGGAATGGAAGAAAAAAAAGAATGAAAGAAAAAGAAAAGGTGAATGACGCTGAAATAATGGAACAAAGAAATAGAGACATAAAATATTGTTAAAAAAACAAACATAAATATCTTTTTTTTTTTAAGTAATTTCATCATCATCATCATCATCATCATCATCATCATCATCAAATTTCATTATCATCATAATCACCATCACCATCATAATTTCAAGAGAAACATATTTAAAAAAATAAATAAATAATGAAGTATTGATTAAGTTAGTCTCTCAAGACATTACTATTTAACCGAGTTTGTTGGTTGGTTGGTTGGTTGGTTTTACGGCATGACAACCCATCTGGGATTATTTCATGCCTAGTGGTTATAATGCCCTGTCGGTGGGTCTGTAGAATATACCGACATCACCTCTGCAGAGAGTAAGACTCTTCTCCCAAATGACATCACCTATTGGCCGTGGGTGGCGACCCATAATGCTTAAGGATGGAATCCTGGTGGATGATCAGTCTATGACATGCAACTCTCCACTTTGACTCTTACTTGGACTAGGCGGTCGGTTGGACAGACCCCCTCTGATCAATCGGCTGATCACATCAAGCCCTAGCCCCTTATATGATTGTCCCAACCCTATTGTCTTTATGGCAAGCCCCGACCCTTTTTATCATATATGTGCTTGAAGGCGGTGGCTGAAGATCTTCATGTCCTGGGAATGACGTTAAACTCTATCTGATGGTGTCTGTTAAGCGAATGTCCTTTGAGTCTGTAAGGGCGACCTATACTCTCGACGACTGAAAGCTGGTCATCAAATGTTAATCGTTTTATTTACTACAACCCAACGATAACAATTGATAGTTGGAGTCGAACAAATCTGGACATTTTGCAACATAAACCTGTGAGTAGTATGATATATCCTCGTGTGGATATATAAATAGTAAGTAAAGTTTGCGAAGTGGTCAATTATCGGAGTGGATATTGGAGGACACAGGAGGTAATTACTTTTCCTGTTTCTGAGCGTCAAATAGGAGAACCATGGCTGCTAAGGGATATAATCCCGACTAGTCTTTTGCCAAAAGGTATGTCAAATGGTTCTGTAGCAAGCTGGGTGTTGTATATATTTTATATAGGTTTACACAACTTACTAACTTTTAAACAAAACTCAACACAATGAAAGAAATCAACGGAGTCGTATTAAAATAACAATCTGTATTAAATTAGAATTACAGACATGTATAATAGCATACCGGGCATAGTCCTTTCTTTTATATTGTGGTATTAATAGTTCATATTTTATCTTGTTTTTCTTTGCTGATACTGGAGCTGATTTGTTGCGTGACCACTCGTCTTGTCATTTCTGAACTACTGAAAAATTCCCACTTTTCCTTTTTGGCGCTTGATTTTGAATTCAGCGTTTGTTGTTTTCCGTTACTGCATTTTTGGGATTCTTACTCCCCCTTTTTAATATAATCGGCAACTGCCATTTTATTAACCATTACAGTTCAGACGATTTAACGTTTATCGTTTATTGATATAAATAAGTTGGTTATTTAACCAAAGCCCAAAACGGGACAATTTATTTGCTGTATGATTTATTTTTCAATGTTATTTGTAAAATGTATTTCTTCATATCAGTTTTTACTCTTTTCCAAATGAATAAACTTATTGATGATAGCACCTCGTCACCAGAGTTTTTATTATAGGGAAGTGTTAACTAAGTGCCATAAACACGATTCCGACGCTTCGAAAAGAACAAGGAATATCCATCCGGGAACGCGAAAGTGTTAATAAAACATTTTTGGTGTTATTGTTTTTATATTTATTAGATGTTATCGTTTTTACGTTTACATCTACATTGAATTGTAGAGCTGTTTTTCATCCGGTTTATTTTTGTTTAAAAAGAAAGAAAAAAAAATGAAACGCCCATGAAAGAAAATGCGCCACTCAATATTATGCCCCCCCACTAAAAATAAAGCAAAACAAAACAAAACAATTGAGTGGGCGTAGTGGATAACGTGTTGGAGTGTCATATCGTAGACAGCGAGTTTGAACTCCAGTCGCGCTTGTAGGGCTTACATCCCTTAGCTGCCACACATTTCTCCTATTTGATGGTCAAGGGATACTATATATATATATATATATATATATATATATGTGTGTGTGTGTGTGTGTGTGTGTAGGTGTGTGCTGTGTGTGTGTGTATGTGTGTGCGTGTGTGTGTGTGTGTCTCTCTCTCTCTCTCTCTCTCTCTCTCTCTCTCTCTCTCTATTTCAGCTTTTACTGGAACGGTGTGCCAAAAGCAGTATTATTGGTAGAGTGCTCAATATAAAATAGAGTTGTTATATAATATAATAAAATAGATATATAAAGGTTTTACATATCTATTTATTTGGTGACAAAGGAACATTCACGACCATTTTGGTCATGAATAATTATGCTGCCAGCTCAATCTAATGATGACGATGATCTGTTATACTAAAGCTGATATTTTCAACTTTTGATCCCTAAATGCTTTTTTGCTGGTGACCTTACTGACATGAAATTTATACTATATTATACCTTAGTTTTAGTATTACTAAATGTTTGAAAAAAAATCCTCTTTAATTGGTTCTAATTAGTCGTAATTTGCAATTAAGTCAAAAACTGACCCGTCCCTGTCTTTACATTATACATAACTCTCTTTTCCTCTCTATATGCGACTGAAGGGGAGACGAGCGTGATTAACAGAGACACTCTTAAAACCAGTCTGCAATAAAATTCTAATGTCCATTTCAATTTTAAAGTAGGTCAATTTGTTGAAAAATCCGTAGGGTTAGTTTAATGGAAAATAAATAAATAACTTGGGTGACCCAGGAAAAACAGAACCATAAATTTTGTAATAAAACTTAATTTTAACTAGGAGGGTTTAGTGTTCGGGTTTTGGTTTGCGGTTGGGTTTTCGCGAAAAACGCCCTAAGTTGTTTTTTTCCCAAGTGATACCGCTTCGGCTACGGACTTCAATCGTAGATGGTGTTGTTTTTTCAGCAATCTGCGGCTAGCAGTTTTTGAGGCAAGAGGCCAAGACGGAACTCTGCAAAGAATACCATTATTTGTATTATTCAGACTATTGTCCTCATCTTCATTGTTATCTGTACAACGTTTCGGCTGATGTGCTCTCCGGTCTTCTTCAGGTATTTCTTGTTGGACTCAGGAACCTCTTGTAATAGGGAGCCATCACGGAACTTTGAACCTACCCCTTTATCCTGTTCTCATTCCACTAACCATAGCTGGGGTACAGGAGTTAAGCTGTGTTAATTATTATTTCTATTGTTACTGCTGCCCCTGACCAGGATTGAACCTGCAGTCTAGAGATAACTGTCATTTAGAACTGTTTTAACCAAACTCCTTTATTTACTAGGTAATGTGTCTAATTGGACAATCCAGTGTGAATTTTTTTCAATCGCAAAAGTTACAATTTATTTTGTAAAAACGGATTTTAAGTAGCGTTTTGGCAGGTATCTTGATCGAAATTGACCGAAAACATCGTCTTAAATGTATCAAAAATAAATTACATGCGTAATATTATTTTGCTTTTTTACTGATGTTCATTATCTTACTTTTTCGACTTAGACAAAAATTTGACCTTAAACAATCGGTTTAATAAATTTTAATTCGTTTTTAAAATGAAAAGCAGACGATATTTTGGCAGATCCTACTCTTTTTCCTAATCCCAATCATCTAGCGAGAGTTAATGGGTGACCCAACGGGTCACTTTGTCTAGTATATATATATATATATATATATATATATATATATATATATGAATAAGTTATTTAAAATTTAATAATATATATATATATATATATATATATATATATATATATATATATATATTCTGGGTAGATAATTAAGCTTAGGGAAAAGTGAATTTGCAAAGCAAATGAAATTAAAAATAAATAGATAAATAAATAAATACGGCCGAACAAAACATTAAAATCATTTTGTATGTTAAGCTTTTTAAGAAAGGGAATGTTCGACCTAATTTAAGCTACTGGGTTGCTGCTTGAAAATTAACATAGAAATACATGTCAAATTCTACCGTCTCTCTCTCTCTCTCTCTCTCTCTCTCTCTCTCTCTCTCTCTCTCTCTCTCTCTCTCTCTCTCTCCCAGAGAGACTAAGAATATATAACGAGGAGGTAATAAAGAGATACATAGAGGGGGAAAAAGTGATAGACAGAAAGAAAAGTAAGGGATTGGTCAGTTTTTGACTTAATTGCAAATTATGACTAATTAGAACCAAACAAAATGGATTTTTTCCAAATATAATTCAATCCTAAAAGTAAGGAATAATTTAGTATAATTTTCATGTCATTAAACTGAATAAGAAAAAAGCCTTAGGGAACCAAAAGTTTATTCGCTTATAATAAATCTATTTCAACCAGCTCCTTAAAAGAAGCCAGCATCTTCAGACAGCCAAAAACACAACGAAGAAAATGCAAAATATGCGCATATCTTTTGGCTGTGTACTCCCCACCCCCTTATTTGAAAAAACAAACAAACAAAATATGTGTTAGAAATCTCTTTTATGCGTTGATGTATCCATTAGCCTCTAACCCCTTTTCCATATTCCTTTACTTTAATAATAATAATAATAATAATAATAATAATAATATATAATATATATATATATATATATATATATATATATATATATATATATATATATATATATATATATATAAGTGCGTGTGTGTGTGTGTATTCCTTATGCTAACAAAAACCTATCTGACTTATGTAATGTTTCAACTCTCCAAGATAGCAGGGAACGTGTTAAAAGGTTAAAACTTGTATTGTATTGATTAGACAGACCGAAGGCGGTTTTTATCATTTTTTTCCTAAGCTTAAGGCAGTGCATTACGACGCCATAATGGAGCTTACGAAAGATTCTGTTGTTTTGTGGTATGTTACGTCTTGCCTATAATGCACATCTGTTTTTATTCCATGGCTTCTTTTTTTGATTATTATAAAGCTTTGCTTATTTCTTTTCAAACAATTATTTCTCTAAATAACAATAAAATAATTTCGGTTTTATCGTTTTTACATCTATTACATATTATTGCTTTTTTCGTTTACATTTACATTGATTTTTGTTTTTTATTGTTTTTTCTTTTTTGTTTAAAAAGAAAAAAAAAGAAAATGCGTCCCACAGTTTTGTGAAAAAAAATCAACAAAAAATGCGTACCACAGTATTGTGAAAAAAAAAAAAACAAGCAAAAAAAAAACAAAAAAAAAAAACAATTGAAAAATTCTTCCAACAGTATTGTGAAAAAAAACAACAAAAAACAAAAAAACAACACAAAATGCATCCAACAGTAATGTGACCCCCCCCCAAAAAAAAACAAGCAAAAAACAAACAAAAAAAAAACAACTGAAAAATTCGTCCAACAGTATTGTGAAAGAGAAAAAAAAGCAACAAAAAACAGACAAAAAAAAAAAACAAAAAAACAAACAAAAACAACAAAAAACTTATTTCATCATATTAGGGTCGGCTGAAAAAGTTCATAGGCAGTTGATTGGTTGGGTTTTACGGCATGTCAACCCTTATTGGCTTATTTCATACAGGATACATTTTATTTTATTCTTTCTTAATGGGTGCTCAAAGTTTTTTCTAAACACATTATTTTAAAATCATTTTTTTTTCTATTTAAACTATAGATGGAACATTAACAGGTACTACCACTCCGGGTCAGAGTGAAGGGGTACTCCACACTCCCCAAGCTCCAGAATTGGAATTTCACCATTAGATACAGTTTAACGTCATACCCAGGACACTTCATAGGCAGACCAAAATACTCTCATAAAATGTGACCAAAAATAAGGTTTATTATTCAACATAGTCACTTTCGTGGTCCACACACTTCTTCAATCGGTGTTGCAGTGCTTGGATCCCATTAGTCAAAAAAGTCACAACAGCAGATATGACGTTCATGTGAACTATTCAGCCTATTAACTTTTAAGCCCAACCTCGTATTCGTTAACAAATATATGCCTTCCGTCGTCGAGACCATAGGTCGTCTTATACAGACTCAACCGACATCCGCTTAACAGACAGGTTATATGAAGTCGCTATTTAAAAGAAACATTCATTTGTCAAGTTTGTATTTCATTTTTCTTTAAGTTTGTTGAGGCAATAAAATTGATCTTGTTACTTCGTCGTGAATTGTTCTTACCGCCGTTCGGGTTCAAAGGTTTATTATTTCTCAAAGACTGTAATAAATGCTCGGATATCTACTAAAAAGCGAGTTCCATCCTCGCTGAATGACCCATACTTGTGACCTTTCATGGACAGCCGTTTTCTACAGGAACACCATTACTGAGATCTTTGCCAATGCCAAGGTTGTTACCCATGGCGAATCCCTCACCAACCCCAAAATCAAAATCCTCATTCTTACCGTGAAATACGTACACTTTGCCTCAAATATCAGACGATACGAGGATTTTGTTAAAGACAAGATTTTAGTTGATGTCTCAAACAAAGATGCACCCAGCAACTATGACCCTGTGTCACGTCCTACTCGTGGTGAACAGGTTGGATAATTAGAGCGTCCTATCATGGTGTTATGGTTAGCAAACTAGTCTCGCAGATTCATTACTACTGAAAAGCGAGTTCGATCCTCGCTGGATACCCAATACTTGCTACCTTGTGTCACATCATACCCCTGACGAACTGCTTGGATAAATAGGACGTTCCATCGTGGGTAATGGTTAGCAAGTTAGTCTCACAGATACACTACTACTGAAAAAAGAGTTCGATCCACGATGGATGCTCGATACTTGCGACCTTGTATCACATCCTACTCGTGATGAGCTGCTTGGATAAATAAGGCGTCCCATTGTGGTGTAATGTTTAGCAAGCTAGTCTCGCAGATCTATTACCACTGAATACCGAATTTGATGACCCATACTTGCAACCTTGTGTCCTATCCAACCCGTGGCGAATGGGTTGGGTATATATGTACTATGCCTGGATATTACTCAGTTTATGTTATTGGTGGTGTTTAATAAGTTTCGCTGAGTTTGGTCGGTACATAGGCCTTTGGCTGTTTACAGTATCTTCTTCTTCTTCTTCTTCTTCTTCTTCTTCTTATTATTATTATTATTATTATTATTATTATTATTATTATTATTATTATTATAATATAGCGTTACCTGATGGTCTTTCAATGGAGTTTGAGGGATAACCAGTCTCCTCAGGTCTCCAGGACTCTCCTAAGTATTCCAGCTGATTTCAACCGAATTTGATCTTGGTCCTTCTTCCTCTGATTTCGGTTCCTCCATTTTTTTCTAAGCTTTTGGGGACCGCTATTATTATTATTATTATTATTATTATTATTATTATTATTATTATTATTATTATATTATTATTATTATTATTTTCTTTTGCTTTTTGTTTAATACATTCCTTTATAGTTGTTATTTACTAAGTTTCGTTTAGTTCGCCACATAGGCCATCGGCTGTTTACAGTCTTCTTCTTCTTCTTCTTCTTCTTCTTCTTCTTCTTCTTCTTCTTCTTCTTCTTATTATTATTATTATTATTATTATTATTATTATTATTATTATTATTATTATTATTATCTTTTTGCTATTTGTTTAATACATTCCCTTAGCGGGTCATTTACCCGAGACACGAGTTAAAGGGGAAGTCGTGAATATGTGCATTCTGTTTGCACAAAAAGTCTCATGTTAAGTGATACGTAACATGTGTTGTTTGTATTTTCTTTACATTGATAACACTGTCTTGAATAGAACAGAATTTACACATAGTGCACTTTATTTTAATCTCTTGTAAACAGGTTCTACCAGAGATCTTGCTAATCTGCTTGTCTGTATATATATATATATATATATATATATATATATATATATATATATATATATATGTGTGTGTGTGTGTATGTGTGTGTGTGTGTGTGTGTGTGAAGAGATGGAAGTGAATCCGACGGTATGTAGTATATTAAGAAAATTGAAAAAACACAGGTTTAAATAAGTTGAGTGGTAAGTTTATTGGCCGACGCTGCAGTGTTTCAATCTATTAATTAGATCATCTTCGGGGCATTTGTTGGTATAAGGAAGGTGATAAATTTTTATCACAGAATAACGAGAAAAGCAAGTGCTAGTCCTTGTTTATCAGTCTGTTCAAAATTTGAAATCTGAAGAAAAGATATATATATATATATGTGTGTGTGTGTGTGTGAGTGCATATATATATATATATATATATATATATATATATATATATATATATATATATATATATATATATATATCCGTCTATAATATATATTGTTTGGGATTTAGTATGAAGCATTAAGTGTGAAATATAAGAAATAATGTTAAGTTTCGTTTTATTTCGTTAAATTTTCGGTGATATTTGAACCCCATTTTCGGTGATGTCCGGAACTGAAAACTCAACGAAACTTAGCATTCAAAAACTGAGTTTCTTATATTTCACACTTAATGCTTCATACTAAATCCCAAACAATATATATTATGGACGGATATACATATATAAATACACATATATCAACTAAGAAGCATACGTGGATCCCATTAAAACAACAATAACAACACACACACACACGCACACACACACACACACACACACACACACACACACACACACACACACACACACACACACACATACACACTCAAACACACACACACACACACACACACAGATATATATATATATACTACTGGTGTACGCTAGTTTTATGTAGTAATGGTATTGACAATAATTAAATTACTCATTGATAAACTTACTTAATTACTGTGATGTAAGCAGTGTGAGGTAGTTTCGGTTACAGATAAAATAGACTGAATCTCCATCATATGTAGATATGATTGATTGAATTTAACGACATATCAACCCATCTAGGGTTATTTTATGCATAGAGGTTGAGGAATCACGTTCGTTGTACGTTCATTATTTTTTTTGTGTAGTTGTTTCTTGAGAGGTCTTTTTTGCACTCAGTCCGATTGAGTATAAATGATTTTAAACAGATTTATTTTACCCATAGATGGAATCCTAGCTGATACTACCACTCTGCGTCAGAGTGAACCTGGGAGTAATGGTCATGAATGGGTAATCCTCACTCTCCAAATCTTCAGAACCGAAGCCTCATCGTCAGATGAAATTTAGTGTCGTACTCAGGACACCCCCTTTTTTAGGATGTCTTACCCCTCTGCTGGGGGGGGGGCACAGTCAGCGTATTCTAAGCGATTGGGTTATATTAGCGTTTATATGTGTCTCACAATGAATTTTAGAGTCCCAAAGAATAATGACTTCATTACCTTCTATGAGTGGTCTAGTTGTCAACTGCTAGTCCTCAAAATGTTTCGAACGTTGTATCCTTCGGCCTTCCTCAGGTGTTATATATCATCCCTATACTCGGATACACTCGAAACATCCGATGAAGGCCGGAGGATATAACGACCGAAACATTGTGTTAATGAAAGTCGTCGGGGTAGTCTAAAGTCGGTATCAGACAGACATCAAGGGAGTCTATCCCCTTTTCACTAGCGCTAGACCAATGAGATTGTTTTTGCATCTGAGGTGGAGCGCCACACCGACCATCAGCTCCTTACTTTACCGCACAGATCCCTGTGCTACTCATGACGCTGATTTGGCGAGAGTCGGTATCGAATCAGGAACCTTGTGGTTCCTAGTCGGACAATCCCTAGACTGAACTATCACAACAAAGATGAGGACAATAGTCCGAAAAATCAAAATTATTTTTCGGCACGTGACTCAGGATAATATTGACATATCTTCCAATGAATATACTGACCAATCTTGTAGTCCATGACATGCAACACTCCACTTAGACCCTTACGGGCGGTCAGACAGCCCCCCCCCCCTACGATCAATCGGCTGGTCACGTCATGCGCTAGCACCTATATGATTGCCCAAACCCTATTGTCCTTTTGGCAAGCCCCAACACTTTTTGTCATATGGGTGCTAAAAGGCTATGGCTGAGAGTCTTTATATCCTGGGAATGACGTTAAACTCTATCTGATGGTGGGGTTCCAGTTCTGGAGGTTTAGGGAATGTGGAGCAACCCTTCATTACCATTGCTCCCAGGTTAGGGTCCCATTTATGGGTTCAATAGAAAATGTGTTTATAAAAAAAATTGAGTATCCAAAAAGAATGACTTTATTTCAAAACTTTATCGGCATTAAATGACCCACTGAGATTGATATGCCGTAAAACAAAACAAACCAAACCAAAGCTAATCTTGTCATGTCAATCTTTATATTCCTATGGTACCAGGATTAGACGGCCAGATTATAAATTGTCAATAGTCTCAACATGCTACTCATATAATCTACATACTGAGTCGGCACTATTTTCGAAAATTATGTATGCCTGGCAATTCCTTGTGAATAGGCTTTGCTCTTATGCGGTCATCATAAATGCCACTGTCTCTGATTTTAACCTACTGAGAGGTTTTTTTACTGTCTATCTACATCGTCATAGTTACTTCTAAGTGCAGATTTTTGTTTCCTGTTTTTATCTATTTATTGTTTGATTATTGTCTTTTAGGATCCTTTTTCTGTTAGATACATTTTTTCGTTGAGTATTTTTATCTAATTCTTCCACCGTGAAATTGATTTCCTTATTGTTTTCTTACTGAGCGGTGACAGAGATGAGACTGTAAACCATGTATTAAGTGAATGTAGCAAACTAGCACAACGGGAACACAAAGCTAGGCACGACTGGGTTGGGAAGGTGATCCACTGGGAATGTACAAAAAATTAAATTTTGACCATACAACAAAATGGTATATGCATAAACCAGAATCTGTTCTTGATATTGAAACGCATAAAATTCTCTGGGACTTTGAGATAAAGACGGATCACCCTATCCTAGCCAGGAGACCAGACCTAGTGTTGATTAACAAAAAAAAAAAAAAAGGGGACGTGTCAATTGGTGGACTTTGCGGTTCCAGCAGATCACAGGGTGAAGCTGAAGGAAAATAAACAGATGGATAAATACCTGGACCTTGCCAGAGAATTGAAAAAGCTGTGGAATATGAGAGTGAAAGTGATGCCAATTGTAGTTGGTGCACTTGGAACGGTCCCTAAAAGTTTAGAAAACAGACTAGAGGAATTGGAAATCAGCGGAAGAATCGAGACCATCCAGGCAACAGCATTGTTAAGATCGGCTATTTTCATTTAACATAGCCAATGGGGTAAAAGTATGGATCCAACTTTCTTCCTCTAACTATGGGTAAAATACTAGAGCAAACTGGAATATTTAAACTTGGTATGACAACCAGTTTAGGAGAAGGAAAACTCTGAATACAAACTTGTCACACTTCGTTTAAAAGATTGACCTTCTGCTCGTGCGGAGGGGTTGGGTAAATACTTACTTATTAGGTTAATTAATTGACAGACTATAGATTAATTTCCCGTTATTATAAACGTTTTGGTGCTTATAAGAATAATCGAAATTGAGTTAAATCGAACTTAACGGACCTAAATTCCACCATCGTATATAACTGCGCCGAAAGAAAAAAATACCAAAAATCAGGGAATTAACCGAATTTAATGAAATTTTCTGTGTTAATATATTTATGAATAAAAGATATAATTCAACAGTTATTTTATTTAAAAACTTTGAGGTATAACACAGATTCTCAAACATATGTGGTTCAAAGTTAACTGACCTGAAAAAATATAAAAATTTTTGAATAAAATAACTGGTGCAGTATATCTTTTATTCATTTATGTATCAACACTGAAAATTTCATTAAATTTGGTTAATTCCCTGATTTTTTGGTATTTTCTTTATCTTTCGGCGGGGTGACATACGATGGTGGAATTTAGGTCCGTTAAGTTCGATTTAACCCGAAAATTGGAATGATATGGAAATCGTAAAGCTAAATCGAAGAACCACTGACATACGGCTTTATGAAAAAAAATCTCTTTTGAAAAGAGACATCTGTGGCAATAAAGACAAAGCAATTATAAAGATGATGAGGTAATTGACCGCCGCAACAAACAGTAGGAATACATTGGCCACAAAGAGAGATTTAATAATGTTTGATGGTTTTTATTACAGTGTCACAGATGCGTTCAGTTAAGTGACACTCTTTATATCTTATATATATATATATCTTTGTATCTCAGTCTGACATCCAATGACGTTCAACGCTGATACACACATAAAAAGGAAGAATATAATTCGTCATCAATATACATTATTTCGAAAGGAATATATGAATACATTTTAAACGTTGTTCGGAATATTGTGCTCTAAAGATCGGACTGGCTATAATCTTTGTCCCAGAAAAAAAAGAGGGGTTTGGTCCCTTAACCCATTCTATCCTATTTTTCTGAATTTTCGGACTGTTGTCTTCATCTTTGTTGGAACTCGAGTATCAGAGTTAAGAGAGAAATAATAGGTTGGTTGATTGGTTCAATTTTACGGAATGTAAACCCTTGTTGGGTTATTTTATGCCGAAGACGTTTTATTTTATTCATTCTTAATGAGGATTCAAAATTCTTTTTTGAAACACATTTTAATACTCATTTTTTTCTATTTAACCCAAAGATGGAACCCTAACAGATATTACCAATCCGGGTCAGAGTTGACTGACAGGGCGGAAAATAGTAGGAAGAAACAAGGGTATTAAAAATAGGGAAAAATGTTTACTAAGCAAAGATAAAAGGTAAACAGAGTAATTAGCAATTGCTAGGTTGAATTAACAAGTCTCGTGAGATCACGTTGTTTCTCTCTCCCAAGTTATTGGGGAAAATAGACGATTCCATTCTCATAGGAATATATGACAATCTCTATTGTTATATGCACAACATTTCGGTCGATGTGTCCTTCGGCCTTCTTCTTCTTGTCGAACTCATCAACCACCTTGTCGAACTCAAAGCCTTCACGGAACTTCGAACCGAATTTTCTTATTTAATCCATTGACCGGGTGTAAGTGTTAAACTATGTTAAGTATTCTGTGTTATTTTAATACAACCAGATGATTGTCATTTAGAACTACATTAACACAACACCTATATCTGTTAGGCCAAGTGTTATGGTTAACAATCTACCCCAATGATTAAATAAAGGGTTCGGTTCGAAGTTCTATGAAGGCTCCCGATTCCAACATGAAGGCTCCCGAGTTTGACAAGAAAATTCCCAAATTCGACAAAAAAAAACCTGATGAAAACAGGAAGGCACATCGGTCGAAACGTTGTGTATATAACAATAAAGATGAGGACTGGCTGTTGATAATCATTGTTGCAATAATTTGAGATGCCTCAGTTACTAGTCCTTACGCTAGGTCGTTTCTCCTTCGTTACGATGATTGTCATTTAAAACTGTATTGACTCAACCATTATATCCGTTACGTCATATGTTCAACTCGACAACACCGGAAGAAGGGCGGAGGGTACATCAGCAGAAACGTTGTGTATATAACATTAAAGATGAGAACAACAGTTCGAAAAATCTAAATAATACAAACCATTCTACCTTGTCATCAATTCCGTGCAGATATCAATGGGGTCACCGTGGGTAGCAACCCGTGATGCTTAAGGACGGAATTCTGGTGGCTGAGCAGTCGGAAGAGCATTATGAGAACCGTCAACTTACGACCTCAATTCTTAGGATTCTGTTGCGAAATACATTTTTTATTAGCGCGAACCCTTATTTGGATGTACTAGTATGCCGTAACATTCAATGTTCTAGTATACAACAGATGTACAGTGTGTTTCAGAAAACTTCCGAGCCATAGTTGTAACAGTGCTACTGTATGGCTGCGCTACTTGGACCCTAACAAAGCGCCTGGAGATTAAGCTAGATGGGAGCTGCACAAGAATGATGCGTGCAATCTTAAACAAGACCTGGAAACAACACCCCACGAGAAAACCTCTGTGCGGCCACCTGCCCCATATTACACAAACCACCCGTGTGATGCGAACAAGACACGCTGGACACTGCTGGAGAAGCAAGGATGAACTCATAAGTGACGTTCTTCTGTGCAAATCATCACATGAGCACGCCAGAGTAGGTCGTCCGGCAAAGACGTACATAGACCAACTCTGCGCGGATACTGGATGTTGTGTAGAGGACCTCCCAAGGGCAATAAATGATAGGGACGACTGGCGAGAGATTGTCATGTATATCTGTGCTGCTACCACGACATGATAATGATATAATCTAATAACTTGACCAATTCTCATTCAAGTGATCTCAAATTTTATCGTAAACAATTTTAGATTCTAGTAAATTTTCTTAGGACTAATAATTTGTATGCGGCTAAACTAATTCGTAAGTTATGTTTTCCTGGAGACACCTACACATATACACTTCAGTATATATATTTATCAACTCCTCCGCACGAGTAGGATGTGACACAAGGTTAATTTCCGAAGCGGAGTTTACCAGGTTTGAATTTAGAGTTTCTCTTCTCCTAGTCTGGTTACCTAGCCCAGTCTACCCTACCATTTACCTATAGCTGGAGGGAGAGTGGTTGGATTAATACCTTTCCAAAGGGTATTAGCGCTATGTGGAATGCAAACAGCCTCGTTCTGGATATGATCTCGGGTCGACGAGTCCATTTCCATTACTCCACATACTTTAGTATTGGCCGACCAGCAAAGACATACATCGATCAACTCTTTGAGGATACTGAATGCCGTCTGTAAGACCTGTCAGGCGCGATGACCGATAGAGATGGGTGGCGGTAGAGAGTCACAAGAATCTGTGCTATCAACACGACCTGTTAAGGATGATATGGTATTCCTATCTAATAGTAATGATTTTCAAACAGATCTATTTGACCTATAAATTGGACTCAAACTAGTAGTACCATTTCGGGTCAGAGTGGACCCTGGTGGTGAAACTCCAGTCTCTGATATGACATTAAACTGCATCTAGCTGTGAGGTTCCAATTCTGGAGCTCCGGTGAATATGGAGTACCCCTTCATCACCATTGCTCCTATGCCACTCTAACTTGGAGTAGTAGAACCTGTTAGGGTCCCATCTATGGGTTAAATAGAAAAAAATGAGTTAAAATGTGATTTAAAGAATTGAGTTTTTAAAAAACTGAGTACCCATGAAGAATGAATAAGAGAAAATGTCTTCTGCATAAAATAACCCAACAAGGGTTGTGCTAAATGCCTCATAGGTATCTCTTTGTTTCTTTTAGAAGTCCGTCGCAGACGACGATGACGTCAATCCATGTCGTTCAACAGTTGCAGACCCTCTGGTCGCTCGTTAGTCCAATTCTGGACGGGCAGATACGGTCACACACATTGCAGGGGAAATTCTCATCTACATTTGGTGGTTCATGACGACGAAGACGTCGCCGCTCTACAGTTCTGTTAATCTAATGTACGAAAAGCCACAACTAGTATTTATAGACTCTACCAATTAGCAAGAATTGGATTGACCAATGGAAAAACAATAAAACATGTATTTAAGACCGTTGATAAATTGTCCTAAAATTACTTGCCTAACAGATCTTCTCACAGAAGAATCAACAGACAAAGATAAAACTGATACTACATCTTTCTACTTAAAGGTATAAATCAAAATTTAATATCCACTGAAACTGCACTCAATACAACTACAGAACTAAAAAGTAAAGTCGTCGGGGTGGCCTAAAGTTGGTATCAGCCAAACAGCGAGGGAGTTTATCCCCTTTTCACTAGCGCTAGACCAAGGAGATTGTTTTTGCATCTGTGTTGGAGAGCCACCCATGCCACCAGCTCCTCACTTTACCGCACAGATCGTAGTGCTACTCGTACGCTGAGTTGGCGAGGGCCGGTATCGAACCAGGAACTTTGTGGTTCTCTAGGCGGATGCTCTACCGACTGTAAACACCTAAAATGACGACTAGAATCGTAACATGCCGTATATCCAACCAACCAACCAGCCAACCAACCAACATTAAATTTTGCATCTAAAAATCTTTAAAAATCTAAAGAATCAGTCTCGTTACTTTTTGAATATGCATAACATTTAATCTTCTAGAATTTCTGGAATTATTACATCAACTAAGCCAACAAACATTAGATGGATTTTTCTTTTCTTTCTAATTTCTTCCTGTTTTTTTTCCAGGGAACAAACAAATGTTTGGCTCCCCGGAAATCAAATCCAGCGGACAAAACGAAATACTAATAATTGCTTAGAGATTTTCTTAAGAACTGACGTCAATTTTCCCTGTGACATGTTTGCATCTTTGACATTAGATGCATTATGAAATCATCTTGATATTGCTGTTTCTTTATATCAAAACCGGTTAGCTGCTTTGTTGTATTGTTTAGGGCACTCGTTGTGTAATGGTTGGGGGTATTTGCCTCATACCCCACTTGTATGGACTGGGCACAAGGCCTCGTTTTAATGTGGGCCCACAAAAAACAAAAATTGCGTCGATCCCTTCGGCATTCCCGCTGGGCAATAAACCCAGCCCTTCCCCTTTAAGTCAAGGGGGCATGTATTGCCTGGGGGATAGCCCCTAGGATCGACGCTATTAATTTAACACACGGTACAGTGGCCGAAGCACACCGGACCCCCGAAGGACTCGTTGTGTAATGGTTATCGTAATGGTTAAATAGACTCTACGATCCGATTGTTGGTTTGTTGGTTGGATTTTACAGCATATCAACCCTTGTTGGGTTATTCTATGCCAAAGACATTTTGTTTTATTCATTCTTGATAGTTATTCAGTTTTTAAAAATATATTTTGAAAGTCATTTTTTCTATTCAACCCATAGATGGGACCTTAACAGGTACTATCACTCCGGGTCAGTGTGGACCTGGGATCAATGGTGATGAAGGGGTACTCCACATTCTCCAGAGAATCAGAATTGGAACTTCACAGCTAGATGCATTTTAACGTTATATCCAGGAAACTAAGACCCTCTGACTCGGCCATCTAGCTCATATATGATAACAAGGTTTGGGGCTTTGTTATAAAAGCAATAAGGTTGGGACAATCATATAGGTGCTAGGGCTTGACGTGACCAGCCGATTGATCAGAGGGGGCCTTTTCGACTGCTTATCTAGCCTAATTAAGGGCGAAATTGGAGTGCTGCATGTTCGACGATCCGAGTTTAAATCATGGATGAGGCTGTTTTGCGTTCCACATAGTGCTAATACAATTGGTAGAACTGTGCAACTAACTATTCTATTTCCAGCTGTGGGTAAATAGTAGGGCACACTGGGCTCTTTAACCTTGATATGGCAACCGGTCTAGGAGAAGGAATGAACTTAAACCTGTTTACATCCGCTGTAAAACTTGACATTGTATTGTATCAGGCTCGTGTGGAGAGGTTGGGTAAAACATACAACGATGTACTGAAAAATTCTCAGACTACTCTACAATTGGTGCCCCATACTTGAAACCTTGTGTTATATCATACACGTGGGGAACGGTTTGAATAAATATCGACCCTTGGGAATGGTATTAATCCAACTATTCTCCCTCCAGCTATGGGTAAATAATAAGGCACAATGGGCTCTTTAACCTTGGTATAGCAACTGATCTAGTAGAAAGAAAATTGAATTCAAACATGTTAAAGTCTGCTTAAGCAATTGACCTTGCATGACATTCTGCTCATGCAGACAGGTTGGGTAAATACATACATGTAACAACAAAATTACAAGATTGGCACCTTATTCTCCAGATCTGGCCCCCAGCGACAGTTTGCAAACCATAAAAGAATGGTCCAGGGAAAGAGACTTGGCTCCAACGAAGAAGTAATATCCGAAACTGTGGCATATTTTGAGGCCAAGACAAATCGTTCTACAAAAAAGGCATCGAATTGTTAGAGAAGCGTTGGAATCAGTGTATCACCCGAGAAGGAGATTACGTTGATGAATAAAGTCATATTTTGCCTAAAAGTTGTTGGGGACTTATTGAGTGATGTGTTACTTCACTGATCCTATGCAGAGAGTAAGAAAAAGACTTTGATGCAAGGCAGAACTCATAGATACTCCGATCTCTACATAATCCCATCAATACAAGTAATGAGATTAATTTTGTAAAACTATTAATTACAAATCAATTGTATCTCCTTTAAAACAGTTCCCTTGATACTGATATTTTTCAGGTTGGCAACTCTGACTGAAAAATCAGCTGATCAATGTTAATTCCTCAGCAATCATTCTCCTGATCAAACGTCGATCATATTTTTTAAGTCTTCATTTTCGTCACATTTTTATTAACATATTGAACCATTTGCAATAGCTCTTACGTATACTCATCAACGCTATAATAGTTAAATTATCATACTCTGTTATATCCACAGGTCCTGCTAGTAATGATAATAATGCGTAGATACGACAATTTGAGGACTCGGAGAATAAACTAGAAAGAACAAAGAAAGACTAATTACAGCAGCCAGCAACAGATTTTATACGTCTTCATTTTCATTGCATTTTTCTTGTTTGTCAAGTGACCGGTCAACTCGAAGAAGACCATATTCCACAGGCTCTTGGAAATTAAAAAAAAACAACCTTGTATCACCAGAAATCCAATGTCTGGGATAAAACCTGGTCTTTATCAGCCTGTGTTAACTTGTTGAATTTTCTGTTGTGTTGTCTAGAAGTCTAGCGCCGAATTTGATCTTGCGTCCCATTTTCATGACACATTTGACGAAACATACTTGGTTTGGTTTGTTTTGTTTTACGGCATATCAACCTCAGTGGGTCATTTAATGCAGACAAAGTGGAACTGGAACTAATCATCAGATAGAGTTTAACGTCATTCCCAGGATATGTAGACCTTCAGCCACTGCCTTCTAGCACCCATATGATAAAAAGGGTTGTGAGTTTGCCATAAGGGCAATATGGTTGGGATAATCATATAGGTGCTAGGGTTTAACATGGCCAGCCGATTGATCGGAGGGGTCCTCTCCGACCGCCCGTATAGCCCAAGTGATGGCCAAAGTGGAGTGTTGCATGTCATGGGCTGCTCAGCCACCTGTGTTCCATCCTTAAGCACCACGGCAAACAGTTGGCTCCATTGGGTGGGGTGGGAGTCTTACCCCTCTGCAGAGGTGCATTCGGTGTATTCTAACGCTCCAGCCGACAGGGCGCGACACACACCAGGATTGATTAAGTTCTAAAAATGAAAGTAATACGTATCAAGCCTCATCTGAAAAATTCAAACAGATAATGTGTTGAATATTCATTGACCATATCGTCATCAGTTTACAAGAGGGATGTTCAGAATTTGGGTTGGTTGGATTTTACGGCATGTCAACCCTTGCTGGATTATTTTATGCCGAAGACATTTTGTTTTATTCATTTTTGTTGGATATTCATTTTTTTCTTTTTAACTTATTTAAAAAAAATTAAATTTATCAAACCCATAGATGGGACCTTAACAAGTACTACAACTCAGAGTGGACCTGGGAGTAATCGCAATGAAGGGGTACTCCACACTCCCTTAAGTTCCCAAATTGGAACATCGCCATTAGATGCAGTTTAAAGTAATGTCCAGGACACTCTCAGACACCGTCTTCTAGCACATATAGGTTAAAAAGGGTTGGAGGTTTGTTATAAGAACAATAAGGTCAGGACAATCATATAGGTATTAGGGCTTGACATTACCAGCCAATTGATCGTAAGGAGCCTCACCGACAATCCATCTAGCCTAAATGACCAAAGTGGAGTGTTATATGTCATAGACTTCTCAGCCATCAGGATTCCGTCTTTAAGCATCACGGATTGCAACGGTGTCTTACTCGTCTGTAGAGATGAAGATGGGACCCTAACAGGTACTACCACTCAAAGTGAACCTGAGAGTAATGGCAGTTTTAAAAAGAGATGCTGAGAATAGTTTGGTCGCAACAAGCAGAGGGTCCTTACTTCGATCCTTCAACCGAAATATATTTATATAAGTTTTAAAGAAGATACTAAAGATTGACCCGAAATAACAAACGTTCTGTTATTTAAATTTTAAACATTTATTGGACCCGGCTAATTACACTCCGTGACAGCTTGCTGTTACTCTTTTTATTGCGTAGTTATCCGCCCTTCCCGCCAAAAAAATAAAAAATAGAAAATAAAAAAATAAAAAAAGAGGTTTTTATCATTTTCGTCCTCATTAAAGATACAAATAAACGCTACTTTAAAATGCGGTCTGTTCGTTATTTATCTCAATTGAAGTCGTTTGTTACGGTGTAAAAGCTGTCGTTAGATTTATGAATAGTTGCAATTCATTGAGTTATAGCTGCGACATTGTCATCAATGGTTTCAAAATACAGAGAAACGTATTTACCTATAAAATAATATTTATTTATTTTGAGAGAGAGAGAGAGAGAGAGAGAGAGAGAGAGAGAGAGAGAGAGAGAGAGAGAGAGAGAGAGAGGGGGGGGGACAAAGAAATAAAAAAAAAGATTGTAAATTTAGAATTTGCGAATTTATAGCCACATTAGTTGGAGCGTTTTATCTGATGCCACAGGTTTATTTGTAAATTCTAAACTCAATCGGGCCAAAACATCATAAACACAGACCCCTTCGGAAGCAAAGTTGGTTTATCATGGAGAAAGGTAGACAAATACGGGATGTTATGGAAACTGGATGTTTATTGTCGATGATGCAACGTTTCGGTCTATTAGACCTTCTTCAGGACTTGAATATAGTTCTTGCTTCAATGATGGACATTTTCAAAATGGTGAAAACAATAGGTTGTCAGTAGGGGCAGGGGTGGTTGCGGGTGGGTAGTGGATTTTCTTCTCTCTGGATGGGGAGTGTTAAAATGGTGATGCAGGTGTTAGTCCAGAATGTTGGATTGTAAGGATTGGTCAAGATAAATATGTATGTGTATGTGTGTGGGTCTGTTTTAATTGTTTTTTTTATATATATCTGTTGGGGAACTGGATTTGTCATTAGTTGTATATGTGTGAGGTTTTTTTTTTTGGGGGGGGGGGTCTGTTAATATTTATCTGTATGTCTATCTATCCGTCTGTCTGTCTATCTATCTATCTATCTATATATATATATATATATATATATATATATATATATATAACTTGCACAGAAAAAAAACTTAACAAACCGTCATTTGACTATGATAAATTTATTTCGACCGGAGACTCAATATGAGTCTAGTCTCATCAGATAGTGTTTACAAAAAATCGAATAGAGATATTGTCCTGTATATAATTAGTTTATAAGTTATAATACATTGAGATTTATTTATTGGATTTATAAAAACCCTTCTATGAATCTATAAGTTTGCACCTAGATGAGCATACAGTATGGATGTACAATGAGATTTTGATGATCCCAAATAGAATCATCCCTTACTTACCAGTCAATTGGATTACGCATTCAACTATTCTCCCTCCAGCTGTGGTTAAATAGTTGTGCAGACTAGGGTTTTTTTTAACCTTGATAGGGTATCCAGTCTAGGAGTGGGACAACTTTTTTATTAAAAAATGTTAAACTCTACTTAAAAATAGACCTTGTGTCACATCCTTGCTCGAGCGTAGGGATTGGTAAATATAAATAAATACTGAAGTACACTGACGAAAAATAAAATTTCAACACCATCAAGCAGTCGTTAACCTTTTTTTTTTTTTTTTTTTAAAAATCTCTGGTGGACCCCTCATTGTTATTTGATATTTAAAAGTCCTATTGTATTTTTATAATTAGATATTTTTACTTGCCTGGACACAAAAAAGGTTTTATGGCCCCCGGGGGCCATATGGCCGATGGTTGAGAACCACTGATTAAGAGTATTCAACAAAAAAAAAAAAAAAAGGAAAAAAGAAAAGAAAAGAAAAAAGAAAAAAAAACCCCACCCAATCCCGGTTCAGCGAACATTTTCTGATTTATTTCTTGTTTATATGGATTTGCTTCCTTGAACCGACCCACACTGTTTTTTTCCGCTTCGGTGACTAATCATTGCAAATCTTTGATCTTATAACTTTGTTTAATGGCGGCATTTGGGAATTGACCTGCCCTCATATCACGGTGCCCGGTGATTGGCTCCTTTATTTCACTACATCCGGGTTGTTCACCTTGAATAGCTGAAATCCTTGTGAATTCAATATGGCCGATCTTCTTGTTTAAATTGGAATTATTATTTATAATTTCAAAGAAAGTAATCTCTCTGAAATCATCATCAAGTCTTTCATTGTACAGTGGAACCTCGGTTCTCGAACGACTCTAAAGTCGAACAATTCATAGTTCGAACAAAAAATTTGAGTAGAAAAGGCCTCCGTTGTTGAACAAATTTTTGGACTTCGAACAGACGAATCAAAACGAGGAAAACGGAAATCGTGTGAATAGCTGTCGAGGCAAACCAAAAAAACGGCCGAACGATAGAATTGGAGGAATGAGAATGGTGTTCGAGTCTCTGATCTTGCAACCCAATATGCTAATTTTGTTTTTTTGGTTTATATATATATATATATATATATATATATATATATATATATATATATATATGAAAATCATCTTCAGAGCTTGTTTTTACTCCGGACTCATCGAGAGAGGAGCTGAAAATAATTTGAATTCGAAACGAAAACGTTTTCAACAGAATATAAAATTAATAGGCTCTTTGCATTTTACATAATGCTAATACCCTTGGGAAATGTATGAATCCAATTACACTCCCTCCAGCTATGGATAAATAGTAGGGCAGACTGGGATTTTTAACCTTGGTTTGGTAACCAGTCTAGGAGAAGGAAAACTCGGAATTCAACCTGTTAAACTCTGCTTAAGAAATTGACCTTGTGTCACATCCTACTCATGCGGGGTGGTTGGTAAATATGTATGATGGCACCATAATCTTTTAAGTGTTTAGGGTCTCTACAAGTCTTAATCAAGACCTGGCACATTTGATAAGTCATCTATACGTCACCCAGTGTCCTCACAAAACTGATTAATATAATTTTTTTACTTAAGAAATTTACCTTGTATCACATGCTGTTCATGTGGAGGGGTTGGTAAATATGTATAAGGTTCATATGATGGTTTAGTTTGGTTGTTTTTTCTAATGGAATATCAACCTTCGTGGGTTATTTAATGCCAACGTCACCCTTATAGAAGAACAGTAGTGATAGTATTCAACCTCTTGCTGTGTAAATCTAATATGAAAGAAGTTTAGTTTAACTCTTTGCAACCCACAATGTATTTTTACTTTATTAGAATTCCTGTTTTAACATCTTCCTTTTTATCTGAAAGATTTTTTTCTGTATTAGAGAAACAAAAGTGTAACAAAGAATAATCAAAATAAACTTTTCACGTTATTGCGCCTTTTTTTAATGCATGAGAAATACAAAGCGTTATCTCGATTTGTTAGTCGTGAAAAGATATCTTTTGTGCATTCGAACTGTGAACAATTATCTCAAGAATAATGCAATCTATTTCTCCCCTAGAATAACACGTGCATCAAGCGGTTCTTTTATTTGTATATAATATATATATATATATATATATATATATATATATATATATATACATATTAGTGTGTGTGTTTGTGTGTGTTGTGTATTATATATATATATATATATATATATATGTGTGTGTGTATGTATGTATATATATGTGTGTGTATATATATATGTACATATATATGTATCTGTGTACTTGCACGCATGTATATAAATATGTGTGAGGGTTTGTATGAATATATATGTGTTCATGTGTTGTATATATATATATATATATATATATATATATATATATATATATAAGCACTCATATATATATATATATACACATGCACACATACATGTATAAACATATATATACGCACATATATACACATTCCGTTTACCTTACCTCACACACACACACACACACACACACACACACACACACACACACACATATATATATATATATATATATATATATATATATATATATATATATATATATATATATATATGCGGTTCTTTTATTTGTAGTTCGTATTTTGCCGATTTACCTTCTTTCTTTTTTTTACTAAGAAAGACTTTCGTTTTTTCCCCAAAATCTTTTAAAATCTATTTTTAATCAAGGAATTTCCAGTATCGAATGCACAGATTGAATTGGTTCTTTTACTGTCATCGTTATCTAATAAGAAGCGTACGTTCAATATACATACTCACCCCCCTCTCTCTCTCTCTCTCTCTCACACACATACATACATATACAAGGTGTGTCAAAAAAGTATCGAGATTGAAGCTGTATTTACCAAGATAGGAATGAACAATAAATGGAACGTTATTTCAGAATGCAAGGTGTGTCAAAAAGAACAAATTTTAAAGCTGTAGGACCGGGTTAGCTCAGTCGGTAGAGCGTTCGGCTAGAAACCACAAGGTTCCTGGTTCGATACTAGCCCTCGCCAAAGCGTATGAGTAGCACAGGGATACGTGTGGTAAAGTAAGGAGCTGATGGTAGGTGTGGCGCTCCACCTCACACAAAAACAATCTCTTTGGTCTAGCGCTAGGGAAAAGGCGATAGACTCCTTGGCTGATAGCGACTTTAGGCAACCCTGACGATTTTTTATTTACCAAGATAAAAAATGAAAAATTAATGGAAAGTTAATTTTTCACAATACAAAGTGTGTCAATGAGTACCGAAAATCTCGATACTTTTTTGCCACACTTTTTTTAATATATATGGGCAATTCCATGTGAAATCATCAGGAAAAAAATAGAATTGTCACCCACCACTCAATTTTTCTGAAATTTTGTACAGGTATAGACTAGGTTAAAATTAGACAATTCCCCAAATTTGAGCTTCCAATTCGAAATATTTGCCAAGTTATGTCGATTTTAAACTTGAAAAATTTAAGGGGGAGAAAAATGGCAACATTTTGTAACCTATTTTTGTCTATAGAATGTGTTCTATAGCTCCCCTACTCCTAAAAATTGGTTTATAGAAGTTTTTAGGCCCGAGGAATCCAAAAATGTTATCAAAATAGGCAACACTTTTCACCTTATTAATGATTTCCGATTTTTTCAATGCAAAATCAATAGGTGAAAAAATCACAATGTAGCACTACATATAATTTTCTTTTCCCATTTAAATTATTATTCTACATATATACATACATACTGGGTCTCTGCATTCCGCTATTTTTAGTTTCTCTTGTAAGCACAGCATACAAGGGTTTTCGTTTCCTTTATGTGAAGGTGCCCTCTTTATGATTCTCCACTCTACCCCTGGATCTCTACCATACTTTTCCTTTAACTCCCACACATATTTTGCAAGTGTTGTTGCTTCTCCGTATTTTCTATCCCTAAATGATTGCCTATGCTGTGATATCCTATGCTTTATAGGTTGCTGTGTCGCCCCTACATATGTCTTAATTTTCTTAGTGGTTGGTGATTTAACCGCTGCCTCATATATCACATCTGTTATTAAACATTTTCCCTATATGGGGCAGATTTGGGACCTGCAATTACAAGTTGGTCCTTTTTAATTTTGTTTTGCTCTTTTTTTAACAATTTCTTATGATTGTTGATTATTTTACTTATATTGCTCGTACAACTGTAGCTCACTTATAGATTGTTCTTATTAAATCGCTTTTTCAGCCAGGGAGACCCAGAAAAGTGTTTATCGACCAATTTTATAAATGTTCCAGCTATTTTTTCTTTTTTTTTCTTTTTCACTGCCAAGTTGAAAGGGGTGTTAAACCATATGATATTTCTCTTTCTGTCCTCTCCTTTGTTTCCACCAGCTTCGTATTTTAGTTCTTCCCGTATGAAATTTCTACAATTTGTTGCTTGACATATTCATATAGTTGTCTTTCTTTCCATTTATGTTTTCTAGTTTTTGGTGGTATTTCTTTTTAACCATATGTTGACGTTGCTGTTGCTGTTGCTGGCTGCTGTAATTAGTCTTTTTTTGTTCTTTTTTGTTTATTCTTCGAGTCCTCAAATTGTCATATCTACGCATTATTATTATTACTAGCAGGATCTGTGGATATAACAGAGTATGATAATTTAACTATTATAGTGTTGATGAGTATACTTAAGAGCTATTGCGAAATGGTTAAATATGTTAAGAAAAATGTGACGAAAATGAAGACTTATAAAATCTGATCGATGTTTGATGATTTGTGATGAATTAACATTGATCAGGTGATTTTTCAGTCAGGGTTGCCAACCTGAAATATATCAGTCTCAAGGGAACTGTTTTGAAGGTATACTTGGTAAAGTATGTCCCGAAAATTAAACACACATTGGAACACAAAACTCTCACTGTGAACGAGCATTTTGTATACAAGGTTTGTCAAAAAGTATCGAAATATTTTGTACTTTTTGAAGCACCGTCTATTCTGAAAAAAAAATATAACGTTCCATTCATTAATTTCTTCAGAATACAAAGTGTGTCAAAAAAGTACCAAGTTTAAAGCTGTATTTACCAAGAAAAGAATGAATGGAACGTTATTTATTTTCAGGATACAAGGTGTGTCAAATCCTCGTACTTTTTTGACACACCTTGTAAGTATACTGGGGTATCATGCGATATTTACTCACCTGAGTGTCCTTGTTATGACGTTAAACTGCTTCTAATATTGAAGTTCCAATTCTAGAGTTCTGAGGATAGTGGAGGATTACCTTTCAAGGTTGTTTATATTTCATATGGCGCTAATACCCTTAGGAAAGGTATGAATCTAGTTATTCTTTTCTTAACTAGTAGGGTAGACTGGGCTATTTATTCTTGGTATGGCAACCGGTTTAGAAGATGGAAAACTCTGAATTCAAAACCTGTTAAACTCAGCTTAAAATTGATCTTGTGTTCCATCCTGCTCGTGCGGAGGGGTTGGGTAAAGGAGGGGGAAAAGAAAATAAGAAGAATCAGATATGCCTAGATAATACAAACACATATAAATAAACAAACTACCGCTCAATAATTAAACAAAAAAGGGTAGGCCAAACCTGGAATGATAATTAGATATTGTTGGATAGACACGCATATATAAACACGCATGAACACACACGCACTAACTCACACATACACAGACGCAGAGAATTTGGAAAATATAAGACACAAAATTAAATGGACAATACCTAATAGCGCCCTCAAAGAGCTTCAGAAATCTTCTGAGGAGGAGATCTTTATCTTGAAATATTATGAATAAATTGTCTTATTTTTCTTTACACTTGCATTGTGATAGCCTTCAAAACCAACCACCAAACCAAATAGAATAATGATTTCGTGACCCTAAATCAATGGCGATCGATACAAGAGAAATAATTTTGTAAAGCTGAAATTAAATCATGATTGAAAGCATAATAGAAAGGCTTGCGAGAAACTCATGGCTTCAATTATTTATTCAATAAATTCATGATTTCATGACCATAAATCAATGATCAGTCTACACAAGTGATAATTAGTCATGGGGAGGGATCCCGTGGTGTAGTGGCTAACATGCTGGACTGTGACATCGTAGGAAACGAGTTCGAACTCCAGTCGCTATATTGCGTTCACTTTTGGACTGATACTCTTGGGAAAGGTATGAAACCCTCAAATCACAATTATAGGTTAAATAGTACAACTACTAGTTCAGTCGGTAGAGCGTCTGCCTAGGAACCGCTAGGTTCCTGGTTCGATACCGGTCCTCACCAACTCAGAGTAGCACATGGATCTGTGCGGTAAAATGAAGAGCTGATAGTAGGTGTGGTGTTCCGTCCCAGACGCCAAAAACAATTTCCTTTGTCTAGTGCTAGAGGAAAGGGGATAGACTCCCTCGCTGTCTGACTGATACCAACTTTAGGCAACCCCGACGACTTACTGTTCTTATAGAAGGCTGGCTTTGGCATTAAATAACCTACGAAGAAACCAAACCAGTCAGGGTGGCAGGCGTGTTGCAGGGTGGCAGGCGTGTCGCTAATGAGATTTATGGTTTGATGCTTGAAGAGGTCACTTCCTTGGAGAGTTTCCATGTTAACCCAACCTTTTGTCACATCCTGTCACCATGGTGAAAGTAGAAATTGGTTGAAGGCGAAAATAGAATTATAAAGTTCAATGATTTGGGTTATGTTACAAGAAAATTATCAATAGTGATTATTAACTTAGTCGATAGAGCACCCGTTTAGGAATCGCAAGGTTCCTAGTTCGATACTGGTCCCGGCCAACTCAGCGTATGAGTAGCACAGATCGGGGAATCTGTTCTGTGTGGTAAAGTGTGGAGATGATGGTAGCACTCCATCTCAGCAAATAAATAAATAAAATCTCCCTGTTTTAGCGCTAGTGAAAAGGGATTAGACTCCCTCACTGTTCAGCTGGTACCACCAATAGGCCACCCGCCACCTTTTCTTACTTTATTTAGAATAGAGATTTAATTGTCTATCTCTGTATATTTGGCATGTTTTTTTTTTAATAAAAAGTAAATTTTCTATTATTTCTAGTGAAGACATTATACAATGAAAACGGGTGTTTTTAGACATTATTCATTACCAAACTCTACAGCATTGAAACTATGAAGAATGTGAATATGTAGAATTACAAGCACTTGCGGAACGTATTTAAAAAGAAATTAGAAGATCGACAAACATTCAACAAAATAGAATTAAAAGATTTTAAACATTCTTAGTGGAATATTGTAGAGTTTGGTAATAGATAATACCTAATAAATATAGGTTTTGTTTGCATGTTCCATTAAGAAGTAACGAAATCCTAATATCTTTGGTTGAGAAGGGAATTTACTTTTTTTTAAACTAAAATTAATACGGATAGATTAACTAATTTTTCAGTGTTTATTAATCAATGAACGATCTTTATAATACATTACTTATTTTATTTTAAAACTTTCTCATTTTTTCAGGTCACTTAATTTTGACCACTCCCTTATGTTGGGGGCGTAACATTTTTATGTTTATAGTTTACTAATAACAGTATAAATAAAGAGGGCTGACTTCTGATTTAGGTCGGAAAATTAAAACGGAAAGTTTTTTTGGTGGTACCCAATGACAGTTTAACTACAGTCTATGAATTAACATTTTGCGAATTGGGTTACGGTTTTAGGGGATTAAGGTTGTTTTTAATTACGTATTGCTTAAAAAGAAATAAACAAAAAAAACCAAATTACGATACATTTAATTAACCATTGAAATTAATTATTGAATCTATCATTGAGACAGTTGTTTGTATTAGTATTGCAATGTATAATTTCAATTAAACTTAGTTTTAAAAATATTTTTCAACATTAAATGTATAATAACTTGTTTGTTTTTTTTATTGTCGTTTATATATTCAACACAATGAAACTTTCATAAAAATTAATTTTATCTTGAAAAAACTTTTTCCATTCGAAAGAAGAAACATTAAACAAACTCCTGATGATTTAAAAAAAATTTCAGCTTACGGAAATAATGAAAATTATGACTGAAAAAAAAAGTTTTTATATTTGCACCGTTAAATCAACTAAAATTTAACGTAGCCAAAAACAAGTTACGACAAGAATTTAAAAAAAAATTCTATGAAAAATCAATTAATGGTCCGACTTCATGAACATTACAATAACAATTTACCCTTGGATGTAAATATGTCTGAAAACACTCTCTGGTGTTCCTATTTTTTTAGTCCGGTCATGGACCGGGTAATTTAGCTAGTATAATATATATATATATATATATATATATATATATATATATATATATGGTGATTGCCGCTTCTTGACAGAATAAGGCCATTTCTACAAGTAGTTCAGTTGTGAGCAGTTGTGAGCACGCAGATGGCCCACGGATCCAGTTTGTTTTATGTACCCTGTCACATATGAAACCCTCGACATACAGCCCTGCTACACAGGTCAGACTTCAATGTAGGAAATGTTTCCATGGCGTCCGTCATGTGTCGCTTCAGGGTGGAGGGCTTACCTTACCCCAAACTTCTTACAGCTACCATCGGCCTGTGTTTCTACGAGGATGTGTATCAAGCCCACCCCCTTTTGTCAATTGGTTCTTATAGCTGAAACTGACTTCCGCAAGGGCATTGATGTCGGCCTCATATCGAGATGCTCCCCTATCGTAATACCAGTACGTAGTTTGGGGTTTTCCCAATCTCTCAAGATCAGGAAGTGTCGCGACATTCCAGGTGGCTATTCTTAGCCTTGTTTTGTGTTGTAGTGTTTTCTTGTTTTCACCCAGCTAATATGGACATCCGTCGAAGCGCTGGTCTCTGGCAAGCTTGATAGGTGAATCGGCATTTGTTTAGGTCATCTTTTCTAGATAAATCCCAAATGGCTAGGTGAACAGTGTTAACCAAGGGGCAGCTCCTTCATCCAAACCCTCGCCGAGGCACGTTGCTGTTCAATCAGCAAGGCGGTGACGTTAAGTAGGTCATGAATCATGCCGTATGTAGACTCACATCTGCGTGCTTACAGCCAGTCAGGCCTGCACATCTCACTGGACTTGTAGAAATATCTGCACAGGTTTTTTGTTTTACATGTTGCGCGCTTGTGCGACACGCACCGCATGCTCTCCTTCCCCAAAGTCAAGGATCAGTGACAAGCAGAGGCAAGATGACTGGCAGACTTTAGGGAGCGCAGGTGGATGATCTTACGAGATCTACGGGTCCACCACACCGAAAAAAAACAAAACAAAAAAAACTAAGTTTTGACTTAGTATAAGTCCACGGGTGACATTTTAGATTATGGGAAATCAAAATCCGTAACCAAATTCAACAATGGGGTAAAAAGATATAAACATGAGTTAATATCTACAGTGACATTGAATTAAGCTGTGAATAAATTTTGTTAGTCAAAGATAAAAAACGCAAAAGTGGTAGGCATTTAAGTTCCATAATTTAGCATTTCCTATAAAGAAAGAAATATTAAAACACTTATCTGAGAGTACGTGAAACGTGTTCGGCAAATCTTGCTTGCTGACTTAATGACTTAGAATTTATTTATTTATCTATTTTTTTTCTCTTTTGCCGGGAATTAGCCGACAAGTTGGTGGTGGTGGTGGTGGGGGGGTAGGGTCAGTGAAGAGTCATTTTAAATAGAATAAAAATGTATTTTCTTTTTTAAACATGCCTGTGAATGAACAAATTTTGTTAGTTAAAGATAAAAAACGCAAAAGTGGTAGGCATTTAAGTTCCATAATTTAGCATTTCCTATAAAGAAAGAAATATTAAAACACACTTATCTGAGAGTACGTGAAACGTGTTCGGCAAATCTTGCTTGCTGACTTAATGACTTAGAATTTCTTATATACATGGTGATTGTAAAGTAACTCTCTATTTTAAAAATCTTATAATTTATTACTGAATCATTATTTTTACAAAAAATGTATATGAGAAGAACACATAACATGGAGTTTTATTTAAGATTCTATATGGGCACCAGTATTCGCCTCCAGCCTCTCAAGCAGCTCGGGAATCACATCAATTGATCTTCCCAGGAACTCTTGCGGAATGGCAGAAATAAATTCTCGTATTCGTCCTGCAAGTTCTTCCAAAGTTGTTGGGTTTGTAGATTAGACTTGCTCCTTCAACCAACCCCAAAGAAAAAAGTCGCAGGTTGTTAAATCAAGGCCCCTGACCGGCCACTCATTCGGACTACGTCTACCCATATATATATATATATATATATATAATATATATATATAAATTGTAAGCATATTTTATTAAAGATGACAGACAAGGAGTTACAGTTCAGTTTTTTTATTGACTATTTCATTCTCGCGAGCGAGATGTTTGCAAATGAGGATGAAGGCTGTATAATAATTGTTCAAAATCACTAATATCATATCCCGAGTATACTCGGGATGATGAATGTATTGAATATAACATCCGAAAAAATTGTTTTGAAAAGAGTTTCAAAACACTTGGATTGTATTTGAAAAAAAAAACTATTCTTTTCAAAGAAAATTTATGTTGTTTTTTTTACCATGGTTTTTACGATGTATTTTTGTATAATTTATATCAGCATTAAAGCTGTTTTTCTTTCATTTAGTAAATTTTTTTTTTGTATTTTGTTGTTTGTTTTGCTGATTTATGAATCTAATTATTTCAGCAATAAAATTAAATAATGAAGAAAACAAACTAAATACATTTATGCAACATATGGTTGCAATTTAAGATCAACTCTAAATCTTTTGCTAAGAGCTATGTTGTTTTCCCGCATTTTTTTGCGTATCTACGCAAAATATGAACCGCCATTGAATGACGCGTTGATTTTATTTGTTTAGCTGCAAATACATGGCATCAATTCACTAGGGCCTTTTTTGTATCATTAATTTTAGCTAAGTGAACAATTTAAGGTCGATAGTTGTTTTGTTTTACGGCATATTAAGCTTCTTTAGAGCCATATAATCAAGTCATTTTGATAAACAAAGGACTCAATTGCTTGTTTTACGGCATTTCAACTCTTTTTGGGTTATTTAATGCCGAATCAAGTAATTTTGATAAACAAATATAGCATCTCTGGTAGATTATGTGGTCACCCAGTTAAGTATTAAACAGGTTCATCACTGTTTAACTTCGAGGGAACCGGTGATTTTAGCGTGACTTGAACGTAATAATTTAAATCTCTCTCTCTCTCTCTAAATATATATATATATATATATATATATATATATATATATATATATATATATATATATAATACTAATATTATTATTATAGGAAAAATAAAGGGTCTACCATGGTTTCAATCAAATTGAATCTGTGTTTTTAATATATTGAGCACTTTTGGATTATTTACTGATGCCACTGCGACGGAAAAGTTAAAGCGGCAATTAGAACTATATATATATATATATATATATATATATATATATATATATATATATATATATATATATACGTCACGATTTCCTTAATTATTTAAGTTATATTGTCAACGATTATGAAAATAGTCATTATTTGATCTTAATGAGCATCTTATTTATTAACAATGTCTCTGTTAAAGTCTAGCTGAGTTAGATTTGTTGCAAAACTGCCCATATTATTAATGCAATTAAAATTTAGAAATATGTGTTATATATCTCTGAGAAATAAAGATTTATATAGTATATGGTGGGAATAATTTGCATAATGAATTTAACAAAACTGGGTTTAATAAATAATTATTTTCTGTTACTGATTACTAATAATATCATGTTATTCTCAAACATATTAAAAGCAATCCTATGTATAGATTTATATAGAAATCAATTAAAATAACATTAAAATAAGTGTAATATTTTTATATTCGTTCTTATTTAGTTTGGTTAGTCTTTCTAATTTAATCTAATATTTTATAGCATTAAAACTTTGATACTTGCACCCGGAGGGGGCGCATACTTTTGCTAGTCGTTGTGATGTAACGACTTGATGATGATGATGATGATGATGATGATGCTTGTTTATTTTTCCCCTAAAAATTAGGTTTTCAGAATTTGATCAATGAACACACATATATACACACAAACACACTAACACACACATGCAGACACGCACACACACACACACACACACACACACACACACACGTATACATGTCAATGGATCAACAAGTTTGTAACTTGACATTATTATTAACTGAATTCTATTTTTTTAATTATAAAATCAAGAATATTTTATTTCATAACTTTTTGTCTTATCAAACCAACTTCCTGGGCGGGGAGCACATCTGTGATTGTGGGTCCTGCAAATTGGCTAAATGGATTTGCCAGCGATTCTCCAATAAGTGTTGTCCCCGGGGTTTGTCTTAAAGATAACAGCATTTACCATCTAAAATGGAACAACAGAACCCCAAAAGATACCGAAGAATATTTAAAGATTCCTATTCATGCAAACATTCCAGTAATCTAAGAAGAAAATGTTTAAAACGACAACAACAACAATAATAATAATAATAATAATAATAATAATAATAATAATAATAATTAGCAGGACCTGTGGATATACCACCCTATGATGATTTAATTATTACAACGTTTGATATGTTTACTAAAGAGCTATTGCAATATAGTTCAATATCTAAAAAGGATAATAATCTTGATTTAACTCTCTCTCTCTCTCTCTCTCTCTTTCACTGTCTGCCCCCCCCTCTCTCTCTCTCTCTCTCTCTCTCACACACACACACACACACACAGAGTTTTTTCTTTCTTTCCTTCTTTTCATATTTTCATTATGTTCGATTAAAGAAGATTAGCGTTATCGCTTCCACGTGCTCACTTCTCTCTATCTATCTTGAGCTACCCTCTTTCTTTCTTTCTTTCTTCTTTCTTTATTAGTATATTTTCTGTGTAGCATGTCTTTTTTCTTCACTTTCTTTCTTTATAATAAAGACGGAATGGTGCATTATTTAGCTGAGGTAACGACACTCATAAGAAATAAGAATATGGCAGATAAGCAACCCCAAATTATCAGGATTTACAATTTTTCATTTCATATTGGACGAATTGGACGCTCATCTTTAACTAGAGGGTGTTGCAAGATGAAACTTAATAACATAAAAAGGGGTCAATTATACCACACACATATTAATTATGTGCTCAATATGGAATAGAGAAGTTTATATATATATATATATATATATATATATATATATATATATATATATATATACGTTGTGTTGAACTGTACTGACAATTCTTGTCGGACGAGTTTTTGGTCGATCCTTTCTAATTTTCGGGCCATCTTTTTGGTGTCAGGGTGGAACTTGTGTAACAATTCACCAAAGGTTTCGTTACGAGCGCTTTTGGCAATACACTTTGCCATCATCAGATAGGAAACTGATGGTATGTTCCGTGTCTCGTTTTTAAGGAGAACGAGTAGTAGCAAGGAATTGGAAGTGGGAGGTAATAACAATTGGTAGGGGGAGGTTGTAGGAATGGTAGTGGTTCGAACGAACGATGCAGTAGTGATTTTTTGTGGGAGGGGGCATAAGTAGTGAGAAGGGGAGGGGAATAGTGGAAGGAAGATAGGCGAGAAATTATAAGCATTTGAGAACATGTTGACTTACTTCAAAATTTATTTTGTTTAAGGTAGTTTTTTTTTATATATAAAGCTTCGATTATTTGAAGTTTTTGTTTGTTTTTTCTTTATGTAGTCTGCGTGTATTTTCAATTAGAATTTTGCGGTAGGTAGAGGGGGACATGAATGTGTTTTTAAGGTGTTGATTAATGGAATATATATATATATATATATATATATATATATATATATATATATATATATATATATTTAATATTTACAATACATTTAAAAGTCCGTTTTACCATTGGTAAAACGGACTTATAAATATATTGTAAATATTAAATAATAAATACAGTTCTTACAAAAGTAATTGAGAACTTTATTATCATTTCTCCAATATTAACAAGGAATTAACTATATATATATATATATAATATATATTATATAATATATATATATATATATATTAATATACCAAAATTGTTGGTAAATCCTCGCGTGAGAAAAAAAAACCCAGCAAAATAGTTTGGTAAAATTAAATTATATATATATATATATTATATAATATATATATATATATAATATATAGTTAATTCCTTGTTAATATTGGAGAAATGATATAAAGTCTCAATTACTTTTGTAGAAACTGTATTTAATTTATTTAATAATTTACAATATATTATAAGTCCGTTTTAGCCAATGGTAAAAACGACTTTTAAATGTATTGTAAATATTAAATATATATATAATAATAATATATATATATACTAATATATATAATATATATATATATATTCCATTAATCAACACCTTAAAACACATTCATGTCCCCCTCTACCTACCGCAAAATTCTAATTGAAATACACGCAGACCTACATAAAGAAAAAACAAACAAAACTTCAAATATCAGCTTATATATAAAAAAAAACTACTTAAATTAGAGCATTTTATCAATACAGGAATTCATAAAAAACAAGAACCATCATGCCGACTAATTTTGTTTGCCCCGTCGAATAATCAAGGATAACAAGGACAATGGTAATGATGCAAAGAAGAGAAAGGTGTAAATCTTGTCGCATGCTACACTTTGAGTGAGTCTGTAGTGCCTCGGCGTGCTGATGTCCTTTTGTTCAGGTAGTTGCGCATTCACAGCGCCAGCTCCCTACAAAATAAATTTTGAAGTAAGTCAACATGTTCTCAAATGCTTATAATTTTCTCGCCTATCTTCCTTCCACTATTCCCCTCCCCTTCTCACTACTTATGCCCCTCCCACAAATCACTACTGCATCGTTCGTTCGAACCACTACCATTCCTACAACCTCCCCCTACCAATTGTTATTACCTCCACTTCCAATTCCTGCTACTACTCGTTCTCCTTAAAACGAGACACCGGAACATACCATCAGTTTCCTATCTGATGATGGCAAAAGTGTATTGCCAAAAGCGCTCGTAACGAAACCTTGGTGAATTGTTACACAAGTTCCACCCTGACACCAAAAAGATGGCCCCGAAAATTAGAAAGGATCGACCAAAAATCGTCCGACAAGAATTGTCAGTACAGTTCAACACAACGTATATATATATAATATAATTATATTATATATATATATATATATATATATATATAAAACTTCTCTATTCCATATTGAGCCAAATATTAATATGTGTGTGGTATAATTGACCCCTTTTTATGTTATTAAGTTTTTCATCTTGGCAACACCCTCTAGTTAAAGATGAGCGCCAATTCGTCCAATATGAAATGAAATTGTAAATCCTGATAAATTTGGGGTCTTATCTGCCATAATTCTTATTTCTTATGAGTGTCGTTACCTCAGCTAAATAATGCACCATTCCGTCTTTATTATAAGAAAGAAAGTGGAAAAAAAAAGACATGCTACACAGAAAATATACTAATAAAGAAAGAAGAAAGAAAGAAGAAAGAGGGTAGCTCAAAGATAGATAGAGAGAAGTGAGCACGTGGAAGCGATACGCTAATCTTCTTTAATCGAAACATAATGAAAATATGAGAAGGAAAGAAAGAAAAAAACTCTGTTGTGTGTGTGTGTGTGTGAGAGAGAGAGAGAGAGAGAGGAGGCAGACAGTGAAAAAGAGAGAGAGAGAGAGAGAGAGTTAAATCAAGATTATTATCCTTTTTAGATATTGACTATATTGCAATAGCTCTTTAGTACATATCAAACGTTGTAATAATTAAATCATCATAGGGTGGTTATCACAGGTCCTGCTAATTATTATTATTATTATATTATTATTATTATTATTATTATTATTATTATTATTGTTGTGTTGTCGTTTTAAACATTTCTTCTTAGATTACTGGAATGTTTGCATGATAGGAATCTTTAAATATTCTTCGGTATCTTTTGGGTTTCTGTTGTTCCATTTTAGATGTAAATGCTGTTATCTTTAAGACAAAACCCGGGGACAACAACTTATTGGAGAATCGCTGGCAATCCATTTAGCCAATTTGCAGGACCCACAATCAACAGAGGTGCTCCCCGCCCAGGAAGTTGGTTTGATAAAGACAAAAAGTTATGAAAAATATTCTTGATTTTATAATTAAAAAAATAAGATTCAGTTAATAATAATGTCAAGTTACAAACTTGTGATCCATTGACATGTATACGTGTGTGTGTGTGTGTGTGTTGTGTTGGTGTGCGGTGTCTGCATGTGTGTGTTAGTGTGTTTGTGTGTATATATGTGTGTTCATTGATCAAAATTCTGAAAACCTAATTTTTAGGGGAAAAATAACAAAAAGCATCATCATCATCATCATCATCATCATCAAGTCGTACATCACAACGACTAGAAAGTATGCGCCCCCTCCGGTGCAAGTATCAAAGTTTTAATGTATAAAATATTAGATTAAATAGAAAGACTAACCAAACTAAATAAGAACGAATATAAAAATATTACACTTATTTTTAATGTTATTAATTGATTTCTATATAAATCTATACATAAGGATTGCTTTTAATATGTTTGAGAATAACATGATATTATTAGTATCATAACAGAAAATAATTAAATTTATTAAAGCCCAGTTTTGTTAAATTCATTATGCAAATATTTCCACATATACTATATAAATCTTTATTTCTCAGAGATATAATAACAATATTTCTAAATTTTAATTGCATTAATAATATGGGCAGTTTTGCAACAAATCTAACTCAGCTAGACTTTAAAGAGACATTGTTAATAAATAAGATGCTCATTAAGATCAAATAATGACTATTTTCATAATCGTTGACAATATAACTTAAATAATAAGGAATCGTGACGTATATATATATAGTATATATATATATATATATATATATATATAATATATATATATATTATATATAGTTTCTAATTGCCGCTTAACTTTTCCGTCGCAGTGCATCAGTAAATAATCCGCAAAAGTGCTCAATATATTAAAAACACAGATTCAATTTGATTGAACCGGTAGACCCTTTATTTTCCTATAATAAATAATATTAGTATTATATTATATATATACTATATATATATATATATATATATATATATATATATATATTTAGAGAGAGAGAGAGAGATTTAAATTATTACGTTCAAGTCACGCTAAAAATCACCGGTTCCTCGAAGTTAACAGTGATGAACCTGTTTAATACTTTACTGGGTGACCACATAATCTACCAGAGATGCTATATTTGTTTATCAAAAATACTTGATTCGGCATTAAATACCCAAAAGAGTTGAAATGCGTAAAACAAGCATTGAGTCTTTGTTTATCAAAATGACTTGATTATATGGCTCTAAGAAGCTTAATATGCCCGTAAAACAAAACACTATCGACCTTAAATTGTTCACTTAGCTTAAATTAATGATACAAAAAGGCCCTAGTGAATTGATGCCATGTATTTGCAGCTAACAAATAAAATCAAGCGTCTTCAATGGCGGTTCATATTTTGCGTAGATACGCAAAAAATGCGGGAAAAAACATAAGCTCTTAGCAAAAGATTTAGAGTTGATCTTAATTGCAACCAAATGTTGGCATAAATGTATTTAGTTTGTTTTCTTCATTATTAATTTTATTGCTGAAATATATTAGATTCATAAATCAGCAAACAAACAACAAAATACAAAAAAAAAATTTACTAAATGAAAGAAAAACAGCTTTATGCTGATATAAATTATACAAAAATACATCGTAAAAAACCATGTAAAAAAAAACAACATAAATTTTCTTTGAAAAGAAATAGTTTTTTTTTTTTCAAATACAATCCAAGTTGTTTTGAAACTCTTTCAAAACAATTTTTTCGGATGTTATATTCAATACATTCATCATCCCGAGTATACTCGGGATATGATATTAGTGATTTTGAACAATTATTATACAGCCTTCATCCTCATTTGCAAAACATCTCGCTCGCGAGAATGAAATAGTCAATAAAAAAACTGAACTGTAACTCCTTGTCTGTATCCTTTAATAAAATATGCTTACATTGTTATATATATATATATATAATATATATATATATATATGATGGGTAACGTAGTCCGAATGAGTGGCCGGTCAGGGCCTTGATTTTAACAACCTGCGACTTTTTTTCTTTGGGGTTGGTTGAAGGAGCAAGTCTAATCTACAACCCCAACAACTTTGGAAAGAACTTGCAGGACGAATACGAGAATTTATTTCTGCCATTCCGCAAGAGTTCCTGGGAAGAATCAATGATGTGATTCCGGCTGCTTGAGAGGCTGGGGCGAATACTGGTGCCCATATAGAATCTTAAATAAAACTCCATGTTATAGTGTTCTTCTCATATACATTTTTTGTTAAAATAATGATTCAGTAATAATTATAAGATTTTAAAGATAGAGAGTTACTTTACAATCCACCAAGTTATATAGAAATTTACTAAGTCATTAAGTAAGAGCAAGCAAGATTGCCGAACACGTTTCACGTACTCTCAGATAAGTGGTGTTTTATATTATCTTTCTTTAAGGAAATGCTAAATATGGAACTTAAATGCCTCCACTTTTTGCGTTTTTTATCTTTAAGCTAACAAAATTTGTTCCATTCACAGGCATGTTTAAAAAAGAAAATAACATTTTTATTCTATTAAAATGACTCTTCACTGACGCCTCCCCCCACCACCACCACCACCAACTTGTCGGCTATTCGCAAAAGAGAAAAAAATAGATAATAAATAAATTACTAAGTCATTAAATCAGCAAGGCAAGAATTTGCCGGAGCACGTTCAAAGTACTCTCAGATAAGTTGATTTTAATATTTTTCTTTATAGGAAATCTAAAATTATGGAACTTAAATGCCTACCACTTTTGCGTTTTTATCTTTGACTCAACAAAATTTATTCACGCTTAATCAATGTCACTGTAGATATTACTCAATGTTTATACTTTATTACCCATTGTTGAATTTGGTTAGGAAATTTTTGATTTTCCCATAATCTGAAAATGTACCGTGGACTTTATACAAAGTCAAACTTAGTTTTTTTTTTGTTTTGTTTTTTTTCGGTGTGGTGGACCCGTAGATGCCGTAGATCATCCACCTGCGCTCCCTAAGTCTGCATCATCTTGCCTCTGCTTGTCACTGATCCTTGACTTTGGGGAAGGAGAGCTGCGGGTGCGTGTCGGCACAAGCGCGCAACATGTAAAATCAAAAAACCTGTGCAGATATTTCTTAACAAGTCCAGGTGAGATGTGGCAGGCCTGACTGCTGTAAGCACGCAGATGTGAGTCTCAATACGGCAATGAATTCATGACCTACTTAACGTCACCGCCTTGCTGATTGAACAGCAACGTGCGCCTCGGCGAGGTTTGGATGAAGGAGCGCCCTTGGTTAAACTGTTACCTGAGCCAATTTGGGATTTATCTAGAAAAGATGACCTAACAAAATGCGATCAGCCTATGAAGCTTGGCCAGAGACCAGCGCTTCGACGGTGTCATATTAGCTGGGTGAAAACAGAAACACTAACACAAAACAAGGCTATAGAATAGCCACGCTGGAATGTCGCGACACTTCCTGTCTTGAGAGATTGGAAAACCCAAAACTACGTACTGGTATTACGATAGGGAGCTCTCGTATGAGGCCGAAATCAAATGCCTCTTGGGAATCAGTTTCAGCTATAAGAACGCAATGACAAAAGGGGGTGGGCTTGAAATACACATCCTCGTAGAAACACAGGTCCGATGGTACTGGTAAGAAGTTGGGGTAAGGTAAGCCTCCACCCTTGAAGCGACACATGACGGACGCCATGGAAACATTTTCCTACATTGAGTCTGACCTGTGTAAGCAGGGCTTTCGTATGTCGAGGGTTTCATATGTGAAGGGTACATAAAACAAACTGGGCATCCGTGGGCCATCTGCGTGCTCACAAACTGCTCACAACTGACTACTGTAGAAATGGCCTATTCTAGTCAAGAGCGGCAATCACCATATATATATATATATTTATTATATATAGTAGTATATATATATATATCTAGCTAAATTAACCCGGTCCATGACCGGAAACTAAAAAAATAGGAAACCAGAGAGTTGTTTTCAGACATATTTACATCGCAAGGGTAAATTGTTACTTGTAATTTCATGAAAGTCGGACCATTAATTGATTTTTCATAGAATTTTTTTTTTAATTCTTGTCGTAACTTGTTTTTGGCTACGTTAAATTTTAGTTGATTAGACGGCAAATATAAAACTTTTTTTTTCAGTCATAATTTTCATTATTCCGTACTGAAATTTTTTTTAAAATATCAGGAGTGTTTGTTTAATGTTTCTTCTTTCGAATGGAAAAAGTTTTTTCAAGATAAAAATTAATTTTTATGAAAAGTTTCATTGTGTTGATATATACGACAATAAAAAAACAAAAAACAAGTTATTATACATTTAATGTTGAAAATAATTTTTAAAACTAACAGTTTACATTGAAATTATACATTGCAAATACTAATACAACAACTGTCTCAATGATAGATTCAATAATTAATTTCAATGGTTAAATTAAATGTATCGTAATTTGGTTTTTTTTGTTTATTTCTTTTAAGCATACGTAATTAAAAACAAACCTTAATTCCCCTAAAACCGTAACCCAATTCGCAAAAATTGTTAATTCATGAGAACCTGGTAGTTAAATCTGTCATTGGTACCTACCAAAAAAACTTTTCCCGTTTTTAATTTTTCCGAACTAAATCATGAAGTCAGCTTCTTATTTAAATCTGTTTTAGTAAACTATAAACATAAAAAATGTTACGCCCCCAACATAAGGGGTGGTCAAATTAAGTGACCTGAAAAAATGAAGAAAGTTTTTAATAAATAAGTAATGTATTATAAAGAATCGGTTCATTGATTAATAAACACTGAAAAATTTAGTTAATCTTCGTATTATTTTAGTTTAAAAAAAAGTAAATTCCACTTCTCAACGCAAAGATATTAGGATTTCGTTACTTCTTAATAGAACATGCAACAATATATTATTAGGATATCTTTACCAAACTCTACAATGTTCCACTAAGATGTTTAAAATCTTTTAATTCTATTTTGTTGAATTTTTGTCGATCTTCTAATTTCTTTTTTAAAATACGTTCCGCAAGTGCTTGTAATTCTACCATATTCACATTCTTCATAGTTTCAATGCTTGTAGAGTTTGGTAATGAAATAATGTCTAAAAACAACCCGTTTTTCATTGTAAAATAATGTCTTCACTAGAAATAATAGAAAATTTACTTTTTATTAAAAAAAAAAAACATGCCAAATATACAGAGACAATTAAATCTCTATTGCTAAATAAAGTAGAAAGGTGGCGGGTGGCCTATTGGTGTAACCAGCTGAACAGTGAGGGAGTCTAATTCTTTTCGCTAGCGCTAAAACGAGGGAGATTTTATTTATTTATTTATTATTGCTGAGATGGAGGCTACCATCATCTCCAACTTTACCACACAGACAGATTCCCCCGATCTTGCTACCCATACGCTGAGTTTGGCGGGACCAGTATCGAACTAGGAACCTTTGCGATTTCCTAAACAGGGTGCTCTACCGACTAAAGTTAATAATCCACTTTGATAATTTATCATAGNATGACTTAGAATTTCTTATATACATGGTGTTGTATTAAAGGAACTCTCTATTTTAAAATCTTATAATTATCTAATCATTATTGTTACCAAAAATTGTATATGAGAAGAAACATAAACATGGATTTTATTAAGTTCTATTGGGCACCATATCGCCTCCAGCCTCTTCAAGCAGCTCGGAATCACATCAAATTGATACTTTCCCAGAACCTTGCGATGGCAAAAATAAATTCTCGTATTCTCCTGCAACTGCAATTCTTCCAAAGTTGTTGGGTGTAGAATATAGACTGTCCTTCAACCAACCCCAAAGAAAAAAGTTCGCAGGTTGTTTAAAATCAGGCCCCTGACCGGCCACTCATTCGACTAGTCTACCCCAAATATATATATAATTATATATATAATATATAATAAATTAAGCAATATTTTAATTAAAGTGACAACAAGCGTACAGTTCATGTTTTTTATTGACTTTTCATTTCTCGCGAGCGAACGAGATGTTTGCAACAGAGGATGAAGCTGTTATAATAATTGTTCAAATCACTAATATCATTATCCCAGTATACTCGGGATCGATGAATGTATTAATATAACATCCGAAAAATGTTTTGAAAAGAGTCTTTTTTTTCAAAACACATGGATTGTGTATTTGAAAAAAAAAAAACTATTCTTTCAAAGAAGAAAAACTTATGTTTTTTTTTACCATGTTTTTACGATGATTTGTATAATAACAGCATAAAGCGTTTTTCTTTTCATTTAGTAAATTTTTTTTTGTATTTTTTTGTTTGTTTTGCTGATTTATGAATCTAATTATTTCACAATTTAAAATTAAATAATGAAGAAAAAAACTAAAACATTTAGAAATATGGTGCAATTTAAGATCAAAACTCTAAAATCTTTTGCTAAGAGCTATGTTGTTTGTCCGCAATGTTTTTTTGCGTAATCTACGCAAATATGAACCGCCATTGAATGACGCTGTTGATTTTATTTGTTAGCTGCAAAT
>CM042156.1:60115232-60145232 GCA_023376005.1 Doryteuthis pealeii
AGGGAGAACGAAGTAGTAGCAAGAATTGAAGTGGAAAGGTAATAACAATTGTAGGGAGGTGTAGGAATGTATAGTGGTCAACACGATGCGAGAGTGATTTTTTGTGGAGGGCCCATAAAGTGAGAAAGGGAGGGAATAGTGGAAGAAGATATGGCGAAGAAATTGATAAGCATTTTGAGGAGAACATGTGACTTACTTCAAAAATTATTTGTTAAAGTAGTTTTTTTTCGTATATATAAGCTTCGATTATTGAAGTATTTGTGTTTTTTCATGTAGTTGCGGTATTTTCAATTAGAATTTTGCAGGTAGTAGAGGGACATGATGTGTTTAAGGTGTGATTAATGAATATAATATTATATATATTTATATATATAAAATTAATAGAATATATTTATATATTACCAAGTACACTTAAAAAGTTCCGTTTACCATTGGTTAAAAACGGACTATATAATATATTGTAAATAGTAAATAAATAAATACGAGTCTTACAAACAGTAATATTGAGAACTATAGTCATATTCCTCCAATATATACAATGGAAAAATTTAACATATATAATATATAATATATAATATTATAAAGTAAATATATATATAAATATAATTTAATATACCAAAATTGGTTGGTAAATCCCGCGGTGAAGAAAAAAAAAACCCAAAGCAAATAGTTTTGGTTAAACTACTACCAACATACCCGGGAGAAAAACAATTGGAAAAAAAGAAAAGACCAAGATAATCGCCAACCCCAAAAATAATCGAATCTATTTTACAATATTTCCAAAGAAAAAAAACAATATGTATATATATATATATATATATATTATATAATATATTATATAAATATATTATTCATACAAAAATCGCAGGAAACTAAAGCTAATAAGTAAAAGTGCTCAATACCCAAGTAGAGCAAAAAATCTTAGCCCTGAAGAGCACTTAGCGAAACTTTTTAGTAGGGTTATCTGACTTCATTAGGTTTATCTATCTATCTATCTATACTATCTATTATATATTCAAAGCGAGGCAAAAGTGAAGGTGAAAAGGTTTTCAAATTTTGGTTACAAAAAAAAGGTCATTATGTCGTGAGGAAGAATCGAAGCAAGCCAAAAGCGGAGCGCGGATCCACAATTCTCCATCAGTATGAATATATGATAAAATACAGCTAATTAGTTGCTCAGGAAAAACAGCGTTTTATTATATCAAGATGAATGTAACCTCAGAAAAAATAACTGCGAGTATGTGAACTAGTAATACTAAACTATCCAATGTTAATAAAAATTGAAATATAAAAATTCACTTTTGAATTAAATGAAAAAGTTTCATAAAAATATTTGGTCACAAATATTATTCTGCTTCGGGCTACAGATAAAGTTACAAAGTCACGTGGTTTAAGTCGCTTTGTCTAAACAAACGATGACTAGGGTTTTATGTTGCATAAAAGGTCGGGCATTTTCGACAGAAAAAAATTATCAAATTATTACTTAGCAAAATTAGGGATGAAAAGATAGATTTTTAAACATATGTGCGCTGAGCGTAAGAGGGTGGGAGTAAAATTCAATGTCACGAGTTTTATTGTACCCTAGAGTAAGTAAAATCATCAATCATTAAAGGATTAAAAATTAAAACAATTTGAAATGAAACTTTTAAAATATGTATAAAATATAAAACAAACTATATATAATAATTAATACCAGTCATGTTATTTATTAAAAATTGTTTTTGAAAAAACAATGAGGTCTTGTCTAATGTTGCATGTTCAAAATTTGAGTGTATCATTCTATGTTATGACATTTGGGTAATGTGACGTAAGCCAGTGACGTAGTTTTGTTACAGACAAAAACGAAGCGAATCTCCATTATTAATAGAGAATTTCCCTAAAGACATTAATTTGTTTTAAGAATATTAATAATTAAAAAAATGTTCTTTGCATTTTGTTTGTCCGCCCAGTCGCTGGGGCTGTATAATATTGCTGACTGTACCTCTGCAGAGAGGGTATGACTCCCCATAGAACGACATGTTGGCCTGAGGACAGGATTGTGGTGGCTGAGCGTTCTGTGACCCGGTTACTAAGTGGTCTCGTGGCATGAAACACTCCACTTCGGACCTTGGGCTAGACGGAGAGTCGAAGAGGCCATATCTGATGAATCGGCTGGTCATGTTAAGCCCTAGCAGCTATATGAATGCCTCGACTGATTCTTCAAATTACTCGTATGGCAACACTCACCCATCAGATTTGTTAATACACATGAAGTTAATGAAAATTATTCCTACCAATTTATCAATACACATATAGTTTAAACAATATAATATATATATATAATATATAATATATATTAATATATATATATATATATGTGTCCCAAAAAAAAACGTATACACACTTTAAATTAATTGTAAACCAGGGTTTTATTATTATTGTTAAAACTTTGAAAGAGAAGTTTTTTTCAGCAAGATGCGGCACCCCCACACTACCATCGCAATGTTAGATCCTTCCTTGATGAGATCTGACAAAAGGTGGATTGGACGGAGGGTTTTGTTGAATACCCATCACGTTCACCAGACCTCACACCACTAGACTTCTCTTATGGTTATGTAAAGAAAACAAAGTCTACGCAATGAAACCGATACAACCAATTTGCTGAATTGAGGAGCAACCATTGAATGTGAATACACGCAAAATACCAAGGGAATTGGTTCATGATGTGGCATTCATCGCTTGCGTTACGACGGTTCTGGACCAGAATGGACATCAGTTGAGAAACAGCCGGTGAGAAAAACGATAGAATGATGTTTGTAATTCTTTTACATTGTTGTTATTTAAACAATAAAAATAAACACCTGTTACAATTTAAAGTGTATGAACATCTTTTTGGGACCCTATATAATATATATATATATATATTATATATATATATATATATATATAATAAATTAAACAAACAGATGTCTCCTGTTTTAACGAGTTTATTAACGATTCTTTCAAGCGTTTCAGACAACTGTTTTTTAATATTTGGACGGAAAAATCCTTGATTAGGTCCACCAAAGTTTTTGCTCCCAAGTACTTTCGGCACACTTGAAGTGCCATCTTTCAGGGGAAATATGTATTGTGTTTCAGTTTTTTTCAAGTTAGTAGTAGTGAGAATAAGTAGGAGGAGATTAGAAGAAATTATATAAAGGATGTGGGGGCTGGAAGGAAGGAAAATGTCAGGAAAAGGGTTATAGGCATTTTAAAATGTGACTACTGTATTCGGAATTAATTTTATTTAAGGATGGTTTGTATTTTTTGATGCATAGAGCTTCGAGTATTTGGAGTTTTTGTTTGTTTTTTCTTTGTGCAGAAGAATGCTCTATACAGGAAAAGAAGGAAAGAAAGAAAAAAGAGAGAGTGTTAAATTAAGATTATTATACTTTTTTACATATTGAACTATTTAGCAATAGCGTGAACCTTCAAAAATGTTGTATGGTTCCCGAGAGGCCATATGGCTCCTGGTTGTGAACCATGGTTTAATATTAAAAAAGGAACAACAAAAAATCAAACATGAACTTGTCCCCATCATTCCATAATGTGAATATATATAACTGAATATATATAATTCGACTTTATTAAACTGAATCTATAAGTCAACATTCTGTCAAATATGTTAAACTAAATAAGTCGTTCACAATGGCTCTTGTTCAGTTTTTGACAAAATCATCGACGTTTTAATGTTGACCTAATTCGAATATAATTATGAGAGATTTTCCACTTTTCGTTTATTAACTTCACTATTGTTCTGGAAAATGGAGAGATATGATGGTGGGGGGTGGGGTGGTGGTGGGTGGGGTGTGGAGAGACCTATGGAAAATGAAAGGTAGAAAAGGAAAGGTTTACAAGAAAGAAAGAAGAAAAAGAAAGAAAGAAAGAAAGAAAGAATAAAAGAAAGTAAGTAAGAAAGAAAATCATTGAATGGAATAGGTATAAGGGAAGATGGAAATAATTAGATAAAAAAAGAAAGGAGGAAAGATATGATGGTAGTGGTTGGGGTGGTGGTGGAGAAACCTAGAGAAAAAGGAAAGGTTGAAAAGAAAAGGTTTACAATAAATAAATAAATAAAATAAATAAAGAAGGAATCAAGGTGGAAGGAAGGAAGGGACGAAATATAGGGATTAGTTGGCAAGAAAGAAAGAAAGAAAGAATGAATGAATGAAAGTCATAGAATGAATAGGTAGCAAAAGGGAATGAATAGATAAAAAAGAAAGAAAGAATCAAACAGAGAAAAGGAAGAAAAGAAGAAATTAAAGGGATCTTTTAGCAAAAACAACAAAAAAAAAAAGAAAGAAAGAAAGAAAGAAAAAGAAAAGGAAAAGGTATGGAATTGGTGGAAAAGGAAATAAATAGAGAAAGAAAGAAAGAAAAAAATAAAGAAACAAAGGGAGAATGATGTAAATGAAGAAATAAAGGAAAGAAAGGAAAAATACATGGAATGGAATGAGTAGCAAGTGGAAATGAAGAAAGAAACGAAGAGAAAGGGAGAAGGAATAAAAAGAAGAAATAAAGAAAATAGATGGCAAGCAGAAAGAAAGAAATGAAACAAAACAAAACAAACGAAAGGAAAAATGCATGAAATGGAATGAGTAGCAAAAGGAAATAAATAGACATAAAGAAAAGAAATAAAGAAAATAAATGAAAGAAAGAAAAAGAGAAGAAAGAAGAAGAAAGAAAGAAAGAAAGAAAGAAAGAAATGAAGAAATAAAAGAAAAAGAAAAAGAAATGAAAGAAAGAAAGAAAGAAAAAAAAGAAAGAAAAAAAGAAAGAAAGAAAAAAAAGAAAAAAAAAGAAAGAAAAAGAAAAAAGAAAGAAAAAGAAAGAAGAAATGAAGAAAGAAAAAGAAAAGAAAAGAAAGAAAAGAAGAAAGAAAAAGAAAAAAAAGAAAAAAGAAAGAAAAAGAAAAGAAGAGAAGACAAGAAAAAGGAAGAAGAGAAAGAAAGAAAAGCAAGAAAAGAAAGAAAGAAAGAAAGAAAAGAAAGAAAAAAGAACAAGCAAAACAAAAGGAGAAGTAAGAAAAAGAGAAATAAAGTGATCAGTTAGCAAGAAGAAAGAAAGAAAGAAAAGGAAAAAGTATGGAATGGAATTGATAGAAAGAGGAAATAAATAGAGAAAGAAAGAAACATAGAAACAGCGGGAGAATGATGGAAAGGAAGAAATAAAGTTAATAGTTTAAAAGGAGAAAGAAACAAAAGAAAAAGAAAAAAAAGAAAAAGACATGGAATGGAATAGGTAGCAAAAAAGAAAGAAAGAAAGAAAAAGAAAGAAAGAAAAAAAGAAAGAAAGAAAAAGGAAAAAGAAAGAAAAAAATTAAAGGCAGAAAAGAAGGTTAACAAGAAGAAATCGAAGAAAAAAGTGAAAAAAGAAGTGAAATGAAAAAAGACATCATCAGGTGAGGCTATGGCATCCAGGTGCATTGTTATGAATATTTTTAATTGGTCTCTATCTAGAATTATCCAAGTCACTAATTTTCCTCTAGGCTAAATATTTTCTCTCAAAAGATATTCACACACACACACACACACACACACACATATATATAATATATATGATCATATATATATTTATCTATATTATATATATATATATATTATATTATCATCTCTCTCTCTATATATAATATATATATAATATATATATATATATATATATATATATATATATATATATTAAATATAATAAATATATATATCATTATACATATACATGTATATCCATAACACAACTATATATATATATATATATATATATATATATATATGATTTAAAAAACAGCCTATTTACAATTTGATAATTAAAGAGGTCGTTCATCCTCAGAAGACAGCCAAAAGCTGTGTAAATACAAAAAAATGGTGAGACTCCAGTTCTGGAGATCATGAAATGGAATGAGTAGCAAGAAATAAATAAAAGAAAGAAAAAGAAAGAAAGAAAAGAAGAAAGAAGAGAAAAGAAAGAAAAGAAAGAAAAAAACAAAACAGAAAGAAAAGAAGAAAGAAAGGAATAAAGAAAGAAATGAATAAGAAAGAAAGATAAGAAATAAAAGAAGAAAAAAGAAAGAAAAAAGAAAAAAGAAAGAAAGAAAGAAAAGAAGAAAAACGAAAGAATACTTACTACCATATAACAGTGTGCAAATCATTTGTATTAAGTTAATTGAAGCTATAATTGTTTACTAAGGATTATTATTATGAGCTATTTGAAACCGAATAATTGCTTTCAAATTATTGTTCTTTAGTAGGAACACTTATATTCATCTTCATCATCATGTCGCGCTATTAGCACGGATATACATGACAATCTCTCTCCAACAGTCCCTATCACTCATTGTTCTTGGGAAGTCCTCTGCGCAGCATCCAGTATCCGTACAGAGTTGGTCAATGCACCTCTTTGCTGGCCGGCCTACACTGTGCTGGCTTCCACAGGTGGACGTCACTTATGAGTTTGTCCTTGCTTCCCCAGCAGTGTCCTGTGTGTCTTGTCCGTCTTACTCGGATGGTTTGTGAGATAGAGGGCAGTAGCTGTACAGCTTCTTTGCGGGGTGCTGTTTCCACGACTTGTTCAAGATCGCACGCAGCATTCTTGTGCAGCAGTTTATTTTCCAGCCGTCTCGTTAGGGTCCAGGTGGTGCTGCCATACAGCAGCACTGATACAACCACAGCTTGGGAAGAATTGTCGTTTTAACTTGTCAGTGAGATCGGATTTCCATATGACTGTTAATCTGTTTATAACTGACCATCCTTTTCCTATTCGTGAATTAAAATCGCTTTCTATGGATGAGATATTACTACCTAGGTGTGTGCAAATAATTGAATGTTGTTAATAAATAGGAATAGTAGCTGATTGAAGCTGTACTGTGTGTAAATTATTAGTATTAGATAGGAACCGGGGGCCAGTTTAGCTATATCAGTAGAGCACCCGCCTGGGAATCGCTAGGTTTCTGGTTTGATATCTATCCCTGCCAACTCAGCGTATAAGTAGCACAGATAGGGTAATATTATGTGTGCAGTAAAGTAGGTGTGGCGCTCTACATCAGCAAAAACATTCTCCCTGGTTTAGCGCTAGCGAAAAGGGGATAGATTCCCTCTTTATCCGGCTGATACCGACAATAGGCCTCGCCATCAACTTTGACTTTTTACTTTTAGACAGGAACACTTGAAACCATATATATATATTTACCAACCCCTCCACACGAGCAGGGTGTGACATAAGGTCAATTTCTTAAGCGGAGTTTGAATTCAGAGTTTTCATTCTAGACCGGTTGCCTAACCAAGGTTAAAGAGCCCAATCTGACCTACTATTTATCCATAGCTGGAGGGAGAGTAGGATTCATACATTTCCCAAGGGTATTAGCGTTAAGTGAAATGCAATTATCACATCCAGGATTTGAACTCGGCGTCGACTCCATTTCCCATGACTTCAACCATTACACCACGCGATTCCACACTTGAAACCATATAAGTGTGTGCAAATAATTGAATATTGTTATCAAATAGGAATTGTTGCTTGAAGCTGTATGATTGTTTGTAAATTATTAGTATTAGATAAGAACATTTGAATCCATATAACTGTGCAAATTATTTGTATTAAAACAAAGATTTATTTAAGGATACCAAAGAACATCCATGATTTGAAGATGATTTGCATGGAAGAATGGTCGCAAATGCTCATAGTTACAAAGTACTAGTAAAAAAAACTATTGATATTATTATTTTGATTATTCAGACTATTGTCCTCATCTTTATTGCTATCTGTTATTGGGTTCAAAGTTCCATGATGGCTCCTGATTACGTCAAGAAATTTCCCGAGTTCGAAAAAAGTTCCCGAGTTCGAAAAAAAGGTCCCGAGTTCGAAAAAAGGTTCCCGAGTTCGAGCGGGCTCTCGAGTCCGACAAGAAATACCAGAAGAAGGCCGGAGAGCACATCGACCGAAACGTTGTACAGATAAAAATAAAGATGAGAACAATAGTCCGAATAATCCAAATAATACTAATTATCAAGCCTCATCTAAAAAAAAAATCAGAGAAAAACTATTGGTATTATATAATTGATAGGTTGCCTATAAATTATGTACAGTAGGGTACAAATAAAAAATAACGGTAATTCTGAATCCTGGAAAAACATATATATATATTTACCAACCCACTTCGCGCGAGCAGGATGTGACACAAGGAGTTTAACAAGTTTGAATTCAGAGATTTCTTCTCCTATACTGGTTACCTTGCTAAGGTTAAAGAACCCTGTCTACCTTACCATTTACCTCTAGTTGGAGGGATAGTAGTTAGATGCATATCTTTCCCAAGGGTATTAGTGATATGTGAATCGTCCAGGATTTGAACTCATGTCGATGAGTCCATTTTCTACAACTCTAACCATTACACCACGCACCTCTCAAAAATAACATTAAACGATTGACAAAACATAACCTTACGTATTATAAGGTGGCAACTAGAGAAGAAAAGGAACTATACAACATTGGAAGGAGTAAATCACGATAATGTTATGCAACAAAGTATTAGATGTAATTTATGATTTTGAATAAATACTTTTTCATCCCATTTTTTCTTATTCATTTTAAAATTGAAATAAAATTGCATTTCATCAACTTTTTTCGGTATAATAGTTAAGATTACATTTTTATACATATCTTATTATCATAATGGAGATTCGGTGTCTGTGCGATTTTCTATCGACAGCATCGGAAAATTATTTCGTATTTCTTATGAAAGTGTTGACAGTAGGTAAATTTTAATCAGTTTTAGTTTCGTAGTTTCGACAAAGTTAATTTGAACAAATCTCTCTAATTCGCTTAAAATAGGTTATCTGCATATCATTTGCATAGTTACCAATTATCTTTCAATGCTTGTCACTGGGCTTTGGCTAAATAAACCAAGAGAGGGACATAAAAGTCGTAGAAACGTAAGTATTTACACAACCTGTTTGCCACGGGTAGGATGTGACTCAAGATTTCAAATATGGAACATCAGCAAGGATCAAATCACAATTCAGTAGTAATGGATACGCGAGTCTAGTTTGCTAACCATGAGTGTCGTGCAAGCGTATGTCACTATACTCCAATGATATACAGATATCTTACAACCTCATCATCTTATATATTTTGAATATTTTTCACAAGTTGAATTATTTATTAATCAGAATGTTTGAGTTGCAATTTTGGCCGTGAAGACGGCTATGCTCTTTCAAGATGTAGCAGTCATCATATATACACCCCTTTATTTCAATTTGCATAGTTCCAGTTATCTTTCTATTCTTGTCACTAAGTTATGGTTATGTAGACCAGAGAAAGACATAAATAGTCATAGAAGTGTAGGTAATATACACAGCCTTTTCACCATGGGTAGGATGTGACACAAGGTTGCAAGTATGGGCTTTCTAACCATTACACCATAAGTGTTGTACAAACGTATGTTATTATAATCCAACGATGTAAGAGAATGTATTAATAAATGAAATAACCTTCAGTTTGTATAATCACTTGCTATGTTTGTCACTGGACTGTAGCTATGTAAACTCAGAGAATAGCATATGTGTTGTACTAGAATATGTCACTATAATCCAATGATGTATAGATCTTTTACTAACTTGTCATTCTGCATCTTGTATATTTTTCATAAGTTGAATTAATAATTAAATCAGGATGTTTTAGTTGCAATTTTGGAGGTCAGAAGTCTAAAGATTTATTCTGAAATAAAACTTGCTATGTTTATCACTGTGCTGTAACAATCTAAACTCAAGAATGGTATAAGTGTCATACAAGCGTATGTCAGTATAATCCAATGATGTACGATGCCATACTACCTTATCATCTTCTGTATCTTGTATATTTTTCACAGGTTGAATTATTTATTAATCAGGATGTTTGAGTTGTAATTTTGGTGGTATTTACCATGGGTAGGATGTGACACAAGGTTGCAAGTATGGGCTTTCTAACCATTACACCATAAGTGTTGTACCAGCGTATGTCATTATTATCCAACGATGTAAGAGAAAGTATTCCGAAATAAAAACCTTCAGTTTGTATAGTCATTTGCTATGTTTGTCACTAGACTGTAGCTATGTAAACTCAGAGAAAGGCATAATGTGTTGTACTAGAATATGTCACTATAATCCAATGATGTACAGATGTCTTACACATCTTGTATATTTTACACAAGGTGAATTAGTTATTAATCAGGATGTTTGAGTCGTAGTTTTTGGTAGTAAAGACAGCTATCATCTGACAGTCATCATATATATAACCTAAAATTTAAAACTTCGAAAATTCTATGTCTTCCGTAACTCTGAGCTTTATGTGTTATTATTGCCCAATTGTCATATGGATACTTATAAAATATTGAATTAATGCGTTTTTTATACAGGGTAGACCATAATGATGGAACACATTTTAAATGTTATTTTCTCAGATTATAAAAACGACACAGAGTACTGAATATATTTATTACATAACTGATACACACGAGTTTTACATGTTTTCTAAGATTTGAATATTACATTAAGTTTTTATTACTTTTAGGTATTGATTTTGGGGACCCTCATAATGCCGTAGAATCTCATTTCGAGATTCGGTGATATCCATTGGCCATCTAGATCACCTGATCTAACCCCAGTGGACTATTTTCTGTGGGGTTAGCTGAAAGATCAAATATACGTAGGCAGGCCCCACACGACAGCGGAACTGAAAGAAAGCATCTGTAGAGAGATAACAGCTATTCCAGTTGAAATGCTAAACCATACTTTACGTGATATGAGAAATCGAGCTTTCGAATGTTTTCATCATGATGGTGACCATCTCAAGAACATAATATTCAAATCTTAGATTACATGTAAAACTCCTGTGTATCAGTAATAGTACTCTGTGTCGCTTTTAAAATCTGAGAAAATAGCATTTAAAATGTGTCCCATCATTATGGTCTACCCTGTATACATTTTTTGATTATGTACTTACTTTTATTTTTTATGGGGGAGTAGGGAGAGATGGTGAAAGAAAAAAATATATTCATTTTTTCTCCGGTTACCTTTCTTCCTGTTGCACTTAGTGAAGAGTAGCCTTTGTGAGCCAGTGCTCTGAGTAATAAGAGTACTACTTTGAAGGAGACAATGAAAACGAAATCTTAGTGTGATTTTTTTCATGGTCAAATTCCTCGAACATTTGGCTTGCATCTTGTAATTACTGAATTCGGATAATACATGTAATTATCGATTTTCAGTAATTGATGTTTTCAAAGATTGGGCTGAACATTATGGTAGAGATTTCTTAATTCTTCTATATTAGGTGTTTTTAAGGAATTGAAAAGAGAGAGAGAGAGAGAGAGAGAGAGAGAGAGAGAGAGAGAGAGAGAGAGAGAGAGGAGGAGCTTTTAAGGAATTGAAGTGAGGATAATATGGAGAGAGAGTGAGAGAGAAAGAGAGAGGAGGGGCGCTCTTTTAACGAATTGAATAGACTTGTGTATGTGTGTGTGTGTGTTGTGTGTGTGTGAGAGAGAGAGAGAGAGAGAGAGAGAGAGAGGGGCACTTTTAATGAATTGAAGTGAGCTTGTTCTGAAATATCTTGTGTGTGGGAAAGAGAGAGGAGGGAGGGAGAGGGGGAGAGAGGAGGGAGGAGGAGAGAAAGAGAGAGAGAGAAAAGTGATCTTGTCTGGGTATATATATATATATATATATATATATATATATAGAGAGAGAGAGAGAGAGAGAGAGAGTGAGAGAGACGCTTTTAACGAATAGAAGTGAGCTTATTCTGGAGATATAGATAGATGTGTGTGAGAGATAGAAAGAGTGGGTCTTTTAACGAATTGAAGTGAGTTTGTTTTGATGTGTGTGTGAGAGAGAGGGAAAGATAGAGACATAGACAGTATGAGAGGATTGCTTTTAATGAATTGAAGTGATTTTGTTAGAGAGAGAGAGACAGACAGACAGACAGATAGATAGACAGACAGTGAGACAGAAGAGAGACAGAGAGACAGACAGACAGACAGACAGGCATAGATTTAAACTGAATCAGAGAAATACTATTACCGATTTAAAATACTAGAAAAAGAAGATGGCGGATAGTAGCAACCGGTAACAGACAATTATAAATCACTTTTCTATTCGCATGCAAAATGTCTCGAAACAGAAAAAAAAACTTTGGACAAGACAGGATAAAATATTAAAAGAAAGAAATTAACAAATTAAAAAAAAAATGCACAAATTAAGAAATAAACAAACAAGATGATTTAAAAGAAACACTTGCGAAAGTACCTTTGCGCGTTAGTGCGCATGCGTACATATATGTGTGTCACTTCTGCGCATGGTCGTGTTTAATGGCCTCCAAGTGTCTCTAGTTTGATTACGCATTTCCCAGGCGAATAATCTGAATTCTCAACGTGTCACTTCTAATATTTAGCGAAAAAAAAAGAAAATGGACGATTCAAACTATGTGAATGTAGAATAAAAATAGTAACACGTTTCTTTGTTATTGTTATTATTAGTTTATTTATTTTTTTAACGAAAATATGTTTCTCTTCAGCAGTTTGGGCGCATGTGTACGCACATGCGCACATATGTGTCTTTGTTTACTCTCAATCACGACTCCTTTTCGCTAATGCCCCAAAGAGAAAATCCCATATGCGCATACTAATTCGTTAGTAGATATCTGTATGTTGCTAGTTCGGCTATTGAAAACATGTCGGTATTTAATTAACAAGAATTTTTCACAGCAAGCCGAGAATTTCAGTTATGCCCAATCTAAAGGTATTTTTTTAGTTATGAAAAACAGACACTAGGAAATGCTTATCATAATCTTCAAAACTCTTCAACGCAAATTTGCAACTACACAGAAAGTCTATTTTATCTTTATTTTCTTTATTTTTAGATGTAGCATTGGTTGGCTGGTTAATTTGTTATACGGCATATCAAACCTTTTCGGGTCATTTAATGCCTCATCAGATCATTTTGATAAACAAAGAACACAGGTTGCCTAAGTACCGTAATATTGCAGTGAACGTAATAGCATGTGGGATTAAATAAAACTAAAATAAGATTTTTTTAAAATTAAAATAAAAAAAAGATCCCATGGGGCCTTCACCGGAAGAACCCTCCGCGCATGTCCAACAAAAAGGACTGACACACGACCCCCAAAACATTCTCTCGGCCATTTCGTTTTAGGCCTTAACTGGGTCTAGTCGCTCCTACTAGCCAGGGGGATATCCCCTTGCTACAGGCGACTATAGCGTAAGTCATAAAACTACCCCCTGCCTTTGTCTCTTTCCTTTCGTTCCTTAAATTCCTTCCTTTTCAGCGTGACTACCAAATGAAATGGCGTATAAAAAAAACCTAAGACCACGCAACCGAGAATATCCAGCTACGTTTAAACCATTAAAACCCCAAAACCACATCCTACCCAAAAATTCTTTCTACCCCATAAGCAAGACTGGAATTCGAACTCGCTTACTATGATGTCATATCCCAGCGTCTACGCCTCGGGGACATGATTGGTTGGTTGGCTGGTTGGTTGGTTTTACGGCATGTCAACCTTTTTTGAATCATTTAATGGCGAATCAAGTCATTTTGATAAAGGTTGCTTACAGTGCCATCTGTTGCTTAAATGGTCACCCATGTAAGTATTGAACAGGATCATCACTGCTTAACTTCGGTGAGATAGAGGAAACCGGTGCTTTTAACGTAACTTGGTAGACGATGGAGGAAAAGGAAATGAGACATCTTTTTATTTACAGATGAAGCATTGTCGGCCATTATCATTCATTTTTATTATTTTCTGTTCATCTTTTGATTTTTAGTTGCATTAGGTTATTGTTTCTGTTGAGTATTACCAACTAAAATAGTCCCTTCAGCATATAAGGCTACTGTCTATGTCGCGTTACCAGAACTATGTGGTAAAATTACTACGCGACGATCACTGGAGCCATAAGTATTGGAGCGCATTTCATTTTCCCGTTGTCTTTTTTCCTTGTATCATTCTGTTCCGTGAAGTAAACCAACGTGTAAGCATGTATGTGGTGTACATCCGTTAAAATACGTCTTGTGTTCTCATTTTGCTAACACTATGAGTCGACTAACTTACACTATTTCAAGTAGCTATATGCCTTCATATTCAACAGTTTCTTATTCGAGACGTTCAACAAGTAACAGTGCGTATCAGAGATTATAATAAAGGATAAGCTAATATTGTTTCCTATACTCACTGTTCCACGCTGTTGTAGAAATAAGGACCCGACGATAGAATAAATACAACTAAAAATCGATAACATGAAAGAAAATACCGGTCAAAATTATTAGTAATAAAAATTGACAATGCTTATCTGAAAAATAAAAAATAATTATATATACTATTGATGTTTTGTATTGACTTGTATAGATTCATAGATTCATAACGGCTACGTTGGGGAACACGTGTATAGTTATTTACTAAGCGTAGCGTAGATGTGGCACAAGGCCAGCGGTAGGAGGCACCCAGTGAGAATCGAACTCACTAACAATGGTCTGCGAATCTAACTTGTCTAACCATTACACCACGTGAGGTGCTATATTTACTTAGTTTAGCTTAGATGCGGCACAAGGTCAGAGGTAGGAGGCACCCAGTGAGAATCGAACTCACTAACAATGGTCTGCGAATCTAACTTGTCTAACCATTACACCACGTGAGGTGCCCTATTTACTAAGTGTAGCTTAGATGCGGCACAAGGTCAGAGGTAGGAGGCACCCAGTGAGAATCGAACTCACTAACAATGGTCTGCGAATCTAGCTTGCTAACCATTGTTACATGAGGTAACCTAGATACACGGTGTATATCATGTTAATGGTTTATTTCTCTCTTTTCAAAGGTTATCAAAAACAACAACAACAACAACAACAACAACAACAACAACAGGGGCACAACTCCATGATACCCGGATGTTTATTACACAATTAACATTATTAGTGTTTAAAAAACAATAACAAACCTAGTATCGAAAAAATTACGATGAGTTTGGTTGGTTTGGCCGTTTGGTTGTATGGCATATCAACCTTGTGGGTTATTGTTAGGTACAGACCTAACGAAAATAGAGTTATTCCCTTGATCAGTAGGGGGCTGTTGGGAACCCGGAAGTGGGGTTTCCACCATGTCACTTTTGGATTGGGTTTCGTACTGATTGGAAGCGGCTTACAACACGTGTGAGCTAGTTAAGTCACTTTTAGGGTAAAAGCATTCTCTACCCTGCGTTAAAAAAAAACCTTGTTAATTTTCCAACAACCTCGTCTTGCAGTTTCATTCGGTGTTCCGTATTTTATCTATATGAAAAACATAACAGTTATTTAATGCCAAATATTCTTTTTGGTGCGTATGTATGATTTGTAACTGTTACGACCAGTTTAAGGGTCAATAAATAATAACTCAACACGGGTATAAAATGTAGGGAACAGATTGTATTCAGCAATATATATCAACATACAATGAAAGGGTTTCCTTGTTACAGCTTACACGAAGAACAGTATCTGGTACTTCTCGTTTGAGTAGCTTTACTCTGTTAAATATATACCCTTTGGGTAAGTCCATGTTCGTGTCAAAGGTGAGTCACCTACAACAGTAACCGAATAGTTATTAAGTATTTTGTTTATCAGATATGTTGATAGGTTGGATTTTACGGCAGGTCAACCGTTGTTGGGCTATTTCTGCCGAAGAGGCTTTGTTCCAATCATTCTTGTCTGATGTTTAATTTTCTTTCAAACTCAATTTTTTTTAAAAACAGTTTTAAACACATTTTTGGATCTATTAAACCCATTGATGGAACCCTAACAGGTACTATCCCTTTAGGTCAGAGTGGACCTGGGAGTAATGGCAATGAAGTGGTACTCCACACTCACCAGAGATCCTGGATTGGAAATTCACCATTAGATACAATTTAAAGTCATACTCAGAGCTCTTTAACCTTAGCCAGGTAACCAGTTTAGGAGAAGGAAAATTCTGAATTCAAACCTGTTAAAAAAGAAATTGACCTTGTGTCACATCCTGCTCATGAGGAGAGGTTAGTGAATATATATATATATATATATATATATATATATATATATATATATATGTACCAAACTTGTTGGTAAACCCTTGCGGTAAGAAAAAAAAAGGTAAATAGTTTGATTGTAAAAATATACTACCAAACATCACCTGGGGAAAAAAAATTGAAAAAAAAAAGACCAAGATAGTCGTACCAACCAAAATAATCGGTTGATACAATAATACTTGGCCAATAGAAAACAATTATATATATATATGAAAAATATATATATACACTGCCAGGATAATATAAAGTTAAAAAGTAAAGAGTGCTCAATACCTAAGTAGAGCAAATAATAAAATTAAACCTAATGAGTCAGATATACCTACTAACAGTTTCGCATAGTAGCTCTTCAGGACAAAGTCTTTGCCCTGAAGAGCTACTATGCGAAACTGATAGTAGGTATATCTGACTCATTAGGTTTAACTTTATATATATATATATATATATATATATAATACTGTAACCTATGTGTGGTCTTAGGCCAGACTAAGCAAAGCTTAGGCTCAGTAAATAATATATTTATCAGACACTCTTCTAAATACTATTTAAGCTAATGCATTGAGTCTACATTCACTCAAGAATAAACTGTACTATTAACACTACTAGTACTTAAAAAACTATAACAACAATGAGATTCAGATATGGAGCAAAGGATGCGTTATAGGTCGAAATTACTTCCTACGTAATCTACTTGATATTTACAATATTTTGTCTAGTCCAGTGGTTCCCAAAGAGGGCGTTACCGACTCCTGGGGTGGTGGAAAGATCTAGAGTGGTGGTGGAGACAAAAGTGCGGTGGGGGGGGCGATGAGGAAAAAAAAGGGCAATGGAGAGATGACAGGGTGGCATTAGGAGCAGTTGATGAATAAGTTAATAAATGTAAATGACAAAATATATATCATCTATACATATATAAAGGGCAGTGGTGTGTATGTATGTCCGGAGGAAACTACAAAAATAAAACAGCGACAAAGTACACACACACACACACACACACACACACACACACACACCAGATCATGATTTTTGAGCAAAGATAATGAATATTTGATTTAAATTCGTGAAGATATCTAAAAAATAAAATTAAAATGAAAACAAGATGGAATTTCTTTTTCGTTTGATTTAATATTGTAAATAGTAGACATAAATTTCTATCTTTTTTTACGTGGGGATTGGAGCATCCAACAGGGATCCAAATCTAAATTAAGTAATAATGGATCTGCGAGACTAACTTAAAAAAATCCCACCTCTACTCAGGCGACGCCGCGTAGCCACTTCTAGTATATACTAAGGTAAAGGTTAGTTGGTTGATTGGCCGTCATGTCAACCCTTGCTGGGTTATTTTATGCCGAAGACATTTTGTTTTATTCACACTTGATGGATTTTGAATTTTTTTAAAAACTCAGTTTTTTTAAACACATTTTTCTATTTAAGCCATAAATCGGACCCTAATATGTATTACCACTCCGGGTCAGGGTCGACCTGTGAGTAATGGCGATGAAGTAGAGTAGGAGTAGACCACACTCCCCACAGCTCCAGAATTGGAACTTCACTATCAAATACAGTTTAACGTCATACCCAGGACATTAAGACACTCAGCCATTGCCTTCTAGCACATATATGATTAAAAGGGTAGTGTTTCTGTCATAAGAGTAATATAGTCAGGTAATAGGCTTCTAAGGAATGCGTATGCAGTTTATACAGAATAAAACTGACATTGGAATTATAAACGAATGCATAGTTTTGTTACGTAGTCCGAAATCAGAGTCAAAATCTGAACGTTTGCTTTACGCTTGTACACAACACCTACGGTGGTCTACTCTGACTTGGAGTGGTAGTACCTGTTAGGGTCCAATCTATGGGTCAAATAGAAAAATGTGTTTAAAAATTGAATTAAAAAAATTCAATACCCATCAAAAATAAATAAAACAAAACGTCTTCGGCATAGAATAACCCAATAAGGGTGGACATACCATAAAATCCAACCAACCAACCAATCAACCAACATTGTTTCTATTATAATATGTAGTCCACCACATTGTCTCTATTGTAATATGCGGTCTATCACATTGCTTTTTTTATTGAAGTATGTGATCTGTCACATTGTCTCTATTGCAGTATGTGGTAGACCACATTATTTCTATTGTAGTATGTGGTCTACCACACTGTTTCTATAGTAATATGTGGTTTACCACATTGATACGTAGTTTACCACATTGTTTCTATTATAATACGTAGTTTACCACATCGTTTCTATTGTATTATGTGATACCTCATTGTCTCTATTTCAATCTGTGGTTTACCACATTATTTCTATTGTTATATGTAATCTATCACAGTGTTCCTTCTGTGGTATGAAGTCTATCACATTGTTTCTCATGCAGTTTGCACTTTATCTTATATTTCTTTCTTTTTTTTTTTTTTTTTTTACTTCAATCTTGTTTTAATGCTTTGAATAAACTGAATTTAAATCAAGCTCTTATCTCTCAAAGTCAATGTCGATTCATAACTCAAATGAATCAAATATACAGGTAGAGCCATTGAAGGGATCAATGACTCAAAATACTTGTTATGTAATGGGTCTTTTGTCTTCTTATGTGAGAGCTCGTTCCTTTCTGCGCAAAACGCCCCTCCAACTCCTTCCATGGGAACTCCTGTCTCGATTAACAACAAGCCTGGACTTTCTTACAACATATGTTTATTTTTTGGCTGTGATGAATCTAGTAGTCATCAACGCAAAAGAAATAGAAAGAATGTTAGAATAACAGAGTCGCTTAAATTAGATACACTACGCTTATCATTCGTCTGTCAGCTGGCGGCTTGGAGAGGATGACAGACAAAGAAAGGCCGTTCTATTTTCGATAGGCCAATTCTAGGCTGCGTCGTGGTGTCTTCTTTAACATACCCTTCGTGGTCTGGTCTTTGCTCTCCTATACTTCTCCGCTAGTTCTCGATTATTCACCCCATCTTTTATAATCACAAAATAATCAGCTGAATATTATCTTACGTACCGATAATCAGCTGATTACTTTCTTACGTCATATTTTAATTCCATTGTATATTGTCAAATTGCTACACTGGAAATTTTAACCAAAACAATCCCAGTGTTTGTAATTCCTCCGAAAATATTCAACCCCAGCAATTCTCTGACGGAATTTCATCAAACATTTCAAACAAAACGCATTCCAAATAGATTCTTTCAAAATATTTTTTCAAAACATTTCTTTTCTTCTTCTTCAATCACAACTTATTTTTACTAAAACTGATCCTTTTTCGAACCTTAATTATCCAAGGCCCTAATAATGTAACATACTGACACAATGACACACAGGAAGACTCATGACTCAAATGCTTAAGTAGACTACTAACAAAATATGGCAAACTGTCATTACAAAGTAGACCGCACATTATAAAAGCACTCTATAACATTGCCAAATCAGAACCTTGATCGGCGTACCACTGAAGAACATTTGGGACTATGAGAGATGTGTGACCTTGTATCAGACTAAGTTCAGGCTTAGTAAATGAAATATTCCTAAAGAGACTTAGACTTATTATTGGTCGCGGGGGGGGGTGCCGCTCTTGGGTATGAATAACCTGGCAGAGCCCATTCCTCTCCAGGTCTGGTTTGAATAATTGAATGATTGAACTAATATAAATATTGGCCCTTGGTGAATGGGAACTTGATATCTTCCTTAGTACCAAGTACACCAATAACTTTAATATACAAGTTATACACTAAACTATTATACAAGGTGTGTAAAAAAGGTATCGAGATTTTTGTACTTTTTGACACACCTTGTATTCTGAAAAAAATAACGTTCCATTCATTAATTTTTCAGAATACAAGATGTGTCAAAAAAGTACCAAGTTTAAAGCTGTATTTACCAAGATAGAAATGAAGACTGAATGGAACGTTATTTTTTTTTTCAGAACACAAAGTGGGTCAAAAAGTATACATAATCTGGGTACTTTTTGACACACCTTGTATATTTACCCAACCTCTCCGCACTAGCAGGGTGTGACACAAGGTAAATTTTTAAGAAGAGTTTTCAGGGTTTCCTTCTCCTATACCAGTTGTCATACGAAGGTTAAATATGCCCAGTCTGCCCTACTATTTACTCATAGTTGGGGGGAGAATAATTGTAACTGCATCTTTCCCGTTGGTATTAGCGGTTTGTGAAATGCAAACAGCCTCGTTCAGGATTTGAACTGAGTTCACTTCCTACAACGATAACGGTTACACTCCTTTATTTCTAACTAGAAGCGGCTACCCGGTGTTTCCTGGGTAGAAGGGTGATAATAAAAAGTTAGTCTCACAGATCCATTAATTATTTTGGTTTACATTATTGATTTGTTTACGTTTTAATCACGAATGTCATCAATGACTTTCCCTTTTCTTACAATTCAAATCCCAATTTCTAAATATCTTCCCACATTTAAATAGAATCTTCATTATTTTTGCACAAAGATTGTTGATAGTGAATGTGTATATATATTGTGTTGATAGTGAATGTGTATATATATTTTCTTTGTCATTAATTGTATTATTTTCGGAGTTTCTTTCGGACATACATACATTATATACATACATACATACACACAAACTGACCTTTATATATGTTTAGAATTGACACCCATCTAAATATTGGTCAAGTTAATGCAAATGTATCTACTTTGACTTAGGAAAGAGCCGTGCACTCACTTTTGACACTTCCCTGTAGATCATGACAGACCGGTAAGACCACATAGAACTTACAATCAACTAATTGTATTATGGAAACTCAAGCGTATTACATAGAAAGACAAGATTGATCGCTTTTGTTAGACTGGGAAATATACTTTATTTTCATTATTCCAGATATTTATTCTTGTTGGTATGTTTGGGTTGTTTTGACTGGCGATTTTCGTTTTTCATCACGGCATTTTTGTCGATATATTCATCTCAGACAAACTAAAATAGTCCATTTTTTCGCCCTGTCGGCTGGGGCGTTAGAATGCACCGACTGCACCTCTGCAGAGGGGTAAGACTCCCCCAATAGGGCCACCTGTTGGCCGTGGGTGGCGACCCGTGATGCTTAAGGATAGAGCCCAGGTGGATGAGCAGTTCATGACATGCAATACTCCACTTTGGCCCTATCTTGGGCTAGACGGGCGGTCGGAGAGGCCCCTCCGATCAATCGGCTGGTCACGTCAAGCCCTAGCACATATATGATTTTCCCAACCCTATTGCCCTTATGGCAAGCCCTAACCCCTTTTTATCATATGGGTGCTAGAAGGCGGTGGCTGCGGGTCTACATGTCCTGGAAATTACGTTAAACTCTATCTGATGTGTGAGGTTCCCGTTCTAGAGGTTTGGAGAATGTAGAGCATCCCTTTATCACCATTGCTCCCAGATCCACTCTGATCCGGAGTGGTAATACCTATTAGGATCCAATCTATGGGTTGAATAGAAAAATGTGTTTATAAAAAAATTGAGTATCCAACAAGAATGAATTTATTTCAAAACTTTGTCGGTATTAAATGACCCACTGAGGTTGATATGCCGTAAAACAAAACAAAACAAACTACTACAACAACAACTACTACTACTACGTTTGGCTTTTTTGTTTAATAGCATATCAACCTGCATAGGTTATTTAATGCCAATAGAAGAACAGTGGGTGGTACAATATAAACCATAGCTGAGGGATATTAGTCCGAAAGTGAACGTAATAACGTGACTAGAGTTCGAACACGCTTACTACAATGTCTCTGGTCGGTAGGTTTGCCACTGCACCACAGAGACTCTTTTACTACGTGGTAATCAGAAAAGCTGCAAAGTTGGAACGGAGAGACAAACTAAAGTTAAAGAATTCCCATGCGCTGAATTGGCGAGGGCCATTATCGAACCCGGGACCTTCTGGTTCCGAGGCGAATGCTCTATCGACTGAGCTAAACCAGCCCTTTAGTACAAGGCTAAAAATATAGGTTCCCCAAGTGAGAGTAGAACTTACTATTAATGGTCTGCTAGCTTGGCTTTCTCACCGTTACACCTCGCGAGACACACACTTAATTGAGTTCTAGTTATTTACAAAGCTTTTCTTAGTCTGACATACAGACTTCAGGTTGTCTACAGTATTTACTTTGTAGTAACTTACTTTTTCTCGTTACTTTCTTTTTCGTATGTGATTGACTATACCAGGCACATGGTCTTCAGCACCGCACCGGGCGAATGAGATAACGCAAGTTGCCTTCTTCCAAGGAGCTTTTCCCTCCAGACAGCACCTGTCTCCTCATCTAAAAGTATTGATCGATTGTTTTGTTTTGTTTTACGATATGTCAACCCGTTTCGGGTTATTTAATGCCTAATCAAATCATTTTGATATGAGGTTGCTTACAGTAGCTGCGGTTGTTTAAATGGTCACCTATCTGAGCATGGAAGAGACTCATCGCTGCTTAACTTCAATGATCAAGTGGGAACGGGTGCTCTCAACCTGACTTAACTGTAAGCAGGGTGGGGTTGGATAAATACATTCTAAACTTGGCACAGGCAGGCAAACATGACACACGTATGAGGTACGCAGTGAGGATCGAACTCGCTAACAATATTCTGTTAAGCTAACTCATTGACTATTATACCACGCGAGGCACCCATTTCATCTAGTTCATCTTACAAGTAAATAATATCTGTTAAAACCACGTGTTACAGTTGTAGGCATCGGTGTAATGGTTACCGTTGTAGGAAATGAACAGCGAGACGAGTTCAAATCCTGGACGCGGCTGTTTGCATTTCAGATAGCGTTAATACCCTTAGGAAAGATACTAATCCAACTTATTATCCCTTTAACTATAGGTAAATAGTAGGGCGAACTGTGCTCTTTAATCTTGGTTATGCAAACCAGTCTAGGAGAAGGAAAACTCGGAATTCAGACCTGTTAAACTTCAATTCAGAAATTAACTGTGTCACATCCCGCTCGTGCGGAGGGGTTAGTAAATATATATATATATATATATATATATATATATATATATATATATATCATCATCATCATCATAATCATCATCATGTCGCGCCAGCAGCATGGATATCCATGAAATCTCTCGCCAACTCTCTCTATCATTCATTGTCCCCGGGAGATTCTCTACGCATCATCCAGTATCCGCCGGGTTGGAAATATTGAAGTTAGGATTTGTTATAATCTTGTCAGTAGCTTTTGGAGAGTATCAGGTATTAGGCGATCTCGGTATCTAACAGTCCACAACCTCAACAAAAGCATCCCAAGCTGCCGAATTTTGCTTCACGTTACCAAAATATCGCCTAACCTTTTACTCAACCTCATTTCTGTCTTTTAAAAGTTTAAATATTTAGCGAGAAAGGTTGAAATAATCGAATGCTATTTAGATACAACAATAATAGAATATTTCTTTTGGAATTGTTTTGAATTCAAACCAAAGGGAATCTCTTCTCATTAGTCAAAACTACTTTGAGAGCTGCCTCTTCCTCCTCTTTTTCCTCCTCCTCTTTTTCCTCCTCCTTCTATTCTGAGACAAATATAACTTTTTTACCTGCACGAATACTAATTGTAACTAGATGCCAACTCAAATGCCCAGGGTTAATATTTGAATACCCAGGGTCGATATTTGCTCCACCCTCAAAGAAAATAAAAAGGTGACCTCAAAACAGATCCAGAAGAAGAAAAATAAAAAAAATAAAAAAGGGAAAGAAAAGAAAATAGAAATAATCCGTTTGAGGGCGACGGACAAACGCCATTCTAAAATGCTAATTAATGAAACAATACAAAAACAAAAATGTCTTGAAATGTAGGCATCAAAAATGTCTAGATAAACATTAGGATATGTGAGTTTGTTTGACAGAACGTAATATCAAAAGATAATTAGACCCGGAATAAGTTTTGAATAATAGATGAGATTTGCTAATCGTAAGAAAAAGGCGTCTGTTTGTTTTATTTACACAATTCTCCTCACCTATGGCCTGCAAGGGCGAGTTTGACACAAGGTCGAATTTAATGCGAGGAACTCTCTAGCAAACCATGGTAAATAAATAGTTATTACGATTCGTGTGTCAATTTTAGGGATGTAGGTGAAAGCAGTTCTACAGTGGAGATCCCTTGTGGCATAAAGTTTGATCTTTTCTTGAAGTAGAAATATGTATTAGTTTTAATCCTTGTCAGCTGATCTGTGCCAAGAATTGTATAATCTTCATCAGTTGGTCCGTCCTTAGAGAGTTGTATAATCCTTGTCCGTTCGTCTGTACATCAATAGATCAATTGTTCGATAATTTATCAACGCCTTTAAATAGTAAATCAAATTCATGTTTGGGCGTTTTTGATTGGCCGATTCAGCCAACGCTGTTTTGGAAGAGTTTATAAATTCAATTTGGATATTCACTACATCCTTATACCCAGAATAACCGAACAATAGTTCAACATCGCCCTGTTACATAATGGAAAGGCATCCTATTCATTTTGTAATAAAGAGTAATTTTTTAATTTAATAATTAACTGTTAATTCTGAGGAAGACTCATGAAAAATAACCAGTAGTTTGATGACTGCATGGAGGATTAGCCGCCCTGGGATGCACCTTCGGGGAAGGGGGCGCAATATCACCATAACCCAAAATGAGATCCTTTTTTCAGACACCCTTAAATCGTAGCTGGGGAGACCAATCTGTCTCTTAGCAGACAAAGCTCTGCATAGAGGATATCCCCAGGATTCGTCTATCATCCATCCGTCGGACTTCTATTAAGGGCTGGTTTTCTTTCTTGTTCTCTTCATTCTGGGCTTGGCTAGACATTGTCTTTAATATTGAATTAACTACAAGACTTTTTTTCTTGATCAAGTTTTATTTCTTAGCCCATGATTCCGTCGAGGGGGGAGGAGGATGGACTTGGGTGCTAACAAAAAATGTCTCCGCTCCCTGAAAGCCGGGTCGAATCTGCTCAACTAACTAAACTTATTCTCACGTGTCGTTAGCGGAGGTCAGTTGGGACTAAATGTCATTTATAATCCCAAACGGTTATGGAAAATTACCCACCTCCGCTTTTAAATCTAACGAACTTTAATTCAAATTCTAAGCCACATACACGTTCGCAATTTATGACACTATTGTGAGGGGGTTGGGCCACATCTGACTCATGACTCCCGGATTTCCACCTGTTGTCCGTTTTAGTACGCCTTGGGTGGGATTGATTTCTCTGGTTTCTAGCACTGCTATTATTATTATTATTATCTTCTTAACTTTTTCTATCCGGGTTGAGTTCTCTGGTCTTCTTGGGATTGTCTGGAGTTGTTCCATTTGGGTTGTTGAATCTCTACATCCATTTCTTGTTCTTATTAGTGAACCCAAAGACTCATCTTAACCGACAATAGGCCACTCCGCAAGTTTGAAAGTTAATTATACTGATCGCACGTATAAGTAAAATTATAACATGACCAACTTTCAAACTATGACAAAAAAAAAAGAAAGAAAAAAAAAAAAAGAAATTAACTGAGGTGGTCACTACTAGAATAGGCTCAGTAATTGCTGTTTCCAAGTGGTCACCCATCTAGGTACTGTGCAGGTTAATTGCTGGTTAACTTTAATAATTTTGGAATTCACTAATCGTTGCTTAGTCTGACATACAGTCATCAGATTGTTTGAGCGAAGGCTTTTCCGGGGTGGTCACCCATCTAAGTACTGAGCAGGTTAATTGCTGCTTAACTTTAGTGATCTTAGAATTTACTAATCTTTGGTTAGTCTGGTTTACGTATGCCAGGTTGCTTACAGTAATTGCTGCCCCAAAGTGGTCACCCATCCAAGTACTGAGTATGTTAATTGATGCTTAATTCTGGTGATCTTAGAATCTAGTAACCTTTGGCTAGTCTGGTTCACATACTACTGTTCTCAAGTGGTCACCCATCTAAGTACGGAGCATCCAGGTTGCTGCCTAATTTTGGTTGTCTCGCGGGAACCGATGCTTTCAACGTGACTTGGCTGTCAGCAATCCAATCCAAGTAGGTGACACATTGTCACACTCGTACGTGACATCTTGTGACAAAAAAAAAAAAAAAATAGAAAGAAAAAAAAAGAAAAAAGAAAAAGTGATCGGGCATTATTTGTGCTGTGAGGATTTGGGGAGAATTTGAAATAACACAATTCAGCGTTCTTATTGTGGCGATCACTAAAAGTTGAAAGATTTGACATTTAAATGAAGAAAAAAAAAGAATCAAGAGATGTTTCTTCGAATCATAAGACAGTTAAGTAGATGGTAAAATATTCTTCTTCTTTCGCGTTTTCCTCTTTGTTTTCCTTTTCCCTTTTCTTTCTTTTTATCCTGACTTCTTTATTCTCTTTCTCTTTCCAAGCATTCTTCTTCTTCTTCTTCTTCTTCTTCTTCTTCTTCTTCTTCTTCTTCTTCTTCTTTCATCGTTCTTTTTCCTGTTGTTATTTTCCTCCTCCTCCTCCTTCTTCTTTTTCTTCTTCTTTCATCGTTTTTCTCTTCTTTCTTCTCTTCCTCCTCCTCCTTCTTCTTCTTTCATCGTTCTTTTTCTTCTTTTTCTCCCGCTCCTCCTCCACCTCCTCCTTCTTCTTCTTCTTTCATCCTTCTTCTTCTTCTCTCCCTCCTCCTCCCCTTCTTCTTCTTCTTTCATCATTCTCTTCTTCCCTTCTTCTCTCCCCTCCCTTCTTCTTCTTCTTCTTCTTCTTCTTCTTCTTCTTCTTCTTCTTCTTCTTCTTCTTCTTCTTCTTCTTCTTCTTCTTCTTTCCCCTGACATGTTTTTCAGTTGAAGAGCCTCGGCCAGAAAGAGACACGTGTTTTTTTTTCCTTTCTACAGCGAACCATCAATCAAGAAGTCTTTTTGCAAAATACACCAACAATAACCACCTCAAGTTTCATTTCTTTTCGTCCATCTTTAAACCATAAAGTAATTTCCAATGCAGATTAACGTTGAAGAAGTTGAGGAAGTTTTTTCTTTTCCTTTTTAATAGCCACAAACTGATTGTAACAACAACAGTAGAGGGCATGACTTTGTCTGGATAAAAGAGAAAGCTACCACATATTTTTAACGACGCAAATTAGAAACACTGTTTCTTTCTTTTTCATTCTCTTTTTTCTCTTTTACAAAAATCAAATACGCAAATAAATATCATAGTTGTAGCTAAAATATTTCGAAACTGCGTCGTCTGGACTAATCACCCAAATCTTGTCGATTTTTGGACTGTCCAGTACGTGACGAATGGACGATTGTTTAAGAGGTTCGTCGCTCTCAAAATGAAAAATAAGATATAAATACTTGGTATAAACAACAGTAAAATTCAATTTACTCTATAAGCACGCCTTTTCTTGGATGCCTATATCAAAACTAATGCACAAAGGAGTATATATATATATATATATATATATATATATATATATATATATATATTATATATAATATCCAATTGCTGCTTTAACTTTTCTGGTGTAGTGGCATTATAAAATTATCCAAAAGTGCTCAAAATATAAAAAGTCGATATCATTCCTAAGTTAAACTAAGAGTTTAACTAACTCTTTTCCGTTATTACTGTTACAAATATTACACACACACACACAACACACACACACACACACATATATATATATATATATACATATATATATATATTGCTATCAAAATAAGAAATAATATATATATATATATGTACAAATATATATATATATATATATTATTATTATTATTATTATTATACTAAAGCTGAGATTATCAACTTTCTTTTCCTAAAGGATTTTTTTCTATTTATGTTAAGGACACAATATTTATACTTAGATATTCCTTGGTTTTAGGACTACTCATTGTTTTAAAAAAATCAGTTTGATTAGTTTTAATTAGCCGTAATTAGCAATTAAGTCAACAACAGACCAATCCCTGTCTTATATTATATACGATTCTCTTATTCCCCTCTATAGAGAGTTAACGAGAGTGGGAGAGTTAACGGGAGTGGGAAGTTAACCGGGGTGGGAGGGTCCACTTTTAATACTAAAAAATCAGCAGTCAAACACCCTCCTAGCACCTCCTAACTCTAGGTAGATTCGCACCTCCCTTTCTCCAGACCACAGATAAATTTTGGTTTGTTTTAATAAAACAAAACAAAAGTATCTTTTTACGGCATGCTTTCAATTTTAGTTGAGCGTAAATTTTACGAAATTGAAATCATGCTTTAAAATAGATTTTTTAAATTACTTTAATTATTAATTTATAGACTCAAATTCGGAATACAGGTCTGGATTAAATGATTATTAAACTTACTTTAAAGAATATTTCATGTTGGGTAAAAAAAATAGTTATATATTTAAATATTATGGAATTCAAATGAGCAAACATTGACTACCCCCACTGTTTAAGTGAAAGTTTTCTTCGGGCTTAAAAGTTTGTTTTAGTTAAAACTAAAACAAACTAGACTGACTTCTGATTTAGGTCGGTAAAATTAAAACGGAAAGTTTTTTGTTTGTACTAAATGACAGTTTAACTACAGTCTATGAATTAACATTTTGCGAATTTGGTTACGGTTTTAGGGGATTAAGGTTGTTTTTAATTACGTATTACTTAAAAAAATAAACAACAAAAAACACAAATTACTATACATTTAATGTTGAAAAATATTTTTTAAACTAAGTTTAATTGAAATTATACATTACTATATTAACACAAACAACTGTCTCAATAATAGATTCAATAATTAATTTCAATGGTTAATTAAATGTATAGTAATTTGGGTTTTTTGTTGTTTATTTTTTAAAGCAATACTTAATTAAAAACAACCTTAATCCCCTAAAACCGTAACCCAATTCGCAAAATGTTAATTCATAGAATGTAGGGCTGACTTCTGATTTAGGTTGGAAAATTAAAACGGAAAACTTTTGCTGGTACCTAATGACAGTTTAACTGCAGTCTATGAATTAACATTTTGTGAATTGGGTTACGGTTTTAGGTGATTAAGGTTGTTTTTAATTACGTATGACTTAAAAAAAATAAACTCTGTCTTTAGTCTTTTTATTTATGCAGAAAATAGTATCAATCAAATATATACCACTGCGATATTACAGTCTGAATAATACAAATAATTGTAATCTTTGCGGAGTTTCATCCTGGCCTCTTGCCTCAAAACCTGCTTGCCGGTGACTGCTGAAAAAAACAAAAAAAAAAAAGACACCAGCTACGATTGAAGTCCGTAGTGGAAGCAGCGTGAAAAAACAAAAACAACTGGGGTTTAGGGTTTAGAGTTTGGGGTTGGGGTTTAGGTTTAGTTTAATGGAAAATAAATAAATAATTTGGGCTCTGTTTTTTCTGAGTCACCCTGTATATATATATATATATATATATATATATATATATATATATATATATATGAGATTGACTCGAATAATTTCGAAACAGATCTAAATATTTTTGAAAAAAAAATAGAACAATCTATTTCGGATTTTATTTAACTTAGAAAAGAATTTGATTACATCAGGAAAAAGCGACCAATGAAAAAACTGAAGTAATTTTTAGAAACAGGATTTAGTTTTATTTGGAATATATATATATATATATATATATATATATATATATATATATATATAATATTACTTTTATCGTAAATAAATGTTTACTAAATTGAAAAGAGTAATAAGTTTTTTCGTTAGTTTTTGTTTCGCGCATTGATACCCCGTATAAATATCTTTTTTTGTATAAAAATTAATTTTACATTTTTAGAAGGATAATTTAATGACAGAACATATGTAAAAAAAAAACCGCTACTAATTCGGTTTTGGTAATAAGGCATCTTAAATATTTGAAACTTAAATCTCATAAATAAGAAAAAAATATGTATCTTTATTTTTTTTTTCTAAATTGTTAGATTATTTTCTAAAGAATTTTATATTAAAAGTTCCTGTTGTCTACATTTTTTTTTTATTCGGGGA
>CM042156.1:60150232-60177860 GCA_023376005.1 Doryteuthis pealeii
CCTAAATAAAGAGAATGGAATCGTTTGTTTTTCCTATAAATAATGCCTGACAAAAGCTCGGAAGAGAGAAAGAACGAGATCTCACGTGACTCGTTAATTCAACCTAGCAATTGCTAATTACTTTGATTACCTTGTATCTTTGCTTAGTAAACCTTTTCCCCAATCATTAGCACTCGCTATGTTTCTTCCAATTATTTCTCTGTTAACTCTGATACTTGAGTTACAACACATCATACCCGTGGTGAACGGGTTGGATAAATACTAGGTATACCTAATTTGTCGAAAAATCCGTGTTTTTACAAAACAAATTCCCCCCCCCCCCCGGTTTGAAAAAAATTAACAAAAAATCAGGGAATTATCCGATTTTAATGAAATTTTCAGTGTTGATTTATCAATGAATGAATAAACGGATTTTATGGCAACTCCGGCAGGCATACTAAGTCATATTTTATCAAAATTGACCGAAAAAATCGTTTCAAATGTATTAGAAATAAATTACATGTGTAATATTATTTTGCTTTTATTTTACTGATGCTACTACTTTTTGATTTAGATAAAAATTTGACCTTAAATAATCGATTTAATTAATCGATTTAATTAATTTTAATTCGTTTTTAAAATGAAAAGCAGGCAAGAAATGGGTATCCTTAATAAATACCTACTTCATCACAAGATTTGGACATATCTCATCAGAAACTGTCGACTTCAACAGACGTTGAAGTAAATATTTCAATAAACATTATCGTAGGAGAAACATTGGCAACTGGATTTTAAATTCATGTAACCACAAGACTTGATGAGAAAAATTGATTTATTTTTCCTTTCCAGTCGTTCAAAAAAAAAAAAAAAAGAAAAAGAAAACAAGAAACATAATTGGCTTCTGTAGTCTTTCATTTTCAGTTACAATCGATTTTTTTTTCAGTATTAAAGAAGATTGCTAATTAACTAATTCCCCAAAGTATTTTTATCACATTTTAAACAAAAAAAAAAAAAAGAAAAAAAAAAAGAAGAAAAAAGAAAGAATGAAATAAAAAGTAAAAATAATGATAAAAATATTATTAACTTACTATCAGGACCTGTGGATATACCACAGTATAATAATTTAATTATTACAACGTTTTATATGTTTACTTAAAAGCTATTGCTAAATTGTTCAATATGTATAATAATCTTAATTTAACGCTAACTTTTTTCTTTCTTTCCTTCTTTTCATCTTTTCATTTTTTCGATTAAAATAGATTAGTGCTACCGCTTCCACGCGCTCACCCATCTCTATATTTACCGTACTCTCTTTATTTCTTATCATAATTTTTCTATGTAGCATGTCATTTTTCTTTCCTTTCTTTTTTATAATAAAAACGGAATGGCCCATTATTTAGCTGAGGTGACGACACTCATAAGAAATAAGAATTCGGCGGATAAGCGACACCAGATAATCAGGATTTACATTTTTTTTCATTTCATCTTGGATGATTTGGATGGTCTCAGAGGGTGTTGCAAGATGATTAATCGAAAGATTAAGGAACAAGAGCATTAATATATTAACTTATTATTATTATAATTATGGGACAAAATTAGAATAATAGATAAGAAAGGACATTGGAAAAGAAGCAGCACATATGTTGGGTAACCTCTTGAGTAGACTAAGTATAGAGATGAACACAATATGGGAACCGATCATTGAAAAAATTGTTTTCAAAGTAAATTACTTTAAAAATGAAGATATAAACTGATTAAGGACTGTGAACAAATCTCAGAGTAAAGTGAGAGACTTGTTTCTTCAATATTTTTTTTTTTTTTTATTTGTCTGAATTTTTGAGATGAGGCTTGATTTGTATAATTTTGATTTTTCGGACTGTTGTCCTCATCTTTATTGTAGCATGTAAAATAATATTTCGGCCTGCATCAGGTATTTCCTGTGTATCCGAGCGTAGCAATGACCCAACCTGGGTAATCATTTTTAATAGTTTGACTGTTGATCAAACAAGGCGTTGAAGAAATTTTGAAGATCTTATTCAAATAATGATGCCATTATTTTTGCATGCCTATCATTCCAACATGTGTCATGAGGAGTGTCATGGGGAGCATTACGATCATTTACACAAAGAAAAAAGAAAAAGAAAAAACAAAGAAAAGAAAAAGAAAAGAAGCAGCACATATGTTGGGTTACAGTAACCTCTTGAGTAGACCAAGTATAGAGATGAACACAATATGGGAACCAATCATTGAAACGACTAAATCAAATTGTTTTTAAAGTAAACAACTTTAAAAATAAAAATATCGAAAATAAATGATGCCCTTGGATTTTACACTTCGAGTTATGAAGGAAGCGCCAATAATAATTTTAATGATAATCCTCGTGGAGCACGTCGGAATGATAGGCGAGCAAAAACACTGACATCATTATTTAAATAAAATATTCAAAAATTCTTCGACACCTGGTTTGATCAACAACCAAACTATTAAAAATGATTTCCCAGGTTGGGTCATTGCTAAGCTCGGATACACAGGAAACACACGAGGAAGGCCGAAACGTTGTGATTTTACATACCACAATAAAGATGAGGAAAACAGTTTGAAAAATGAAAATTATACACATCAAACCTCATTTAAAAAATTCAGACTAATAAAAAAACGTCCCCCAGTTTTTTATTATAACCCGTCGGTCGCTACTGAGCTAGAGGGCTCACAGAATTTCCGAAATTGGCCGTCAAGATCGGATTTTCTGCATCAACCAAGGATTGCAGGGTCTCTATATTTGCAGAAAGTCTAGCCGAATGCCCACGCTGTGTTCAGATCTCAAACGACTAGAAATCTGCTATAGAAACTGATTTCCAAGGTTAACGGCGGCCTAGTGGTCACATGAAAAAACAACGACACTTTTTCTTCTTCAAACTTAACAACATCTATATTCAAATAACAAAAGAATACAAACAATTATTTCTCATGACTGTGGGAGTGATGGACCCGTAATTAATAACTTCTGGTCTTCTGCAAAGTATTGTGCAAAACAGTTTGTAAAGTTGACTAAGTTTTCAATGGGCTTGGCTGAAGTCAGTTCTCTCGGCTCTCAGTATTTGCGTTAATCTTCTCCTACTAGCCCAGTCAGCTCATGTGATTCTCAAGCAATCACAACTTCATCTCTGCTGTATCTAAGCTTCAGGCTGCCCTGTGGGAATTTTAATAGAACCTAAAGGGGCTAGGTGGTGTTGCATTGTGGGATGTCTAACAGATATTAGTCCCTATGTAGTTGTTTCCCTTGCACTGTCCACGTTGAATGGTTAATGTACAGGTCTGTCTAAAAAGGGGAAAAGGAATATGTCTAGCTGATTGGCGCACCCTAAGGCGACAGCTACAACTACATCTCACAGGGGCTATTACATGATAGGGTGCCTTGCAGATATTAGTCCCTACGTAGTTGTTTCCCTTTCACTGTCCACGTTAAATGGTTAATGTACAGGTCTGTCTAAAAAGGGGGAAAGGAATATGTCTAGCTGATTGGCGCACCCTAAGGCGATAGCTACAAACCTACCAAGCCAAAATCAACACCTTGCGAACGGTTATATTTAAATTCATTAGTTTACAACTTCACTAACATATCGTTCTGACTAATCTCCTGACAGAAGTCTTAACTATCCCACAGTTGTCATAACAACATCGTCAATAGCAAATTTGATGTTATTTATAACGGGCGGCAATCATTGAATAAATAAAACGAAAAATGGTTTTTGAAAGATGTGAATATTTTTAGGATGCCATGTTTATTTTCAAAGTCCACCGAACTTGTTCTTATGCTTTTTGTTGTTATTTTCGCTCAGATTGTTTACTCGTTTTTAACTAAATCAAGGATCGCCAAACTTTTTTCACGATGGGCCGGATAATTGAAAAAATAACGAGCGCAGGCCACATCATTATTGTGTTCAATACTTGCTAGCCAGAACGAAAGCTCTGAGAAAAAGATGTAAAACAAAATTTATCTTTCCATGTAATATTCATGGATAAGTGCCCCAAAACAAATTTAATCAAAATATTTATTTTGAAAACATTATCAAAGAACGCAACATTAGCAGAAAGGTTTAGTGAGATTTGTGAAACTGAAGTTTTTCTTTCAAGATATCTTCGATGTTTAGTTTGGAATTTCTACATCCAATCAAAAGAATTGCTTTCAAATGTTTATCAGTCAATTTCGTTTGATGGGTTTGTTGAATTAAAAAAAAAATTCTTATGCATGGTCGTCTACAAAGCGTTTCTTTACTGACTGCAGTCTTGCGTAGGTCAACTACTTGTTCCAACGCTCCACTCGCTTCGGTTATTTATCGGCATATTCGCCAAACATCCGGGCACATCAGTCGAACCTCGCGTCCATCCAGCGCCTAAATCGCATTTCTTTGCATTCGGGAGGGCGCGGGTTCGACCGAGGCCACCGATATAGAAGGCCCGTTCTTTGGGTGTGTGACGTCACAAAAGTGGGCCCAACTTAGAGCAAGCGAAATAGATACCGCTGTCTCGTAAAGACAGTAAATAAACAAGTGTTATGTTTCATTAAACTTTAATAACTGAAATTCGTTCATAATTTTATTTATTTCAAATTTGAAAACAACTTTTATAAATGATAACAAACATTGTTTTGATTTGCATGTTTTTTATTTTAATTTTAAAAAAACTTGTAAAGGCAACGTTGAGGTACATAAAAAAAACAAATACCATTACATTAAACTTTAATAACTGAAATTCGTTCATAATATATTTTTTTTTAAATTGAAAACATTTTTTTTATAAATGATAAGCAACATTGTTTTGATTTGCATGTTTTTTTTTATTTCAAATTTGAAAACAACTTTTATAAATGATAACAAACATTGTTTTGATTTGCATGTTTTTTATTTTAATTTTTAAAAAACTTGTAAAGGCAACGTTGAGGTACATAAAAAAAACAAATACCATTACATTAAACTTTAATAACTGAAATTCGTTCATAATATATATTTTTTTTAAATTGAAAACATTTTTTTTATAAATGATAAGCAACATTGTTTTGATTTGCATGTTTTTTTTTTATTTTAATTTAAAAAAACTGTAAACTGAATTATGAATAAATGAACAATCAATTATTAGATAAACAAACAAACAAATATAAATAAATATACTAAATATAAATTTGATAAAGTTTAGGTAAATTATAATCAGCATGGTTTTGATTTGCTTTTTTTAAAAATTTCATGATTATTCTGTAAATTTACAATATTGTAATTATCAAGTGATAATTACTTAATACAGGAACAACTGAATTATGAATAAATGAACAATCAATAATTAGATATAAACAGACAAACAAATTACAATAAATATAAATAAATATATTAAATATGAATTATAATCAGCATTGTTTTGATTTGCTTTTTTTTTCAATTTTAATGATTATTCTGTATTTTTACAATATTATATTATATATAAACAGACAGATTACAATAAATATATTAAATATAAATTTGAAACCAAGTTTAGATAAATTATAATCAGCATTGTTTTGATTTGCTTTTTTTTTTCAATTTTAATGATTATTCTGTAAATTTACAATATATACTGAATTATGAATAAATGAACAATCAATAATTAGATATAAACAGACAAACAAATTACAAAAATCAAATAATACTTATTGAAAAATAGGTTATAGATATAAAATTCAGCTGAATGTCTGAAGTTTTCTTTTTTTGCTTAACTTATTAATGATGTTATCATTTTCTCTAGAACAAAAATTATTTAAAAGAGCATTTGTAGAGCTTAAGATAAACATCTTTTCTATTTTTTCAATATTATGACCTTCATCACAAGTGTCAACATTAAAAAGTAGCTCATGGTCTGCCAATACATTCAATGTTATATGCATGGCTAATTTCCTTTGATTTACTGAATGAAGAAAAGAATGATTTTTTATCAGCTTACCAATGACTTTTGTTCACACTCAAAGACTTGCCGTATTGAGATATTATACTGATCACCACTAAGTCGCTGGTATTGCCCAAACCTTGCCTCAAGGTGATCAGTCTGAAATTTGCCAGGTAATATGTATAGCATTTTCAATTCTTCCATGCAATACTTAGTCAGTTCTAGAAATGCATAGGTTGTATGATGCAAAGCAGTGAAGGTTTCTTTTGTTAATTTGCCATTTTTTCCAGAAATGCTATTCCAAGATTCTAACCAGTCACAGAATACAGAAAGAAATCTAAAATTTTCTTCATTTACTCTAAGTGGATTGCAGTATTTATTTCTAAGGCGACAACCTTTATATGGTGTTTTTACATTCATTATTGTCCACCAAATATAAAATATGTTTATATATTCTGCAACTTCTGCAAAATTAGGCAAACATTCCTGTTTTCCTAACGTCAATAATCCCTGAATAGTGTATTCATTGAAAATTTGCAGAACTAAATTAACATTTTGCCTTTCAAGACTAGTAGGATAAAGAGCTTTTGAGGTCAATTTATAACAATATTTCAAAATTGACTGAGATTCCAGGGCATGAAGTTTCTGTAAGGTACAAAATGGGGCACTTTGGATACTATTTAATTCATGATTTCCATTATGACAAAATTTTGGAAAGAGCATGCATTTAGTTGCATCTTTTTGACCAAGCCAATTGTTTCTAATGCATTTTAATATATGGACTGAGTCAAATAGAAAGAAAAGAGGTCGAGACTTAACAAATGGGTGTGGATATACAATCGAAAGCTTTGGTGGATTGCAAAAGTAAGATATAGCCTTTTTATTTATTGCATTATTATCTGTTATGATTGATAATACTTGAAAGCCTATCTCCTCTAAACCAATTATAATACATTTAACAATATTAAATAAATTTTCAGCTTTAAGACATTTAGTTGGCATAACATGCACAACATCCTTATATGGTGAGAATACACTGCTAAGCATAAAAGCAAATGCACTTGTTGCAGCTTCATTTCTATTGTCAGATAAGCCAACAATATTACCACCCTTATAATCAAAATAAGGTTTTAGGTGAATTTCATCAACAAGTAAAGATACTGTAGTGTCTTTCTGTACAAGTAACTTGAATTTGTTTTTAATATACATGAGAAAATTGTTATCATGTTGCTTTAGGATTCATATTTGTTGATAATGTTACTCTTTTAATTGTCGAATAACTAGGTAAAATTATATTTTTGCTATCTCTTAATAATCTATACCCTTTAGGAGAGCAGTTATATAATAATGACGAAAATATCATCATTTCTGTTGAATAATCAAACTTATTCTGTGTTATTAATTTTAGCTGCTCATATATGAATTTTATTGAATTAAATTATTTGCTTGATTCATCTTGTATCAATATAAAAAATGACATGATTAATTTTAGTATAAAAATTATACTAGGGGGATTAGCTTGCTGTTGTTCTGTGTCCATTTTCTTCATGTTTTCTATTAGAGTTTCTAGATCATTCTTATAATTCATATGTTTTGGAATTTTATAATCTCCTATCATATCCATTTTCACATCCCTACAAAATACATGAACTGCAAAATTAGACTCGATTAAAAGAGACAAATTTATTTTTGGATATGGGGTTTTTATGATACTGCATATGATAACTGTTTCTTGCTGCCTAATAACATTCCAGTAATCTCTATCAAGAAAATTTAATTTTCCTACCAGATCATTAATATCATAAAATTTGTTTTGTTTTGTATATGCCAACGCATCCTTAACACTTTCATTTAAAGCACTTTTAAGTGCAGAATTGTCCAGTCGAATTCTTCTAGAATCTGGTGACTCTCTAGAGGTGATTGATGATGATAGATATGAGGAACAGTTTGGGAGAATTCTAGGAATTGCGCCATCACAAAGAGATTTTTTTAAAAGTTTAACTTTAATTGCTGCCCCTGTTTTTTCATCAAATGCTGATGCTTCTCTTCTTATGTCCTCTGGTCGAAAATGTAGTTCACATACCTAAAAATATTGTAAAAATCAAAACCTATTTTAAATCCTTGTAAAAATCTTAAAAGTTTGTCAGCAAAAAATCTACAATATGAAGCATTTTTCTTATAATTCTAGGAAAAATGAAGAGTGTTCTGATATCTTTAAGGAACATAATTTACCAATTCAACAAAAAATTATTAGTGACAAATCTATGTACAAATAAAGAGAGAATTTTTAACATTTATATATTTTTTGAATTAGAATAATGAATAATTATTTTTTGGATAAAATGATTTTGAAAATTTTGATAGATTTGAATCCTTTTTAATCCTTTAATTTTAATCCTTTAATTTTAATCCTAAATTTCAATTGAATTACAATTGTGAATTACAAAGACATGAGATTAATTTAATTACTATTAGAATTATTTTATTATCAATAATTTTGTTATTATTATTATTATTATTATTATTATTATTTTTTACTCCTTTTGAGTTTTCACATCAGCATTAGCTGATGGTCTTTCCAATGGAGTCTGAGTGACAGCAAGTCTCCTCAGGTCTCCAGGACTCTTCTGAGTATTCTGGCAGATTGCAGCAGTTCAGTGTTCTGAATGGTTTCAATACTTCCTCTGATTTCCAAACTTTCCAAACCTTCATTATTAGAATCATTATTATTATTATTATTATTATTATTATTAGAATCAGTATTTTTATGATAATAATAATTTAAATAACAATGATAACAATAATAACTTCAGGGAAATACCATCAGCTGGTGTGAAAAACTAATAATAATGATAGCAATAATTATAACGATTGATACCATCCAGAACACTGTACTGCTGCAATCTGCCAGAATACTCAGAAGAGTCCTGGAGACAAAGGCTAAATTTGCAAATTGTCCTCAATATTTCAAGATTCGTTAAATAAATGAAATTAACTAACCTGACTTACCCCCCCCCCCCAAAAAAAAAGCCAAGTAGGAAAAAAATAGATAAATAAAGTAAATAAATAAAAAAAAGAAAGATTTTTTATTGATGAAATAAAACAATTACTTACCAAAAAAAAAAGTCAAGTATTTTCCAACTTTAGTTCAATAATAATAATGATAACGATAATAATAATAATATCAATAATAATAATAATATCCCTTTTTTATTTGAATAAATTTATATCAAAGTAATTGTGGGATTATTAGACATTAGACAAATATTTACTTTCTCGCATTTAAGACTAACCAAAATAGTCAATTTAATTTAATAGACTCATTTATTTATGAATAAAACTATTCAAAAATATTGTTAGGATTATCAGAATTATTTCTTTTATGTTTATAAAAATATCCCTTTACGAATTTAATGAATTAATATCGAGAATTTCTTTAGAGTTTATTTTTTACTTTACGCTCTTATGTGAAAAAAATTGTTAACTTAAGACAGAGCTTTTAATGTCTTAAACTTGATTTTGTGAATTACAAAGACTTTAAAATACTTCAATTATTGAAGTTTAAATTAAATTTATTTAGTTTTAATACAAAAAAATTACTCACTTTGGAATTCTTTGTAGGTAAAAAATGTTCTCGTCTGATAGTATAAATCCATTATCGCACAAAATTTTATCACGAGGGAAAGAAAAAACACTAACTTTTGGTAAATTTCTATAGTTTCCATTACAAAAAGGCACAACACACTTAAAGGGCATTTTTGTTTATAAATTAAAATAAAATAAAAATAATTGACTGAATAATTACAAGAAAAAGTCGTTGACTATTTGCAAAAAACTTCGAGTTTAGCCACGTGTGGCAAGTCTCGTTTTGCCCCGGTTTGTGTGAAAACAAACTTGGGACTAGATATGATGATATCGCAGTGACGTCAGACTCGATCCATCTGGCCTAGTAATTCTAGTTGGTCTTGGTTCGACTCCAACAGGCAAGACAATGTCTTGCTCTTTTTCTAAATGAGTACGGTAGTACTCGTTCTCCGTCACACTCCCCCCTGATGTCCTCATCACAAAACGTGCAGGTTGGAGCTGGCCTCTTTGTTCGGGCACTCCTTCGGAGTGGGGGAGCTGTGGCTCCATCGTCAGGGGGACCATCCTCATCATCGTCGGTAGCTTCCGAGACACTCGTGTCAGAATCATCATATGGCAGTGCCGATCCCGATCCGCCCCTCTGCTCCTCGTCCTCTGACGAATTATCAGTAATACTGGATGGCACATGCATTCCTGAAACAGGGCTTAAGTTTTTCGCATGGTGAGGGATCCCATCGACGTGCACAGATTGGGGACTGTTAATTCCAGTTACTCGCCCTATCCTGTATTTACTCGTACACCTACTGTGAGGGATTCTCACACACACAGCATCCCCTACTCAATATTGTCCCTGGTCATCTTGCGGTTCAGGGTTGGCCACAGTATCAATACCCTGTATGCGGACAGTGTATTTGTATATAGTGTTGAACGGTGCTGTGGAAGTTAAGACGCTCTTTTGGTGTAACATTATACCAATAAACCGCCTCTCGTATAGTGCATCGTTTCCTTGCCGCAATCCTTTTCACACTTCGGTGGCTCCTTTCTAAAATACTGTTTACCGCTGGTTCGTAGGCACACCGAAATCGGAGCCGTACGCCCCAGTCTTGTAGGAACTGTTGGAAGTGTTGGCTGGTAAATGCGGTCGCATTGTCTGTTAATATCTCAATAGGTGGGCCACGCTCATAGAATACTGACTCCAACTGGCGCACGACGCTTGGTGAGTCTTGCTGGCGAAGAGGTCGCCAGATTGCAAATCGCGAAGGACCACAATCAATGAGCGAGAGATAATGGTTTCCGCCGTAATGAGTGATGTCAACCCCTATCCTACTCCAGTTGTTATCTACATTAAGCTTCCCTTTTCACCAGTGTACAGGCACTGGATCAGTTGACTGGCAAGCCGTACACGTTTTTACTGCCAATCGTACGTCGGCTTTTGAGATAGTTGGGTCCTTCCTCTTAGCAAAATACAGCGTGTGTTTTATTCCTGGGTGTCCACTCTGTTGGTGTATACGTGAAATTTGCTCAATGTTCAGCCGGGGTGCAGATGCTGCGCAGGTAGGCTGGGTGGGCTCAACTTCGATTTTTATACTACTCAGCCACCGGTGTGGTACTCGTGTTAGTTGGTAAGCTTTGTTGGTCTCTGACTTGACTAGAGATACATCCACTTCTAGTCCATACTCTTGAACTAAGTCCACGAGCGTTCCGAGTCGCATTCGTAGTAGCATTTCACTAGCTGCTTTGGTAGTTAGCCGTGCCTTCCCTGTTAGTGCGTCAGACGTCCATCGGTAGACGCAGGCTGAATCGGTCTTAATATGTAGTACCTTTGCCTGCCACTGGAGTGCCAGGTTAACACCTTTTAAAACTACATCGTTCAGCTAAGTTAATGTGTTGCACATTATTCGCTGGACGCAACCAGCTCGCATCTTCAACAACTGATCCGTTAGCTTCTAGCGCAACCCCAGTGGCTAGTGAGCTCACGTCCACCCAAACTGTGAATTCACGCCCGTCGACACATCACTCACCTTTTACGGGATTGTCCTGCTGTATTCTAGTTAACGTGTCTGTCAACATACTGAAAAGGGGAGGGTCCTTCGTTGCATCGTCCCATCCAGTAGTCATTTTGTTGGCACGACGTTTTATATACGCCGCCGCCACGCGGAGCCATCCAAAAACTGGATAATGCCCACAAGCCCCCCACACAATGAGAAGATGGTCCGCCGCATCATGACTGATAGAGAGTCTGGAGTAGCTGCTCCCTGTGTCCATCGTAGTCTACCGCCATCCTTTTGAACGTGCAGTCCCAGCACTCGTGCTCCTTCTTGAAGCCGCTCAGGAGTCTTGCAGGCCAGCCCAAATCTTGCCAGGTGCTCCTTCACCTTATCTGGGGGCGCAAGATGTGTATTGATGAAGACGTCATCAATGTATAACAACGTAGCTCGTTGTATTGTCGGATCCTGGGAGATGTCAGAGTTCATAATGGCTCGCATGATCATCGGCGCAACATTCAAGCCAAATCCCAGGCGCGTGAGACAATACCTCCGTCCCTTCAACATTACTGTCTGAAAGGGCCATAGTGATTTGTGTATGTGAATTTGAAGATAAGCTTTCCTCAAGTCTGATATGGCAACTTCAGATCCCTCACTCCGCCATTCCCGCAACTTCTGTGCACACACATCTGCGTTTGCCGTAAATGCGTCAACGAATCCGTTGAGCTCCCTGTAGTCCATCACGGGCTTCACCTTATTCTTGTTCGGTTGGACTATCGCCATTAACGGAATCAAGGCCTTGTTCTTTTTCGGGATACGGTACCAACCAACCATTCTCCAGCCATAACCCCAGTTCATTTTCATATTCGGCGCGAATATGCTCGACCACAGGGTACTCTGGTACATGATTCTTTAGTGGCTCAGGTGTTTGACCACTCGCCCATTTCCACATTCTTTTGTTGATCAAATACAGCGCTGAAGTTTACTTAAGTGCTAAATAGTTCAATATGTAAAAAGTATTATAATCTTGATTTAACTCTCTCTCACTTTTTGTTCAATTGATTTCTCAAAAGGGTTATAATTTTTTTCTTAAGGTTGTATTGATATTTATGTCATACTAGTAGGACCTGTGGATATACCACAGTATGATAATTTAATCATTACAACGTTTGATATGTTTACTTAAGAGTTATTGCAAAATTGTTCAATATGTAAAAAAGTATAATAATCTAGATTCAACTCTCCCTCACTCTTTTCTTTCTTTCTTTCTTTCTTTCTTTCTTTCTTTCTCTATACAACGGTATTATTGTCGTTTCTTTGGAAATAAACAGGAAGCTTTACTTTTTGTGTGTTTCGCGTAATGTAGACCATTTGGCAATAGCTTGTAAAATCCAGCAAACACGATGCAACTTTTAATGTTTGGGTTGTGTGCTGAATTACCTCATAAGTCGACTTTACTTATGTGTGTTGATGGTTTTTCGATGTGCAGTGTCGATGTATGTAAATACCAAAGGTGTGAAGAAGATGCTATTAACCTTCTCGCTGACCGCTGTCATACTGATTTTAGTCACTCGGATATTTAAAGGCCAAGAGATGCGAAAGAAATCGCCGTTAACAACGCTTCTGATTGGACAGAAAATATCTGTAGTGTTTGCTGACAGATTTAATTGGCTAATGGAACCGACTGTCTTGAAACTATCTGCGAATAAAAACTATTTTAGACATTTGGCTTATGGTCTTCGAATTATGAGGACGATCATATAAAAAAAATGTTGAAAAGGTTCTTGGCCAAACCAAGATGGTATTGATTTTTTTATTGTTATGAGTTTGTATTGTTACGATTCTGTTCGACATTTTAGGCGTTTTGTTGGTAAATTCAGTGGTAGAAAAGTGTGTAGTTAGAGCCGTGGTGTAATGGTTAGCGTCGTAGGAATGGATTTGTCGTCTCGCGTTCAATTCCTAGACGAAGCTACAATTGCCATAGCGCTAATACTCTTGGGAAGTATGAACCCAACTACTCTCACTCCAGCTTTAGTAAATAGTAGTGCAGACTGGGCTCTTTAGCCTTGGTTAGGCAATCAGTCTAGGAGAAGGAAAACTCCGAATTAAAACCTGTTAAATCGGCTTGGGGTGGTCACTACTAGAATAGGCTCAGTTCTAATTACTGATCTATTTCACTAATTGATTTATAATAATGTTGCTCCTTATAGCAGAAGGTCTATTGTATTCCTTGAAATCCTAGGTAGAAAAGGGTGTAGCCTCAGTAGATCTCATTACTTGTAGCGTCCATCTGACAGAAAATCCCTTAGCAACTGATTCGAGGACAGTTGCTAAAGAACCAAAATGATCAAAGACTTTTCTGGGCTCGTTTCTGATTTACCCATTTTACCGGAAGTAGCTGCTGTTGTTATTTGGGAAAGTCCATAAATAAAATGTTGGTGCCTTTGGTTAATCCTTATGATCCTAGGTAGAAAAGATTGTAGTTTAAGTAGGTCTTGTAATGCCAAACTGTTGTATTCCTTGTACTCCTAGATAGAATAATGATGTAGTCTCATTAGATCTCATTGCCTGTAGTGTTCCTTCAGGCAAAAAATCATTTAGTAACTGATTCTAGGACAGTTGCAAAAGATCTTAAATGCTCAAATGCTTTTCTGGTCTCGTTTCTGATTGGCCCATTTCACCGTAAATGCATGTTGCTAATGTTGGGAAGTTTATAAATAGGAGTAGGAATTTGGCGTACGTCTTATACCCAGATTAGTCCAACATTTTTATTCATGTTTTTTTTTTTTGGGTGAGGGTAAGTATTTCTTTAGGAAGCGTCTGAGGAAAATTATTTTAGGGGACTTCAGTTGGGTAAGTTTTGGCGGTAAGTTCTGCAGTTTTTAAGTTGAGATACTCATTCGAAAAGATAAGACAGAACGACAACAATTTCATAGTACCGGTCGCCACACCACCTAGTACCTAACGGAAAACCCATGGCAAGTAAGTAACATAATCCTTCACTTAAATTTAATCTAGACACATATGATTTGTTTAAACCTTGTGTGCGTGAATTTAAATGAACTATCCATTTGGTTTTATTTTCTTTGCGCAAAAAAAGAACCAAATGGATAGTTCATTTCAATTCCCACACATATCGTTTAAACACACACACACACACACACAAACACACATAATATATATATATATATATATATATATATATATATATATATATAACACATACAATATTCCAACCAAGCTATACCACCACAGAGCAGTCCACCACCCGCCCCAAAAAAACCCTCTTTCCTCACCCTTACTTCCGCCACTTTCAATAGAGCGTAGAATCCAGAGTGACAAGGGGCAAACAACATCAACGACAACTAGTCAATTGACCAGCAGGCCGAACAGCGAGCCACAAAAAGAGAAAGAAAAAATTGGACAAACTTATGAACAGTCGTCTATCATAAACCTTCGACTAGAAGGAATGATCCTCGAAATATTTGAGAAATGAATAAAATTAAGAACAGAATATTCATCATTTTGTTTCTGATCTACATTCTTTTTCATTCACTGAAACAACCAAAACTTTTCCCATATATATATATATATATATATATATATATATATATATATATATATATATATATAATGGGAGATATGTGCTTAATTGAAGTCATAAACTAATTTGAAAATTAATTAGTTTATAATTAATGAATTAGGCGAATATATCTGTTTAAATGTACGGCGTAAACAAAAAAGAAAAAGCCAATCTCTGTATGTACATTTTTAGCCCATTATGTCCTCATCAGCAAAGTTATAGACAGGAAGCAGTTTTTGTGTGTGATTCGAAACCTAACTGTCACGCTGACAGGCAGGGATTCTAACCATTACACTAGCTGGTTTCCCAGATTCTTGGTTTGTTTTTAAACTGATACATCCTACATTTTTTTGGAGACTTGCTGCACGACAGTATGAGACAAACTGTTTGCGTACCCTCATACTCATATATATATATATATATATATATATATATATATATATATATATATATATATTATAATGGAGATTCGGTGTCTGTCTCTAACCGAAACTATGTTATTGCTTACGTCAAAATACTCCCAGCAATTGCGTAAGTTTATCAATGAGTATTCAATTCATAGTCAAAATTCTTTATAAATTCAATAAATCTTTCCTGTCTCAGAAAATCTGAATTAGATTTGCCTCAAAACAGCCCATGTTTTTCGAGCGCTCAAAATCCTTCAACATGTCTTATATATCACTAAGAAATAAAGGTAGATTTCATGATATATGGTGTGGTTAATTTGTATACTGGTTTTAACAAAACAGGGTTTAATAAATAATTACTTGGTGTTATTGATCTCTGATGTTGTTTTCTTCTCCAACGTATTAAAATCAATCTTATGAAGGATTTTATATAGAGACCAATAAAAACAATCAAAATAAGTGTAATCTTTTTATATGCGTTCTTATTTAATTTGTATCGTCTTTCTAATCTAATATATTTCATCACATTAAAAACTTAAATACTTACGCCGGAAGAACATATTCTTGCTAGTATATATAATGATTACCATGGCCGTAAGAGCGATCTAACCTTAAGAGAAAACCGAGAGATAATTTGATGGATAAGCATCTAACTGGCAGCCTCGTTTTGGAATCAAACAGTGAAGATAAACAGTAACAGTTTTGCTTAACTCAACTGAGTGGCGTCTGCGACAAAAACGCTCAAGAATCGCACTTTAGATTTTTCAAAATTTTCGTTAAGGTTTTTACCTCTTCAAAAGGTCGAGGGAAAAACGAAGATAAACGCTGGTTAAGTTTATTGCTAACATAACACACACACACACACACACACACCACACACACACACACACAACACACACATAGAAAGAGAGAGAGTGATGGGGGACAGACAGAGACAGAGAGAGAGGTGAAGGAGTGTGTGTGTGTGTGTGAGAAAGTGAAAGAAAGAGAAAGAGAGAGAGGGAAATTAAAAGAGAAGAAAGGAAGAGAGAGTAAAAGAGCCAGAGAGAGAGAGAGAGAGAGAGAGAGAGAGAGAGAGAGAGAGAGAGAGAGAGAATACGCAAATGCTGAAAATATGTGAATAATTCCAGAAATTCTATTAATATTTAGAATTCTGAATGACGTCAGATATTATCTCCATGACGTCATATCTCTGATATTTCAAGTACAAAATGGTCGCTAAAGGGTAAATCTTATTTACATAAACAGAACGTCTACAATGAATGGCCAAAATCCTTACTTTTTGTTTTCATCTATGACATACCCAGGGACCCCAAACCTTCAGAGTTTCTTGCCTTACCCTTACCTTTAGTCATTTTGTGTGCCAACATCGTAATCCAGTGAGGGTGAGGAAGAGCACGATCCGGCAACCCTTCCAGTGGAAAATAGATACTACGTTATCCTAACTGAGATTTATTTATACTTTATCACTGACAATGAACATATTTTAGTTTTAGATATACCCCCCCCCCACTCATACTCACATACGCATATGTATATCTTATTATAATGGAGATTGGGTGTCTTTCTGTAACCAAAACTACGTCGCTGCTTATGTCACAATAACCTCAGGAATACCATAAGTTTATGTATGAGTATTTTGTCGATTGTCAAAATCATTAATACATAGAATAAATTGTATTATAAACTATGTTCTATGAAAATCTAAGTTAGATTTGCCTCAAAACAGCCCATTTTATTAGAGTGTTTAACATCCTATAATGTGTCTTATATATCATAAGAAATAAACGGTTATATAAATAATAAGGTTATATGAATATAATATTTAAAAAATTAAAAATCATTTTGCTAAAATTTTCAATTAAGTAAAAATAATTTTTTTAAAAACTGACCCGTCCTATATATAAGCCAGCTGTTAAATTAACATACGAATAAAGTGGAAAGTTCAATCTACACTCACACTCTCCAATCTCTCTCTTTAATTTCACAGGGAAAACTAGCATATATAAGGAGTAACAATCAAAGATATATATAGAGAGGGGAAAATGACTCATAGAATGTTGAAGTAATAACGGGCGATCTTCGACGTAATTGCAAATTACGATTAATTAGAACCAAATAAAATGATTTTTCCAAACATACATAGTTCTCTAAAACTAAGGACTATTTAGGGATGTATTTTTGTGTCATTTAACTAAATAGGAAAAAATGCCTTTAGAAACAAGCATTGATCCACTCAACTTTAGTATAATAATAGATATATCTAAAGTATTTCCTAGCTGGATATATCCCTTTTTAAACCAACCAATCACTGGCACGCAGTTGTTGGTGATAAGAGGAGGGAAGTTACTTGATAAGTAACTGAAATTCACCAGAAAGCGAACAGACTGTATGATGCCCCTCGAGCCAACAGCAAAACCGACGAGAAGTTCAACTCTATTGTTGTTTTGTTATGTTTTTTATTTGGGGTCATCAGGAGAGAATGTGCACCATTTCGGGGCCTTCCCTCTCAACGATTTTTATTTGCATACCTGCCCCCACCCTCACTGATGTGAGGCCCCACAAAATATATTCAGTATATTGTACAATCAAATATACCAATCAAATTGTATATATATATATATATATATATATTATATATATATTATATATACATAACTCAATATATATATATATATATTATATATATATGTGGTGTGTGTGTGTGTGTGTGTGTGTGTAGTGTTTGTTGTGTGTTGTGTGTGTGTGTGTGTGTTTATAGGTGTATTAATTCCATTTCGCACAATTTATATATATATATATATATATATGTATATATGTATATATATGTATAATATATATGTAATATAGTATGTGTGTTATATATGCATTATAATTTTCTAACATGCACATACACAACACACATATATATATATATTTTTATACTACACACATACTATGTTTCTTAAAATAAATCTTTATTATTATTTATGTTCCCACATAATATTTAAAATATGTTTAATTACCTGTGGAGATTTGTACCAATGTTGTACAGGGATGGTGAACATGTGGAGATTGTTTGAAATTATATCATAAATTTACTTTCATAAAAGGCGTACATTTTTTTATTACTTTGTATATGGTATTTATACTCAACCTCTCCAACCAGATCGGTTGCTGTGGATTAAATACATGTTAGATTTTTAGCGAGATTAACAGGTTCAATTCGAATTATTCTTTTTCATAGACTAGCTGATATAGCCAAGGTAAAAGAACGTTAACTCTACTAATTAACAGATTGCTAGAGGAAGAATAGGGATTTATACCTTTTTCAAATGAGTAATTGGTGTTGTGTGAGAATGCAAACAGCCTCATTCAGGATTTGAACTCGGCTCCCCGAGTCTATTGAATCACTCTGTCTATGATATATATATAATTTATGATCAATATAGTGACTTTCATTAATATATATATATATATATATATATATATATATTATAGTATAGGTCATCCACAGACATGTGTTTTCGACTTATCAAGTCTCTTCAGTGTGAGCTAGCATTTTGCAAATATATATATATAAAGGGTTTTATAATTTTGCTTGAAGCATTGAGTACATATTGAGTTTGGAGGTTGGTTTTGAAGGCTATCACAATGCAGGTGTCAAGAAAAAAATAAGGTAACATGTGTTGGTTTGTAACCTGTGATTTTATTCTTAAATATTAATATTTTCAAGCTAAAATCTCTTCTTCAGAAGAACACTTTTCATTTAACTAAAAATGCCAATAGAAAGACGACAAGTACTTCAGTTCCAGTGTTCTTCTGAAAGAGATTTATATGTCGAAATATTAATAGTAAGAATAAATCACAGGTTAACAAACAACACCATTGTTACCTTATTTTTTCTTTACACCTGCCATGTGATAGCCTTCAAAACCAACCTCCAAACTAATATGTACTCAATGCTTCAAGCAAATTATAAAACCCTTTTATATATATATATTTGCAAAATGTCTAGCCACACTGAAGAGACTTGATAAGTCGAAACACATGTCTGTGGATGACCCTATATATATATATATATATATATATATATATATATATATATTAATGAAAGTCATATATTGATCATAAATTATATATATATCATAGACAGAGTGATTCAATAGACTCGGGGAGCCGAGTTCAAATCCTGAATGAGGCTGTTTGCATTTTCACAACACCAATACTCATTTGAAAAGGTATAAATCCACCTATTCTTCCTCTAGCAATCGTTAAATAGTGAGTTAGACGGGGTTCTTTTACCTTGGTATATCAGCTAGTCTATGAAAAGAATAATTCTGAATTGACCTGTTAATCTCCGCTAAAAATCTAACATTGTATTTAATCCACAGCAACCGATCGTGGTTGGAGAGGTTGAGTAAATACATATACAAAGTAATAAAAAATGTTACGCCTTTTATGAAAGTAAATTTATGAATTATAATTTCAACAATCTCCACATGTTCACCTTCCCTGTCGAAACACATTGGTAACAATCTCCCACAGTATAAACATATTTTAAATATTTATGGGGATAAATATAATATAAGATACTTATTAGAAATTATATACATAATAATATATGTGTGTGGTATGTGTGTATGTTAAAAATTATAATACATATATATGTGTGGTGTGTATTGTGCATGTTAGAAAATTATATGCATATATATACACACATATATATTTATACTATTATATATACATAATATATAATTATTACATATATATATATAATATATATATATAAATTGGTGCGAAATGGATTATACACCTAAAACACAACACACACAACCCAACACACACACAAACACATACACAACACACACACACAACCACCACACACATATTATATATATATATATATATATATGAGTATTGTATATATAATCTATATATATTATATATAATATATACGTATATTATACAATTTGATTGGTATTATTTGATTGTACAATATACTGAATATATTTTGTGGGGCCTCACATCAGTGAGGGTGGGGGGCAGGTATGCAAAATAAATCGTTGAGAGGAAGGCCCCGAAATGGTGCACATTCTCTCCTGATGAGCCCAAAATAAACATAACAAAACAAACAATAGAAGTTGAACTTCTCGTCGGTTTTGCTGTTGCTCGAGGGGCATCATACAGTCTGTTCGCTTTCTGGTGAATTTCAGTTACTTATCAAGTAACTTCCCTCTCTTATCACCAACAACTGCGTGCCAGTGAATTGGTTGGTTAAAAAGGGATATATCCAGCTAGGGGAAATACTTTAGATATATCTATTATTATACTAAAGTTGAGTGGATCAATGCTTGTTTTGCTAAAAGGCATTTTTTTCCTATTTAGTTAAATGACACAAAATACATCCCTAAATAGTCTTAGTTTTAGACTATGTTATGTTTGGAAAAATCATTTTATTTGGTTCTAATTAATCGTAATTTGCAATTACGTCGAAGACTCGCCCGTCTATTACTTCACATTCTATGAGTCATTTTCCCCTCTCTATATATATCTTGATTGATTACTCCTTATATATGCTAGTTTTCCCTGTGAAATTAAAGAGAGAGATTGGAGAGTGTGAGTGGTAGATTGAACTTTCCACTTTATTCGTATGTTAATTTAACAGCTGGCTTATATATAGGACGGGTCAGTTTTTAAAAAAATTATTTTTTTACTTAATTGAAAATTTTAGCAAAATGATTTTAATTTTTTAAATTATTATTATTCATATAACCTTATTATTTATATAACCTTTATTTCTTAGTGATATATAAGACACATTATAGGATGTTAAACACTCTAATAACATGGGCTGGTTTTGAGGCAAATCTAACTTAGATTTTCATAGAGACATAGTTTTTAAATACAATTTATTCTATGTATTTAAGATTTTGACAATCGACAAAATACTCATACAAAACTTATGGTATTCCTGAGGTTATTGTGACATAAGCAGCGACGTAGTTTTTGGTTACAGAAAGACACCAATCTCCATTATAATAAGATATACATATGCGTATGTGAGTATGAGTGGGGGGGTATATCTAAAACTATAAATATGTTCATTGTCAGTGATAAAGTATAAATAAATCTCAGTTAGGATAACGTAGTATCTATTTTCCACTGGAAGGGTTGCCGGATCGTGCTCTTCCTCCACCCTCACTGGATTACGATGTTGGGCACACAAATGACTAAAGGTAAGGGTAAGGCAAGAAACTCTGAAGGTTTGGGGTCCCTGGTATGTCATAGATGAAAACAAAAAGTAAGGATTTTGGCCATTCATTGTAGACGTTCTGTTTATGTAAATAAGATTTACCCTTTAGCGACCATTTTGTACTTGAAATATCAGAGATATGACGTCATGGAGATAATATCTGACGTCATTCAGAATTCTAAATATTAATAGAATTTCTGGAATTATCACATATTTTCAGCATTTGCGTATTCTCTTCTCTTCTCTCTCTCTCTCTCTCTCTCTCTCTCTCTCTCTCTCTCTCTCTGGCTCTTTTACTCTCTCTTTTTCTCTTTCTTTCTCTTTAATTCCCTTCTCTCTTTCTCTTTCTTTCACTTTCTCACACACACACACACACTCCTTCACCTCTCTCTCTGTCTTCTGTCTCCCCTCACTCTCTCTCTTTCTATGTGTGTGGTGTGTGTGTGTGTGTGTGTGTGTGTGTGTGTGTGTGTGTTATGTTAGCAATAACTTTAACCAGCGTTTATCTTCGTTTTTCCCTCGACCTTTTGAAGAGGTAAAAACCTTAACGAAAATTTGAAAAATCTAAAGTGCGATTCTTGAGCGTTTTTTGTCGCAGACGCCACTCAGTTGAGTTAAGCAAAACTGTTACTGTTTATCTTCACTTGTTGATTCCAAAACGAGGCTGCCCAGTTAGATGCTTATCCATCAAATTATCTCTCGGTTTTCTCTTAAGGTTAGATCGCTCTTACGGCTCATGTAATCATTATATATACTAGCAAGAATATGTGTTCTCCGGCGTAAGTATTTAAGTTTTAATGTGATGAAATATATTGATTAGGAAAGACGATACAAATTAAATAAGAACGCATATAAAAAGATTACACTTATTTTGATTGTTTTTTATTGGTCTCTATATAAAATCCTTCATAAGATTGATTTTAATACGTTGGAGAAGAAAACAACATCAAGATCAATAACACCAAGTAATTATTTATTAAACCCTGTTTGTTAAAACCAGTATACAAATTAACCAAACCCATATATCATGAAATCTACCTTTATTTCTTAGTGATATATAAGACATGTTGAAGGATTTTGAGCGCTCGAAAACATGGGCTGTTTTGAGGCAAATCTAATTCAGATTTTCTGAGACAGGAAAGATTTATTGAATTTATAAAGAATTTTGACTATGAATTGAATACTCATTGATAACTTACGCAATTGCTGGGAGTATTTTGACGTGAGCAATAACATAGTTTCGGTTAGAGACAGCACCGAATCTCATTATATATATATATATATATATATATATATATATATATATTGTATATATGATGAGTATGAGGGTACGCAAACAGTTTTGTCTCATACTGTCGTGCAGCAAGTCTCCAAAAAATGTAGGATGTATCAGTTTAAAAACAAACCAAGAATCTGGGAAACCAGCTAGTGTAATGGTTAGAATCCCTGCCTGTCAGCGTGACAGTTAGGGTTCGAATCACACACAAAACTGCTTCCTGTCTATAACTTTGCTGATGAGACATAATGGGCTAAAATGTACATACAGAGATTGGCTTTTTCTTTTTTTGTTTACGCCGTACATTTAAACAGATATATTCGCCTAATTCATTAATTATAAACTAATTAATTTTCAAATTAGTTATGACTTCAATTAAGCACATATTCTCCCATATATATATATATATATATATATATATATATTATATAATATAATATATATATTGGGAAAAGTTTTGGTTGTTTCAGTGAATGAAAAAGAATGTAGATCAGAAACAAAATGATGAATATTCTGTTCTTAATTTTATTCATTTCTCAAAATATTTCGGGATCATTCCTCTTAGTCGAAGGTTATGATAGACTGACTGTTCAAAGTTTGTCCAATTTTTTCTTCTCTTTTTGTGGCTCGCTGTTCGGCCTGCTGGTCAATTTGACTAGTTGTCGTTGATGTTGTTTTGCCCCTTGTCACTCTGGATTCTACGCTCTATTGAAAGTGGCGGAAGTAAGGGTGAGGAAAGGAGGGTTTTTTTTGGGGGCGGGTGTGGACTGCTCTGTGGGTGGTATAGCTTGGTTGGAATATTTGTATGTGTTTATATATATATATATATATATATAATATATATAATATATATATATATATGTGTGTGGTTGTGTGTGTGTGTGTGGTGTGTGTTTAAACGAATATGTGTGGGAATTGAAATGAACTATCCATTTGGTTTTTTTTTTTGCGCAAAGAAAATAAAACCAAATGGATAGTTCATTTAAATTCACGCACACAAGGTTTAAACAAATCATATGTGTCTAGATTAAATTTAAGTGAAGGGATTATGTTACTTACTTGCCATGGGTTTTCCGTTAGGTACTAGGTGGTGTGGCGACCGGTACTATGAAATTGTTGTCGTTCTGTCTTATCTTTTCGAATGAGTATCTCAACTTAAAAACTGCAGAACTTACCGCCAAAACTTACCCAACTGAAGTCCCCTAAAATAATTTTCCTCAGACGCTTCCTAAAGAAATACTTACCCCTCACCCAAAAAAAAACAATGAATAAAAAATGTTGGACTAATCTGGGTATAAGACGTACGCCAAATTCCTACTCCTATTTATAAACTTTCCCAACATTAGCAACATGCATTTACGGTGAAATGGGCCAATCAGAAACGAGACCAGAAAAGCATTTGAGCATTTAAGATCTTTTGCAACTGTCCTAGAATCAGTTACTAAATGGATTTTTTGCCTGAAGGAACACTACAGGCAATGAGATCTAATGAGACTACATCATATTCTATCTAGGAGTACAAGGAATACAACAGATTTGGCATTACAAGACCTACTTAAACTACAATCTTTTCTACCTAGGATCATAAGGATTAACCAAAGGCACCAACATTTTATTTATGGACTTTCCCAAATAACAACAGCAGCTACTTCCGGTAAAATGGGTAAATCAGAAACGAGCCCAGAAAAGTCTTTGATCATTTTGGTTCTTTAGCAACTGTCCTCGAATCAGTTGCTAATGGGATTTTCTGTCAGATGGAACGCTACAAGTAATGAGATCTACTGAGGCTACACCCTTTTCTACCTAGGATTTCAAGGAATACAATAGACCTTCTGCTATAAGGAGCAACATTATTATAAATCAATTAGTGAAAATAGATCAGTAATTAGAAACTGAGCCTATTCTAGTAGTGACCACCCCAAGCCGATTTAACAGGTTTTAATTCGGAGTTTCCTTCTCCTAGACTGATTGCCTAACCAAGGCTAAAGAGCCCAGTCTGCACTACTATTTACTAAAAGCCTGGAGTGGAGAGTAGTTGGGTTCATACCTTTCCAAGAGTATTAGCGCTATGGCAATGTAGCTTCGTCTAGGAATTGAACGCGGGACGACAAATCCATTTCCTACGACGCTAACCATTACACCACGGCCTCTAACTACACACTTTTCTACCACTGAATTTACCAACAAACGCCTAAAATGTCGAACAGAATCGTAACATACAAACTCATAACAATAAAAAAATCAATACCATCTTGGTTTGGCCAAGAACCTTTCAACATTTCTTTTTATATGATCGTCCTCATAATTCGAAGACCATAAGCCAAATGTCTAAAATAGTTTTATTCGCAGATAGTTTCAAGACAGTCGGTTCCATTAGCCAATTTAAATCTGTCAGCAAAACACTACAGATATTTTCTGTCCAATCAGAAGCGTTGTTAACGGCGATTTCTTTCGCAATCTCTGGCCTTTAAATATCCGAGTGACTAAATCAGTAGTGACAGCGGTCAGCGAGAAGGTTAATAGCATCTTCTTCACACCTTTGGATTTACATACATCGACACTGCACATCGAAAAACCATCAACACACATAAGTAAAGTCGACTATGAGGTAATTCAGCACACAACCCAAACATTAAAGTTGCATCGTTGCTTGCTGGATTTTACCAAGCTATTGCCAAATGGTTCTACATTACGCGAAACACACAAAAAGTTAAAGCTTCCTGTTTATTTCCAAAGAAACACAATAATACCGTTGTATAGAGAAAGAAATAAAGAAAGAAAGAAAAAGAGTGAGGGAGAGTTGAATCTAGATTATTATACTTTTATTTACATATTGAACTATTTAAACAAATAACTCTTAAGTAAAACATATCAAACGTTGTAATGATTAAAATATCATTACTGTGTATATCCACAGGTCCTACTAGTAGACATAATATCATACAACCTTAAGAAAAAAATTATAACCTTTTGAGAAATCAATTGAACAAAAGTGAGAGAGAGTTAAATCAAATTATATACTTTTTACATATTGAACTATTTAGCACTTTAAAGAACTTCAGCGCTGTATTTGATCAACAAAAGAATGTGGAAATGGGCGACGCGGTCAAACACCTGAGCCACTAAAGAATCATGTACCAGAGTACCCTGTGGCCGAGCATATTCGCGTCGAATATGAAAATGAACTGGGGGTTATGGCTGGAGAATGGTTGGTTTGGTACCGTATCCCGAAAAAGAACAGGCCTTGATTCGTTAATGGCGATAGTCCAACCGAACAAGAATAAGGTGAGGCCCGTGATGACTACAGGAGCTCAACGGATTTGTTGACGCGTTTACGGCAAACGTAGATGTATGTGCACAGAAGTTGCGGAGAATGGCGGCGTGAGGGATCTGAAGTTGCCATATTAGACTTGAGCTTATCTTCAAGTTCACATACACAAATCACTATGGCCCTTTCAGACAGTAATGTTTAAGGACGGATTATGTCTCACGCGCCTGGGATTTGGCTGAATGTTGCGCCGATGATCATGCGAGCCATTATGAACTCTGACATCTCCCAGGATCCGACAATACAACGAGCTACGTCGTTATACATTGATGACGTCTTCGTCAAATACACATCTTGCGCCCCCAGATAAGGTGAAGGAGCACCAGGCAAGATTTGGGCTGGCCTGCAAGCTCCTGGCGGCTTGAAGAAGGAGCACGAGTGCTGGGACTGCACGTTCAAAATGATGGCGGTAGACTACGATGGACACGGGAGCAGCTACTCCAGACTCTCTATCAGTCATGATGCGGCGGACCATCTTCTCATTGGCGGGGGCTTGGGCATTATCCAGTTTTTGGATGGCTCCGTGGCGGCGGCGTATATAAACGTCGTGCCAACAAAGTGACTACTGGATGGGACGATGCAACGAAGGACCCTCCCCTTGTCGGTATGTTGACAGACACGTTAACTAGAATACAGCAGGACAATCCCGTAAAAGGTGAGTGATGTGTCGACGGGCGTGAATTCACAGTTTGGGTGGACGTGAGCTCACTAGCCACTGGGGTTGCGCTAGAAGCTAACGGATCAGTTGTTGAAGATGCGAGCTGGTTGCGTCCAGCGAATAATGTGCAACACATTAACTTAGCTGAACTTGATGTAGTTTTAAAAGGTGTTAACCTGGCACTCCCAGTGGCAGGCAAGCATACTACATATTAAGACCGATTCAAGCCTGCGTTCTACGATGGACGTCTGACGCACTCAAACAGGGAAGGCACGGCTAACACCAAAGCAGCTAGTGAAATGCTACTACGAATGGCGACTCGGAACGCTCGTGGATAGTTCAAGAGTATGGACTAGAAGTGGAGTATCTCTAGTCAAGTCAGAGACCAACAAAGCTACACGAGTACCACACCGGTGGCTGCGTAGTATTAAAACCGAAGTTGAGCCCACCCAGCCTACCTGCGCAGCATCTGCACCCCGGGCTAGAACATTGAGAAATTAAGCCTTCCCATTCACACTGTAAACCGCTATTTTGTTGTATATATAAATACAATTGCATGTTATTAGTATGTAGATATGGTCAACAGTATTAATAATGTAAAACAATTTTATTAATAACTGAGGTTTAAATAAACATAAATTCATGGTTAATGTGACGTCAATAACTAAGGGAATTGTGACTT
>CM042156.1:60177960-60182960 GCA_023376005.1 Doryteuthis pealeii
TGAGATTAAAATCAAGACACAAAACCCGACTGATGTTTGAATGAACTGTGATTTTATTGCATTTCCAAAACACTGTTAAATGCTGCAATAAAGGAGTATAAAACAACAATTGATAACTTACAATAAGGGGTCTTACAAATTCAAGAAATTTCACGGGAAATTTGGGAAAATAAATAACCAGTGTCAAGTATTACTAAGACCAATTCTTTATAGAACAAATTTCTATCAAAATCTTTTAACTGCCAATAGCCTGGGTGGAAGTCAGGCTGCCCTGTGGGAACTTTAATAGAACCTAAAGGGGCTAGGTGGTGTTGCATTTTGGGATGTCTAACAGATATTAGTCCCTATGTAGTTGTTTCCCTTGCACTGTCCACGTTGAATGGTTAATGTACAGGTCTGTCTAAAAAGGGGGAAAGGAATATGTCTAGCTGATTGGCGCACCCTAAGGCGACAGCTACAACTACGTCTTACAGGGGCTATTACATGATAGGGTGCCTTGCAGATATTAGTCCCTACGTAGTTGTTTCCCTTTCACTGTCCACGTTGAATGGTTAATGTACAGGTCTGTCTAAAAAGGGGGAAAGGAACATGTCTAGCTGATTGGCGCACCCTAAGGCGACAGCTACAACTACGTCTTACAGGGGCTATTACATGATAGGGTGCCTTGCAGATATTAGTCCCTACGTAGTTGTTTCCCTTTCACTGTCCACGTTGAATGGTTAATGTACAGGTCTGTCTAAAAAGGGGGAAAGGAACATGTCTAGCTGATTGGCGCACCCTAAGGCGACAGCTACAACTACGTCTTACAGGGGCTATTACATGATAGGGTGCCTTGCAGATATTAGTCCCTACGTAGTTGTCTCCCTTTCACTGTCCATGTTGAATGGTTAATGTACAGGTCTGTCTAAAAAGGGGGAAAGGAACATATCTAGCTGATTGGCGCACCCTAAGGCGACAGCTACAACTACGTCTTACAGGGGCTATTACATGATAGGGTGCCTTGCAGATATTAGTCCCTACGTAGTTGTTTCCCTTTCACTGTCCACGTTAAATGGTTAATGTACAGGTCTGTCTAAAAAGGGGGAAAGGAACATGTCTAGCTGATTGGCGCACCCTAAGGCGATAGCTACAAACCTACCAAGCCAAAATCAACACCTTGCGAACGGTTATATTTAAATTCATTAGTTTACAACTTCACTAACATATCGTTCTGACTAATCTCCTGACAGAAGTCTTAACTATCCCACAGTTGTCATAACAACATCGTCAATAGCAAATTTGATGTTATTTATAACGGGCGGCAATCATTGAATAAATAAAACGAAAAATGGTTTTTGAAAGATGTGAATATTTTTAGGATGCCATGTTTATTTTCAAAGTCCACCGAACTTGTTCTTATGCTTTTTGTTGTTATTTTCGCTCAGATTGTTTACTCGTTTTTAACTAAATCAAGGATCGACAAACTTTTTTCACGATGGGCCGGATAATTGAAAAAATAACGAGCGCAGGCCACATCATTATTGTGTTCAATACTTGCTAGCCAGAACGAAAGCTCTGAGAAAAAGATGTAAAACAAAATTTATCTTTCCATGTAATATTCATGGATAAGTGCCCCAAAACAAATTTAACCAACATATTTATTTTCAAAACATTATCAAAGAAGGCAACATTAGCAGAAAGGTTTAGTGAGATTTGTGAAATTGAAGTGTTTCTTTCAAGATATCTTCGATGTTTGGTTTGGAATTGCTACATCCAATCAAAAGAATTGCTTTCAAATGTTTATCAGTCAATTTCGTTTGATGGGTTTGTTGAATTAAAAAAAAATTCTTATGCATGGTCGTCTACAAAGCGTTTCTTTACTGACTGCAGTCTTGCGTAGGTCAACTACTTGTTCCAACGCTCCACTCGCTTCGGTTATTTATCGGCATATTCGCCAAACATCCGGGCACATCAGTCGAACCTCGCGTCCATCCAGCACCTAAATCGCATTTCTTTGCATTCGGGAGGGCGCGGTTTTGACTCTAACAGGCAAGACAATGTCTTGCTCTTTTTCTAAATGAGTACGGTAGTACTCGTTCTCCGTCACACTCCCCCCTGATGTCCTCATCACAAAACGTGCAGGTTGGAGCTGGCCTCTTTGTTCGGACACTCCTTCGGAGTGGGGGAGCTGTGGCTCCATCGTCAGGGGGACCATCCTCATTATCGTCGGTAGCTTCCGAGACACTCGTGTCAGAATCATCATATGGCGGTGCCGATCCCGATCCGCCCCTCTGCTCCCCGTCCTCTGACGAATTATCAGTAATACTGGATGGCACATGCATTCCTGAAACAGGGCTTAAGTTTTTCGCATGGTGAGGGATCCCATCGACCTGCACAGATTGGGGACTGTTAATTACAGTTACTCGCCCTATCCTGTATTTACTCGTACACCTACTGTGAGGGATTCTCACCCACACAGCATCCCCTACTCAATATTGTCCCTGGTCATCTTGCGGTTCAGGGTTGGCCACAGTATCAATACCCTGTATGCGGACAGTGTATTTGTATATAGTGTTGAACGGTGCTGTGGAAGTTGAGACGCTCTTTTGGTGTAACATTATACCAATAAACCGCCTCTCGTATAGTGCATCGTTTCCTTACCGCAATCGTTTTCACACTTCGGTGGCTCCTTTCTAAAATACTGTTTCCCGCTGGTTCGTAGGCACACCGAAATCGGAGCCGTACGCCCCAGTCTTGTAGGAACTGTTGGAAGTGTTGGCTGGTAAATGCGGTCACATTGTCTGTTAATATCTCAATAGGTGGGCCACGCTCATAGAATACTGACTCCAACTGGCGCACAACGCTTGGTGAGTCTTGCTGGCGAAGAGGTTGCCAGATTGCAAATCGCGAAGGACCACAATCAATGAGCGAGAGATAATGGTTTCCGCCGTAATGAGTGATGTCAACCCCTATCCTACTCCAGTTGTTATCTACATTAAGCTTCCCTTTTCGCCAGTGTACAGGCACTGGATCAGTTGACTGGCAAGCCGTACACGTTTTTACTGCCAATCGTACGTCGGCTTTTGAGATAGTTGGGTCCTTCCTCTTAGCAAAATACAGCGTGTGTTTTATTCCTGGGTGTCCACTCTGTTGGTATATACGTGAAATTTGCTCAATGTTCAGCCGGGGTGCAGATGCTGCGCAGGTAGGCTGGGTGGGCTCAACTTCGGTTTTTATACTACTCAGCCACCGGTGTGGTACTCGTGTAGCTTTGTTGGTCTCTGACTTGACTAGAGATACATCCACTTCTAGTCCATACTCTTGAACTAAGTCCACGAGCGTTCCGAGTCGCATTCGTAGTAGCATTTCACTAGCTGCTTTGGTAGTTAGCCGTGCCTTCCCTGTTAGTGCGTCAGACGTCCATCGGTAGACGCAGGCTGAATCGGTCTTAATATGTAGTACCTTTGCCTGCCACTGGAGTGCCAGGTTAACACCTTTTAAAACTACATCAAGTTCAGCTAAGTTAATGTGTTGCACATTATTCGCTGGACGCAACCAGCTCGCATCTTCAACAACTGATCCGTTAGCTTCTAGCGCAACCCCAGTGGCTAGTGAGCTCACGTCCACCCAAACTGTGAATTCACGCCCGTCGACACATCACTCACCTTTTACGGGATTGTCCTGCTGTATTCTAGTTAACGTGTCTGTCAACATACCGACAAGGGGAGGGTCCTTCGTTGCATCGTCCCATCCAGTAGTCACTTTGTTGGCACGACGTTTTATATACGCCGCCGCCACGCGGAGCCATCCAAAAACTGGATAATGCCCACAAGCCCCCCGCACAATGAGAAGATGGTCCGCCGCATCATGACTGATAGAGAGTCTGGAGTAGCTGCTCCCCGTGTCCATCGTAGTCTACCGCCATCATTTTGAACGTGCAGTCCCAGCACTCGTGCTCCTTCTTCAAACCGCCCAGGAGTCTTGCAGGCCAGCCCAAATCTTGCCTGGTGCTCCTTCACCTTATCTGGGGGCGCAAGATGTGTATTGACGAAGACGTCATCAATGTATAACGACGTAGCTCGTTGTATTGTCGGATCCTGGGAGATGTCAGAGTTCATAATGGCTCGCATGATCATCGGCGCAACATTCAAGCCAAATCCCAGGCGCGTGAGACAATAACTCCGTCCCTTAAACATTACTGTCTGAAAGGGCCATAGTGATTTGTGTATGTGAACTTGAAGATAAGCTCAAGTCTAATATGGCAACTTCAGATCCCTCACGCCGCCATTCTCGCAACTTCTGTGCACATACATCTACGTTTGCCGTAAACGCGTCAACAAATCCGTTGAGCTCCCTGTAGTCCATCACGGGCCTCACCTTATTCTTGTTCGGTTGGACTATCGCCATTAACGGAATCAAGGCCTTGTTCTTTTTCGGGATACGGTACCAACCAACCATTCTCCAGCCATAACTCCAGTTCATTTTCATATTCGGCGCGAATATGCTCGGCCACAGGGTACTCTGGTACATGATTCTTTAGTGGCTCAGGTGTTTGACCGCTCGCCCATTTCCACATTCTTTTGTTGATCAAATACAGCGCTGAAGTTTACTTAAGTGCTAAATAGTTCAATATGTAAAAAGTATTATAATCTTGATTTAACTCTCTCTCACTTTTTGTTCAATTGATTTCTCAAAAGGGTTATAATTTTTTTCTTAAGGTTGTATTGATATTTATGTCATACTAGTAGGACCTGTGGATATACCACAGTATGATAATTTAATCATTACAACGTTTGATATGTTTACTTAAGAGTTATTGTTAAATAGTTCAATATGTAAATAAGTATAATAATCTAGATTCAACTCTCCCTCACTCTTTTCTTTCTTTCTTTATTTCTTTCTCTATACAACGGTATTATTGTCGTTTCTTTGGAAATAAACAGGAAGCTTTACTTTTTGTGTGTTTCGCGTAATGTAGACCATTTGGCAATAGCTTGTAAAATCCAGCAAGCACGATGCAA
>CM042156.1:60190460-60228695 GCA_023376005.1 Doryteuthis pealeii
GCAGTATGATGCTATCCGTTCAGTCAACAGGTCGACCGCTGGTTGACTGTACTGATATAGAGCGGTAACGTGCTAAATGCCTGCAATGACTTCGTCAGAGTTGCTGACTGTCCAGGGAGAGTCGCTAATATTGGTTTCAGTATTTTTGAAAGGAGCCATGATGTCTTATATAGTGGTCCTTCCACACTGACTATTGGTCTAATTTGCGTGTTGAATTGGTTTATGTGTTTTATTAGATGGTAAAACCTTGTAGGGTGCTATTTTGCTAGTAAAGTTGTTCTGTATCTGTTGGGGAGTTTCTATTTTGCAGAATTTTGGTCCATTGGTGTTTATGCGGTTTTCTATTTGGGTATAACCTCTGTATAGAGTTCGTTGTTGTTTAGGTGTTCGAATGCCAAGTTGTTGTTACGTATCCTTAGGGATTATGCAGAACTCTTTTCCTTTATCAGAGGCAGGTAAATTATTCTTTCTCTTTTAGTTTTTTAATGTGTTGTGTTGTGCTTTAGAAGGTGGGTGTTATTTTTTGTTTCCTTTTATGATTTGAATATTGTTTTTTGAGTCTAGATATTTTGAATCTAGTACTTGGTTGGCTGGATGTAGTGGGTATCTAATGTGTAAGTGGAGTTGGTTGTTTTTATTTGTTGTATCTGTAGTGTTATCGATGAAGGTTAGCCATTTTAGTTGATATGCAGTTCGACAAAAGTTCGTCTCAAGGTCCAGTAGTAGTTTGTCATTTATTTTTTGAGACAAATATAAATAGACTAAGTAGCTCCTTTTCTTCATTAGTTAGGGAGTGTGATAGTCCGTAACACGTGGCTGTTTGTGGTATTGTGTTGTGTGGTTCATCTTTAAAGTCATTCGTTTTTCCTGCATATTGCGTTGTGTGTTTGCGTTGGTGTTGTTTGTTCTGAGTCCATTGGAATTGTTTTAGACGTTTTTTTCATGGTCCACGCTGTAGTGGTAGATTTGGTTTATAATTTGTGGTATGGGTATAGTTGTTGTAGTGGGTAGTGTTGTTATCGCCTCGTTGTATGTGTTTATGTGTTTGTGTAGAGTGAGATGTAGGTGTTGTATCTTTTCTTGATCAGGAACGTATGAAGGTAGTGCAGTGTCCGCTCAAATTTTGGTAGTTGGAAGCATGTTGGTAGGTGGATGTTTCTGATTGTGTTGGGAATTATATTGATTTTCTGCAGCGTTTGAGGAAGTTAATTTGGCAGCCATCCTAGCGCGTTTCTCCGATAGCTTCATCAGTTCCTTGATTTTTGGCAAATTCATCCTGGCTCAGGCGTAGAGATAAGAGAGTTTCATAATTTGCTTGAAGCATTGTGTATGTATTGGTTAGGAGGTAGATTTAGAAGGCCATCACAATGCAGTTTGGAATAAATAAAAAATAATATATAACAATGGTGGTGTGTGTTACCTGTATTTTTTTTTTTATTATTTTTATATATATATATATTATATCCATAGGTGGTATTTTAAGAAAAACAGTGATAATATATATATATATATATATATATATATATATATATATATATATAAGTATAACAAAAGACATAGAGATTTAGTAATTGTCAAGTCTGAGTTATAAGTCTTTTGTTATTTCTTTACTTATATATTTGCTCTGTGACTCTAACATTAAGAGCACACATTGAGCTCTCAAACTGCGACAGGCTTTTTAAATAAAACTCTTGTGTCGTAAGGAAGATTTTCTCTGAACTTTTGGATTATATATATATATATATTATATATATATATATATATATATATATAACAAAATATGCAGGACACTGCTGGAGAAGCAAGGACGAAGTCATAATCGATGTTTTCATGTGAAAACCAGCACATGGACATGCTAATGTGGGCCGCCCAGCAAGGACCTACATTAAACCAGCTCTGTGCGGGTACTGGATGCTGCAAAGAGGACCTCCCGAGGACAATGAATGATAGAGAAGGTTGGCGAGAGATTGTCATAGATATCTGTGCTAATTGCGCGACATGATATATATATATATATATATATATATATATATATATATATATTTGATATATATCTGACTATACTTACTACCATCCTATATTAATATATTGCCATAATCAAAGACACCAACTAAAATGCGCTAGAAATCCTCGTTTTCTAAAGGCTAAATTTTGCGAAAAACGATTATTTTTAGTGCATTTTGGTAGACGATCTTTGATGCTATTTCCTGAAACAATTGAGCAAGTAAAAAATTAATTTTTGCTATCAGTATTCAGTATACTAACACACGACTTTCGCATAGATGGACAATTGGATATTTTTAAAAAAGTTAAAAATCGACCTACTCTACTCTGCAATCATCCTGTAATTTGAATCTGAATAAAATCTCGTTTCTGAGTTATAAGTCGACACGTACATACCAAACTTTCTTTTATGTTAGAGATTAAATAAGGACATTGTTTGAAATGATATTATGAAGGTATTTCCCATTTTTTACTCATGCTGTACATCTTCATTGTGAAAAAAACTTGTTTAAGCACGTTTGAAAGTTGTAAAAAATAAAGGTGATATATTAGAAACAAAAGTCGTTGTCACACATTCAAATTTCCATTTTACTCATCTCCTGTTGTTTTCATTTACGTAATTGGCACCTGAATAATATATTTGAGGTTGGTACAAATAAATAGACAAGCTCAGTCAAGAAAATGATAATACTTTTTTTTTTCTTTAAAGAAAATTCAAAGAAATGTTGTCGGCATCCTTGCGTCCACTAAAGACGATGGCGTAGTGTCCACTTTCTTTTTTTTATCTGCATCTGCGCGAGTGGCTGAACAGACCAATTTTTGAATGGCAATCTCTGGTGCAGTGACTGTAAACAAACAGTGATTTTTGCTGGAGTTTTTGCTGGCTGTCTTTTCTGTGGCGGCTTTTTCCTCTCTTTTTCACTCCTTTTCGTTCCTTGCTTGCCGAGGAGGCACCAGGTCGCACGCTCTTCTGCACAAGCCTCTCGTGTGTTGGTGTTGAGGTGGCATGTCTTCATGTCCCTCTTGCAGACATCTTTAAAGCGCAGGCGTGGTCTCCCTACCGGTCTGGTGCCTTCTACTAATACGCCATACAGTAGGTCTTTGGGGATGCGGCTATCCTCCTGACGTGACCAAACCAGGTAGGCGTCTCTCGCAGATGATGGCGGACATGCTGTTCATGTTTGCTCGTTCCAGCACGTCTGTGTTTGGCGCTTTGTCCTGTCAGCGTATTGCGTAGAATCCGGCGTAGGCATCTGAGGTGGAAATTGTCCAGTTTCCTCTCGTGACATGAGTATGTGATCCAGGTTTCGCTACTGTAGAAGAGAGTACTGAGAACGCCCGCTTTGTAGACGCGCAGTTTGGTTCTCTCAGTAAGGCTGGCAATGTCCCAGACACTCTGGTTCAGTTTGGCCATAACTGCAGCCGCTCTCACGATTCTGCTGTTGACTTCACTGTCAGATAATTTTTTTTTCTTTAAAGAAAGTTTAAAGAAATATACAATAATAAATATCGGCCTTCGTTCGATTATAAAAATAATATTTCAGAATTGCAATTATAAGCGGATTCATCCTTAACAAAAAATGTTGTTTTCACCTGAGTCTCATCAGAGGATTAACACAGGAAAAATTTTTAAAAATTGCGATGATTTCGTTAAACAAGAGACATGTACTGTTAATAGAACAGTGGGCAAGTTTCGGACGTTCAAGATTACAGCTAGTGTCATGAATTCTCGAGCTCAGTCGGTAGAGCGTTGGACAAGGAACCACAAGGTTCCGGGTTCGATACCGACCCTCGCCAACTCAACATATGAGTAGCACAGGGATTTGTGCGGTAAAGTGAGGAGCTGATGGTATGTCTGGCGCTCCACCTCAGATGCAAAAAAGCAATCTCCTTGATCTAGCGCTAGTAAAAAGGGGATATACTCCCTCGCTATCTGGATGATGCCGACTTTAGGCCACCCCGACGATTTTACTTGTTTTTACATTTGCCTCTATCTATCCCCTACTCTCTTTCTTTCTTATACTTTTTCTGTGTAGCATGTCCTTTATTTCTTCATAATAAAAACGAAATGGTCCATTATTTAGCTGAGATGACGACACTCATAAGAAATAAGAATTCAGCGGATAAGCGACGTCAGATAATCAGGGTTTATATTTTTGCACCTCATCTTGGATGGTCTTGTTTTTAAACGTGTGTTGCAAGATGATAACGGTCGGAAGATTAAGGAACAAGAGTATTATTCTATTTTAAAAAATTTTGTTTCAACTAAATTTATTACTTAATATCATATTTTTTTAAAAGATAACATTATCATAAATAATTCATTGCTACAAATAGAAATTATCATCATGATTCAATGATATAAATTTTTCAGAATTTCTTAAATTTGTTTATGAAAAGTTACGCTCGGGGGTTAATTCCAAATACAAACACTCAAAATAAATTCAGTAGACATTTCTGAAGTCATGTGATGCTTTTAATTTAATCTTTAATTACGATTAATTATCTTTAATTCCACCGGCAGCATATTTCTCACTGATTATATATATATATATATATATATATAGGAAGGAGAGACTTTGACTTGCACGCCTTGCGTTTAAATACAAGTTTGACAACACCACCTAGGATAAATATGAAAAATATGAAAAAGCTTAGTAAATATGGCACTTTGTGGCCAGACTAACATAAATATAGTCAACATGGAAAACTTTTGTAAATACAGAATTTGTTGTTCGGGGTCAGACTAAACTAAGCTTAGTGAACATGGTTTGGTTTGGTTTGGTTTAGTTTGGGTTTTACGGCATATCAACCTTCGGTGGCTCATTTAATGCCGACAAAGTTTTGAAATAAATTCATTCTTAATGGATAATCAAATTTTGTTTATAAACTCATGTTTTTCTATTTAATCCATAGATGGGATCCTAATAGGTACTACCACTCCAGGTCAGAGCGGACCAGGGAGCAATGGTGCTCCACATTCCCCAAATCTTCAAAACTGGAACCTCACCATCAGATAGAGTTTAACGTCATTCCCAGGACATGTAGACCCTCACCCAACGCCTTCTAACACCCATATGATAAAAAGGGTTGGGGCTTGCCCTAAGGGCAAAAGGGTTGAGGCAATCATATAGATGCTAGGGCTTGACCGACCGCCTAGCACAAGAAAAGGCCAAGGAGTTTTACAAGCCATGGACTGCTCTTCCACCTGGGTTCTATCATTAAGCATCACAGGTCGCCACCCACGGTCAACAGTGGCCGCATTGGGGGAGTCTTACCCCCCATGTAGAGATGCAGTCGGTGCATTCTAACTCCCCAGCCGACAGGGCAGGGTGAACATGGAAACATCTTAACAAACACCTAATTTTTCATATGATTACTGAGAATAAGAGACAAGTCTTAACGGAAAAAGGTGTTCTGCTTTTGAATAACTTTTGTTACTTAACAGAACAAAAAACATTCGCCTAGTTGTAATTCATCGACAGGCACATCGTCAACAACCCAAAGATTCAAACACAACGTTGACTCACCAAACATTTACCTAACTTGTGAGTGAATGTATCGCACAAGTGACCAGAAATGCTATTTCTATTCGTATCAAGTCAGTTAAGGAAGTTGATGGCGACTAAAGACTGGAAACTAATCAGAAGAACAAATTATCTGGTGTCTTGTTACAAGTTAACCATTAGGAAGTAAGAAGCTTTCAAGGTCGTTCAACTGGACATCTTGTAAATAATCACTCAAGAAACAAATGACGAATGGTGAGGAAGGCGTGACACTTACAGTAGCAGGATGGTTAAAAAATACGCCTTGAAAAAAAGAAAATCGACTAATCTATACATATATAAAGGGCAGTTGTATGTATGTGTATGTCCAGAGGAAACTTTGAAAATAAAACAATTAACGACAAAGTAAATATATGTATACATTAAATATCTCTAGGGATTGGTTTTTGAGCAAAAATAATGAAGATTTGATTTATATTTGTGAAGATAATTAAAAAATAAAATGTAAATGATAACAGCATAGTTGTTTTTTTTTTTCATTTAATATTTTAGATAGTAGACATTAACATTTATTTTCAGAGTAGCTGGATCAATGCAAGGTCTATTTTTTACATAGGGATTTAAATGGGGCATCCCACGAGGGTTCAACTCACGATTCAGTAATAATGGATGTGCGGGACTAGCTTAAACAAATCTCGGGTAGCCGCTGCTAGTTTTGTAATTCAGCGAAACATACAAACATTGCTCTGCTATTGGGAGTTGTGTATAAAAATTGACCGGGTTCAAATCCTAGTTGGTTGGTTGATTGGTTGGTTGGTTAGATTTTACGTCTTATCAACCCTTATTGGGTTATTTTATACCGAAGACGTTTTGTTTTATTCATTCTTTATGGGTACTTAATTTTGTTTCAAGCTCATTTTTTTTAAACAGAATTTTAAAAAGAACTGTTTTTCTATTTAGCCCATAGATGGGACCCTAACAGGTACTACCACTCCGGGTCAAAGAGGACCTGGGAGTAATGGTGATGAAGAGGTATTCTTACACTCCCCAGAGCTCCAGAATTTGAATTTCACAATCAGATAGAGTTTAACGTTATACCCAGGACACTAAGACCCTCAGCCAACGCCTTCAAAACCTGGACGAGGCTATTTGCCTCTCGTAAAGCATTAATGCCTTTGGGAAAGATATTTACCCTACTCGTTCGCTACAGGTAAGATATGACACAAGGTCGCAAGTATGGAGCACCCAGCGAGGATCTAACTCACTATTCAGTAGTAACAGATCGTGTCTAACTTGCTAACGATTACATCAAGATGAGACACATTACTAATGGGAAAAGTGTGAATCCACAGATAGTAGGGTAGACTGGGCACTTTAATCTTGGTATTGAAACCGGTTTAGGAGAAGGAAAACTTTAATTCAAACGAAAGGGTCTCTCTTTTCGTTAGTCAAACTATTTTGAGAGGTTCTCTTCTCATGGTGAAGTTCTCGTTTTGGAGCTCAGGAGAGTGTGGGGTACCCATTTCATACAACCCTATCGGTTTTTTTCCAGTCAATGACCAGCAAGAAGTAGCGAATAGCAACAAGAGAGGCACTTAACTATTCTTTCACGAATTGTAAGGATTTCGTTTCCATCGATGTAGAAGAACTTTGTTTCTCTTGACTGCTCTCCTTATGCTCGATAGACTGCGGCATTCAACAGGCTTCATTCTGATTCAAAAGAGCCCCTTCCCTCCTCTCTCTCTCTCTCTCTTTTTTCTCTCTCTTTCTCGCTGTGTCTTATCATCTTTCAATCTCTCTTTCTTTCTTTATCTCTCTTTTTTACTTTTTTCTCTCTCTCTCTCTCTCTCTCTCTCTCTCTCTCTCTTCTCTTTCACCTTTTCTCTCTCTTTCTCTTTCTTTCTTTCTTTCTTGCTCTCTCTCTCTCTCTCTCATCTTTCTTTCTTTCTTTCTTTCTTTCTTCTCTTTCTTTCTCTCTCTCTCTCTCTCTTATTCTCTTTCTCGCTACATTTTACTATCCCTTTTTTCTTTCTTTCTCTCTTTCTCTCTCTTTCTTTCTTTCTTTCTTTCTCCTTATCTCTTTTTCTACCCCTCTCTCTTCTACTCTCTTTTACTTTCCCTTTCATTCTCCTTTTACTCTTTTTCTCTCCCTTTCTCTCTCCCCTCTCTCTCCTCTTTCTCTCTCTCTTCTCTTTCAGTTTCTCTTTCTCTCCCTCTCTCTTACTCTCTTTCTCTTTCTTTCTTTCTTTCTTTCTCTCTCTCTTCTCTCTCTCTTTCTCTCTCTTTCTTTCTCTCTCTCTTACTCTCATTCTCGCTCCCTTTTACTACCCCTTTTTTTCTTTCCTTCTCTCTTTCTCTCTTTCCTTCTCTCTTTCTCTCTTTCTTTCTTTCTTTTTCCTTATCTCTTTTTCTCCCCCTCTCTTCTACTCTCTTTACTCTTTCTTTCACTCTCTTTTTACTCTTTTTCTCTTCTTTCTCTCTCTCTCTCTCTCTCTCTCTCTCTCTCTCTCTCTCTCTCTCTCTCTCTCTCTATTTGTGCCCCATTTCCACTCTAAAATGGATGTTATATAGTCCATAAAGGCCAGCATTGAAGGGAAAATATTATTATTTTTTATTCAATATTTTATTTTTCCTATAGTGAAGTATCATTTTCCATTTCGACTTCTATTGAAGATATAATACAGGAATTACATTATATATAGCGTTCTTTATAGAAATGTCCGTGGTTTAATATTATCATCGCCGGAAATGGACTCGGCGATTCGAGTTCAAATCTCGGACGAGGCTGTTTTCATTTCATATAGCGCTAATACCATTGGAAAGGAAGGTATACAACTATTCTTCCTCCAGCTATGGGTAAATAGTAGGGCAGACTGGACTCTTTAACCTTGGTTAGGCAACTTGTCTAAGAGAAGGAAAACCTCTTAAACTCCGCTTAAGAAGTTGATCTCAGGTCACATTCTACTCGTGCGGAAGGGTTGGTATATATATATATATATATATATATATATATATATATATGTATATATCAATAGTAATGGTATTATGGATTATTTAAACTCATAACTTTAATTTTCATGCTTATGCAATCCTCAGATGAGTCAAATGGTTGATATATATATAGTGTCCTAGGTATGATACTAAACTGTATACTTTGGCGTTTAAATCCTGGATGAGGCTGATTGCTTTTCACTTCACACTAATACTCTTAGGAAAGGTATGAACCTGTATGTTCTTCCATCAACCATGGGCAAATAATAATGCAAGTTGGGCTCTTTCGTCTTGATTAGGCAACCAGTGTGAAAAAATGAAAACTCTTAAAAATTGACCTTATGTAACATCCTGCCCGCAACCGAGGGGTTGTGTAAATACGTTTTTATTTACCGATTTCCCAGTGTTTACACTCGGGGGTTAATAATAATTGTAAATATAAACAGACAAATAATTTAGTTGATGTATTTGATTTAATCATTAATTACTGTTAATTATATTTAATTACACCTGAATGATCATAACAATGTTTTTTGCTTACCTCGGCATATTTTTCAGCAAACGCCATATATATATATATATATATATATATATATATATATATATTATATATATATATATATATATACTCTTTCCAGGGGTATAAGCGTTATGTGAAATGAACTCGTATCGCCGTGTTCGTTTCCTACGACGGTAATCATCATACCACCCCTCCACACACATACACACACACACACACACACACATATATATATATATATATATATATATATATGGGTATATGTCTGTGTGTGTCTGTGTGTGTCTGTGTTTAGATGATACCAAGTGTTTCCTTGGTGTATTTAACAAATAAAAATAGATTAAAGGAAAAACAAAAATCCCTGAAATGGGAAGATATTGGGCGTGGGATCTCCGAATTAATAAAACAAAACAGACTTAGGAGCCAAGGAGATGCTAAAATAAATTTATATCTGTACAAAAGTTAACAATTTATTCATATAATATATATATATATAATATATATATATGTGTGTGTGTGTGTGTGTGTGTGTGTGTGTGTGTGTGTGTGTTGTCTGTTTGTGATTGAAAATTGAGGAAATATGGATAAAACACAAAACAACTTCATTCAAATGATATTTCGCCTCGGTACGTAACAAATCTTTGTCAGATTTATTTGAGTCAACTGAAACTACAGTCTGTTTATATGTTGAATAAGGTAATTGGAGAGAAGAAAATGGGGGAGAAGAGTAGTGGAAGCTTCTTTACAGATCGAGACGAAATATCATTTGAATGAAGTTATTTTGTGCTTTATCCGTATTTCCTCAATTTTCAAATCACATTTTTGTCAGATTTACCCAATCTGTCACTCCTCATATATACATATATATGGATTTTATGAGTATGCTTCCTGTAAAGTAATTTTTCCCTCTTTGTTCAAACGTGGTTCAAAAAGCTCAACACCCCCCTCCCACTAAGCTACATCAGGATGACAATAAATTTGCCAATGAATTAATTGGCCGGGAAATGAGAAGATTAATGAGAAAGATTAAAATATGATATAAAAAAAAGCTCAACTCATCATTCAGTTAATGAGTTGGGGAAGAAAAAAAATATTGCAATAGAAAAGATGATTTCCGGTCAATCTGTCAAAAAGCCAATTGTTTTTATGGGTCGCCAACGCCACCATCATTCGACTCATTTTTTTCTTTCTTTTTTGTTAAACAATGTCAAAGGTCACATATATTTTCTATTTCCTAAGTGCTATATCTATATATAAAAAAGAGAAAGAGTCTGTCTGTATGCTGGTTTAAAAAATGTTCGTGACTAATATATTCGTAAACTTGGTAATTTATTCCTCGCCTCCGGCCATGTTTCTCCACATATACTAAATTTCAATTTCAAATAGTCAATTTCATTTCAAGATCCAAAGCTGAAAAAATGTTATGGTCTACTATACAATTAAAAGGCGTTTATTACCATTGGTTTCAAAGCATCGTATTAGCCGCTTATACCCCAAGAAGATAATCTGTCAAAAAGCCAATTGTTTTTATGGGTAGCCAACGCCACCATTTCTTTCTTTCTTTTTTGTTGAACATTGTCAAAGATCACATATATTTCCTATTTCCTAAATGCTATATCTATATATAAAAAAAAGAGAAAGGGTCTGTCTGTTTGTATGCTGGTTTAAAAAATGTTCGTGACTAATATATTCGTAAACTTGGTAATTCATCACACGCCCTCGGCCATGTTTCTCCACATAGAAGGTTAGAATATATTCAAATATTTCAGTCATTTTAATTTCAAGATCAAAAGCTGAAAAATATATTATGGTGAACTATACAATTAAAAGGCGTTTATTACCATTGGTTTCAAAACAGCTTAATAGCCGCTTATCCCAAAAAAAGATAATCTGTCAAAAAGCCAATTGTTATATGATCTCGTCAACGCCACCATGATTTGAGTCATGTTTTTGACTTTTTTGCTAAACAATGTCAAAGGTCACATATATTTCCTATCTCCTAAGTGCTATATCTATATATAAAACCAGAAAGAGCCTGTCTGTCAGTCTGTCTGTATGCTTGTTTGAACAATTTTCGTGACTAATGTTTTCTTAATTAGTTTATCACTCGCCACCGGCTAAGTTTCTCCTCATAGAAAATTAGAATATATTTAAATATTTCAGACATTCTCATTTCAAATCAAAAGCTAAAATTTTTTTATGGTGTACAATTAAAAGGCGCTTATTAGCATTGGTTTCAAAGCATCACATTAGCCGCTTATTCCCAAGAAGATAATCGGTCTAAAAAACATTTGTTATATGGGTCGGCAACGCCACTATGATTTGAGTCATTTTTTTTTTTTTGCTAAACAATGGAAAAAGGACACATATATTTCTTATCTCTTAAGTGATATATCTATATACATATGAAAAACAAAGAGTCTGTTTGTAACTAATGTTGTCATGAAACTTAGTAATTTATTACTCGCCCCTGACCATGTTTCTGCACATAGAAGCTTAGAATATACATATTTCAGTCTCTCATTTCAAAATTAAAAGCCGTAAAGTAGAAATAATCCAGTTCTATATACATCAATATATATATATATATATATATATATATATATATATATTATTTGTTAAGGTATACTATAAAATTAAAATGCGTTTGTTACCATTGGTTACATTAGCCGCTTATCCTCAAGAAGCTAAGTGGCTAATACGCGGCTTTGAAACCAATGGTAACAAACGCATTTTAATTGTATAGTAGATCATAACAAATAATTACAACTCTTACACTTGTAATCGAGTACTTTATTTTCATTTCCCCAATACAAAACACACACTCATATATATATATATATATATATATATATATATATATATATATATATGAACTGATTGCGTATAAACTTTCTTCTAGTGAACGTTTTTTTTTTGGGGGGGGGGAGATATCATGAAGCATAGGAAATGAACAAGCGAAAAAAAAAAAACAGAACAAAAAACATAGTTTCAATATCTAGATGTTGTTCTGTCCCTGCTTCGATTTATTCCAATATTGCGGGTGACATTCACCCTTTACCTAGGTATTATATGCTGATTGTGTGTAGAAAAAGGGAAATCAAACAAATGCGATAATATATATATATATATATATATATATATATATAAGAAACATTCTGTATGCCTGTATGTCTGTATATTTTGTCATGTATGACCGAGTGAAAAATAGCAATAGAAAATATTGTTTCCAGTTGATACGTAAAAAAGCCAATTTTTATATGGGCGCCGCCTCTATTCGAGTTTTTTTTTTTCCTTTGTTGCTAAACAATGTCAAAGGTCACATATATTTCCTATCTTCTAAATGCTACATGTGAGATAAAGTCAGAACTTTATTGTACAGACGACATATATCACAGAACTCTTAATCGTTTTATATTATTTTTTAAAAACATATTCAGCTCCAAAAGTGATAAGTTTCTTCAAATCATTTGTTATTGTCAACCTTCATATACGACTAAGCCTGTCGACTGGGGTGGTAGAATACGCATAGGGCTAAAAATCCCCACACTGAGGCCACCTGTTGACCGTGGGCGTCGACCCACAATGCTTAAGGACGGAATCCTGATTACCTCCTCGTTATATATGTTAGTTTCTCTGTGTAGGTAAAGTGAGAGATTGTGAGAGAGGCCTTTACTTCTGACTTTATTTGTATAAAATTCAGCAGCAGTGACAAGCCCGTAGCTTAATAAAATTCCATGATCCATTTCAATTTAAATTGGGTCAAACGTTCTTTCTTACAAAATTATTTTAATGTTTTTTTTTAATTCTCCGGTTGTATTTTTTTTTCTTTTTTTTTTTAGATCAATTCACTTTTTGCAAACTCTCTTTTCCTTAATCCCAATTATCTAATTCGTCAAATTCATTGAATACCAAACAAGAATGAATAGGACCATATGACCTTTAGGCACCCCTTTTGCTTTGCTGATTCATAAGTACATTTTTTTCATTTACACCGTCAACATTTGTTAGGGTTAGGGTTAGGGTTAAGGCTAGGGTTAGGGGTTAGTTTTATAATTTAAAAAACCCTCTAAAAATCGTATGTTAACAAACAACCGGATGTTGACGGTGTAAATGAAAAAAAATGTACTTATGAATCAGCAAAGCAAAAGGGGTGCCTAAAGGTCATATGGTCCAATGAATAAAACAAAACGTCTTCGGCATAAAATAACCTGAGGGTTGACATGTTATTAATACAACCACCAACCAACCAACCATATACGACTGATCAGTTCTCTTCGACCAATCTTAAGAAAATTGTTTTCTTTATCGTCTTGCGATAATAGAGGTCAGATTGTTGCACTCCTCTCCACGTCAGCGGATAATGATCAGACATTGATCAAATAATAATTCCATTACATGATTGGCTCTCGTCTCCTTCGCCGCAAATAACACGACATTCGAGGTTAGCGTGTGGAGCCGTGTCTCACGATAGCCACCACTGGGGAAAGAAAGTCGTTCATATTGCTATAGTCCAGTAAAATTTGATTAATTTTGGGCATCAACACGGAAATAGAAAAAGGCCAAACTAAATATCCAAAATCTTTGATTCTCCCAGGGTGAAAAAAGATATAAAGCAAATAGTATGTGTAGGTAAAAAGGCAAAATTTCTATTTTCTAAACGATAATGACCAAATTTACCAATATTTACTTTCTTAAAAGATCCACACATATTACTACGCTGAAGCTAGTAAACATACGCCATAAAAATAGGGCCATCGTTATTTGTACGGTAAAAGTAAGTAGTAAAGTCGGCCAAGTGACCTATCAGACAATCAGAGAAGAAGTCTATCCTCTTTTCGCTAGTGATAGACAAGGGAGTTGTTTTACTGTTTTGCTGAACCAGTGTGTGGAGCCGTGTCTGACGATGGCCGCTACTGATGCAGCGGTGGGGGAAAAAGTCGTTAATATTGCTCAGTATGTGAATCATAAAATCCATACAAATTACTTCGTTGAATCTAGGCCATTTTTATTTGTACTGTAAAAGTGTTGTAAGGGAAGATACCCCCTACAAGATAGTTGGATTCATCCAACGCAACACATATAAAGATACTCAAGATGGTTGCTAGGTTGGTTGGTTGATAGGTTAGCTGGTTGGTTGGTTGGTTGGTTTTATTGGCATATAAGATCTTTTATCTCAAAGTCAGTTTAAGAATTATTTTCTTCAATTTATGATTGTGTTGTAAATGAAGATATTTCTCCTACAAGATAGTTGGACTCGTCCAACGGAATACACACACATATATATATATATATATTATATATATATATATATATATACCAACCTCTCTGCACAAGTAGGATGCGACACAAAGTCAATTTCTTAAGCGGAGTTTAGCTGGTTTGAATTAAGAGTTTTCCTTCTCCTAGACTGGTTACCTATCCAAGGTTAAAGAGCCCAGTCTGCCCTGCTATTTACCCATAGCTGGAGGGAGAATATATGGATTCATACCTGAGAAAAGAAAGGGAAGAAAAAGTACATGTTACACATCAGAGGGAAAAAGAAAGAAAGAAACAGAAGAACCCTGGTAAGTATGGAATAGAATCCCTACAGTGTCATTAATGTTTCTCAGGATTTTTCTTTCTTGAATAAATTTTTTAGTCGTCAGGGTGGCCTAAAGTTGATATCAACCAGACAGCCAGGGAATATTTTTGATATACCCTTTTCACTAGTGCTAGACCCAGGAGATTGTTTTGGCATCTGAGGCAGAGCACCACACCTACCATCAGCTCCACTTTACCGCACAGATCCCTGTGCTACTCATATGCTGAGTTGGTGAGGACCGGTATCAAACCAGGAACCTTGTGGTTCCTAGTCGGACGCTCTACCGACTGAGCTAAAACATTGGTATTTAATTTGGTTGGTTGGCTGGTTGGTTGGGTTTTACGACATGTCAACTCCTTGGGTCATTTTATGCCGAATACTTATTTTGGTAATTTGGTATTCAAAAATGTTTAATGCCGACAAAGTTTTGAAATAATTTCATTTTTAATGCTTAAAATATGGGTAAATAGCAGGGCAGACTAGGCTCTTTAACCTTGGTTAGGCAGTCTAGGCGAAGGAAAACTCTAAATTCAAGCCTGTTAAACTCTGCTTAAAAAATTGAACTTGTGTCACATCCTGCTTGTGTGGAGGGGTTGGTAAATATGTACACTTGAGTGTACACAGGAGTTTGTCCTTGCTTCTCCAGCAATGTCCAACATGTCTTCTTCGTCTTACTCAGATGATTTGTGAGATAGGGGGCAAGTGGCCATACAGCTGTGTTATTGTGGGGTGCTGCTTCTAAGATTCAACAATATGAAATTATGATTAACTTGGAAATATTAAATCAGACAGAACACACGTATATTGGTGGCGCTTGTGTGCAACAGTTGTAGCGGTAAGAAAAAGACATGGTGATCAGAGTTCTAAGCAACAGCACAAGGTCAATTTTTAATCAAATTTAAAAGAGGTTTGAATTCAGAGTTTTCCTTTTCTTAGACCGCTTGCCATATCAGGGTTAAAGAGCTCAGTGTACCTAATAATCCATACTGTCAAAGCAACCTGATGATGATGATGATATGATATTGTTGAAACATCCAACTGTTGGCCTAGTAGATATATCACTGCTTTTAACACCATTCAGGTGAGAACATTACAATCCTGGATATGATGTTAAACTACATCTAATGGAAAGGTTCCAATCCTGGAGCTCTGGGAGTGCGGAGTACCCTTCATCACTATTACTCCCAGGTCCACTCTGACCCAGGTGGTAGTACTTGCTAGGGTCCTATCTTTGGGTTAAATAAAAAGCAGTCAGTTTTTAAAAATTGGTTTTAAAAAATTGAGTTTAAATGGGTGATGGTTGATTAGATTTTACGGCATATCAAACCTTGGGTTATTTTATGCCAAAGACGTTTTTTATCTTATTCTTTCTTGTTGAGTATTCTTTTTTCTTTTCAAACTCAATTTTTTTTCAAAAAAATATTTTTTTGAATTCATTTTTTCAAAATCTATTTAACCCAGAGATGAAACCTAACAAGTACTACCACTCCAGGTCCAAGTGAATCTGGGAGTAATGGCAATCAAGGGGTACTTCACACTCCCCAGAGTTCTAGCTTGCTGGTTGTCAACTCTTGTTGGGTTATTTTATGCCAAAATCATTTTGTTTTATTCATTCTTCATGGGTACTCAATTTTTTAAAACTCAAAATTTTTCTATTTAACTCATCGATGAGACCTGAAAAGGTACTACTTTTCTGTTTCAGAATGGACCTGGGAGTAATGGCAATGAAAGGGTACTTCACTCTCCCCAATGTTCCAGAACTGGAACTTCACCACTAGATACAGTTTAACATTATACCCAGGACATTGCTAAATATGTTTAAAACAATTTTTAAAATTGCGTCACGAGATAGATCTCATGATCTTTAAGTTTCATGTGGTTGTACTCTTAAATAAAAGTGCTTCATTTCAGAAATGTCTAACTGCTATTGCGCAGGCTGCTGCTTTTGTAAGATAATGAGGGTTAGGAGGTCAGTGTGTCACATTGGTAGTGGTTAACGCGTGATGCATGCGTGGTGAAAGAGTGTAACGATGGAAAAAATGTGTAAGCGATACATGTAAGTGACTGACCTTGGATTCTGATTGGCTAGAGCTGAGCCAGAACCAACAGTGAGAACAGAATAGTTAGAAAGTTGGGTCTTGGCTGGGTATTTGAAAGGGGGCAGACACAAGATGGCAGTCTGTCCTCAGAGGCCATTTCTCCATGGATATCTGTGTAACTTGGATTGAATTGAATTGAATAAAGATGTCTTAAAGAAAATCCTGTGTAAGTGATACATATAATTGACTGACCTTGGATTCTGATTAGCTAGAGCCAAGCCAGAACCAACAGTGAGAACAGAATAGTTAGAAAGTTGAGTCTTGGCTAGGTGTTTGATGGGGATGGACACAGGAATAGTGGTCTGACCTCAGAGGCCATTTCTCCAAGAAATTTCAGAAGAAATTCCAAGAAGATCAACAACCTAAGAGAAAGAAGATCGTAGAAGAACAGAGAGAAGCCAGCTCAACAGCCCAAATCAAGATGTCTCATAGCAGCTCAAGAATATAAGATATAAAAATAGGAGAGTTCTACTCTCCTTGGATACGAATGTAAACAATAATCTTGTAAAAATAAATGCAAACACATAGCTGCATCCACAGAAATTGGTCCTATCATAAAGTAATTTTAAAAAACATTGTCATTTTTTAGATTAATTTATAATATATTAACATTTTTTAGTAATATTATATGACATTAATTTTATGAACTTAAACAAAAAATTATATTTATCTCATAGATATATATGTGTTGTTACTTAGTATGGAATGTCTCAACCTTTTTCTTTCTTTTTTTTAAAGAAATAACTGCCATACTTTGTAAAATAATCTTATACTATGATAACACCATAGCAAGAAAGTTAATCTCTGCAACCAATTGCCAGTGCATGAGTTCGATCCTCACTGGGTGCCTTACTGTTGTGTCTAACCTTATGAAGGTGAAGTTTTCAACATGTTAGATCAAAAATGAAAATCAGAATGTAAATATCCACTATTAGCTAAAGTAACTAATATTGTTGCAGTATGGTTACACCATTTCATGCTAAAGCCTCTGGGAAAGGCATAAATCCATTTGTCCCCTGTCCTAGCTATGGGTAAACAGTAGGGCCAACTGTGTTGTTTTACCTTGATTAGGTAACCAATCTAGAATCCAAAACAGCTTTATGCAAAAAAAAAAAAAAAAAAAAAAAAAAATCTTGTCATATTCTGGCCACAATCCTAATAATACTAAGCACATTTATTAAAATCAAATTTTTAATATCAATATACAAATTAGCCTTCCTGTTCATGCTGTAAACCGCTATTTTGTTGTATATATAAATACAATTATGTTATTAGTATGTAGATAATGTCAACTATTAATGTAAACAATTTTATTAATAATTGAAGTTTAGATAAAAAATAAAATCATGGAGACTGTGATGGAAATAATAAAGGGAATTGTGATTCAAGTAGTGACATAGTTTCGGTTCCAGACAGGCAAACACCCAATTTCCATTAAATTTCCTTGTCTCTTCCATATTTCAGGGATTATTCTGTCGAGGCCAACAGTTTTTCTGCATTTGATTATTTTTAAACTTCTTAAAGTTCATCCTCCATAAAATGTTGTAGTGTAATGTATACTTGGCTATGGATGATATTTTGGATATATTTACATAGGAGGGTTTCCAAGCAGATTCTTGAAGTTTTATTTCCACTTCAGAAGTCTATCTTCTTGGCTGGTAGCTTTTAGATTGCAGTACTTTTCCTACTGCTAACGTCATGTACTGTCTGCCATCCAAATTGAGATTGTCTATCTTCTACAGAATTTCTAATTTATCTATTTGGCCTTGGTTGTATTCTAGTTCTTTTCTGTATGTTTTAGTTAGGGGGGATTAAAATAAAATTAAGAAAAAACAAAAACAAAAAAACCCTCCAATGAGACTTCACCGGAAGATCCCTCCATGCATGTGAGAAAAAGGACCCATTTCTGACCCCCAAGATAATCTCTCAGCCATTCTAGTTTAGGCCTTAACTGTGTCTAGTCACTACTAGTGGCCAGGGAGATATTCCCTTGTCACAGGTGGCTATGACCATTGAATAAAGCCTAAATCATAAAACCACCTCTGTTTTTGTCTCTTTCCTTTCGTTCCTTGAATCCCTTCTTTTCAGCACAACCACCAAATGAGATGGGGTCAAAAGCAAAACACGCACCGAGAATAACCAGAGCCACCTTTTAAACCTTAAAACACAAAACATCTTGCCACACCATAAGTTAGTTCTGAGCTTTAAGTTTCTGAATTTGTTTGTCTTATTATTACGCAAGGATGCTTTTTTATATTGTCATTTTTTTTCTGCTTTTGACTCCCAAGGGAGTTTATATTTGGTTGGTTGGTTGGTATGCATTTAGCTGCTGCTTCTTAATAGGCAATGAGAAAGTTTTCATCTTCATCATTTAGAGAATGTCTTTCTGAAGGTTTCATTTGTTTGAGGCAGTTTAAAAAAAAATAGGTTCACAAAATGAAACTGCATTTTTAGGAACTGCAGCTACAAAATGGATTTCCAAATGTATTAAGTTTGAAGAGCCTGTTTATCTACATTCAATTTACTTCAAAGAAATGTAAAATTTCCAATAACTGGAATTAGTTTCAAACAGAATCTGTCAGAAAAGTGACCTATTGTCAGTATCAGCTGAACAGCAATGGAGTTTATCCCATTTTTACTAGTAGGAATCGCGTGGTGTAATGGTTAAAGTCATGGGAAATGAACCTGTCGCCCCAAGTTCAAATCCTGGACGTGGTAATTGCATTTCATTTACCGCTAATATCCTTGGGAAAGGCATGAATCCTACTCTCCCTCCAGCTATGGGCAAATATTAGGGCAGACTGGGCTCTTTAACCCTGGTTAGGCAACCGGTCTAGGAGAAGGAAAACTCTGAATTCAAACCTGCTGAACTCCGCTTAAGAAATTGACCTTGTGTCGCATCCTGCTCGTGCGGAGGGGTTGGTAAATATATATCCCATTTTTACTAGTGCTAGACCAGGGAGATTGTTTTTGCTGAGGTGGAGCAGTTCCCAGTGATTTACTGCACAAATCAGATTACCCAATTCATTCACAGAGTTGGTGGACACCATTATTGAACTCTACCAACTGAGCTAACCTGGCCTTTTAAACAATAAAAATGGACAATTAAGATAAAAAATCATTTTTGACTTTACCAGCATATAAGTAAAAAAAAAGTAAAGTCGTCGGGCGGCCTAAAGTCGGTATCAGCCAATCAGCGAGGGAGTCTATCCCCTTTTCACTAGCGCTAGACCAAGGAGATTGTTTTTAGCATCTGAGGTGGAGCACCACACCTACCATCAGCTCCTTACTTTACCGCACATATTCCTGTGCTACTCATACGCTGAGTTGGCGAGGACCGGTATCGAACTAGGAACCTCGTGGTTTCCAGTCGAACGCCTACCGACTGAGCTAACCCGGTCCCAAACCAGCATATATATATATATATATATATATATATGCACACACGGGCTAAAAAGTTCATTTGATGATGCCATATCTGCAGTTGACTTATTTACTTAATGGGATCCAAGCATTGTAACATCAATAGAAATATAGAACTACAAATATTGAAAAATAAAAGTCATTTGGACGCATTCCATGAGCATACCTTGGTTAGCCTATGACCTTTTCATTTGGCTTTGGGAAATATAACAGGTGCTTAAAATTGACCATATTTGGTAAGAAAAAAAAAACCCATGCGCATATATATATATATATATATATATATATATAATATATATATATATAGAGAGAGAGAGAAGAAGAGTCAGAGTAATCCTACTGGTTTCACCAGATGATCATCAGGTTAGTCTATTTTATCAAGTCAAAATTGTGACTATTTTTTGCCTTCTCTGTTAAGTCAACCCCTTTTCATAAACGCGCACTTTTTTTTTTTTTACAATAGCAGGCTCAAACACATATCCAGCAGATTATGTAACTAGCCTGAAGCAAAACAATTCATGACCAATATCCTTATAAAATTTATAATTAAAAGTTTATTTTTACAAAATATTTTTTATTATTATTATATTTTCAAATTCTCATTGGACTTTTTGTAAGAGTTCATATCGTCCCAGAAATTTATCGTCATGGTTACAATTCCTCTTGATAAATAAAGAGTCTTCTTAGCAGCTTATTAGTTTTATTGCAGTTTAACTGGTAGAAATTGTGGGACCTTTCCTCACCCTCAGGGCCTGCTTTAACTCATCCACAGAATGTAATGACCCCCTTTTGTATCCCTGAGTTTGAAACCCTTGGCTAAGATTTCCAGTGTAACTGTTGAGAGAGAAAAAAAAACAAAAAAAACAAAAAAAAAAAACACTGAAAATTATTTTTTGTCCCAGGGTAACTGCTAAATAATAGATGCCGTCTTTTTCTTTTATGTACTGGGTGATTGAAAAGTAACTCCCTATTTTTAACCATCTATAATTTTTATATCCAGTTCCATATCATTGTCAATACTTGGGAGAATATTGAAGATTTGATTTTTTATGCAAGATGGTGATCCTCCACATTGTTAGTGAATGGTTGAATCATCATTTTCCTCAGAGATGGATGGATAGACGTGGTCCACATGAGTGGCTGACCAGAAGCCTCGATATAACATCCTGTGACTTTTTTTCTTTGGAGCTGGTTGAAGGAGAAAGTCTACTCTACAAAACCAATGACTTTCAAAGAACTTGAAGGATGAATACCTGAATTTATTTCTGCCATTCCACAAAAGTTCCTGGAGAGATCAGTTGGTGCAATTCCTGAGCGGTTTGAGAGGCTGGAGACGAATGCTTATGCTCATATAGAATTTAAAATAAAACTCAATGTTATGTGTTCTTCTCATTCATTTTTTGTAAAAATAATTTAGGAATAAATAAGATTTTTAAAATATGGAGTTACTTTACAGTTACCCTGTAGATTGTTTGAAGTCAACTGATTTTCCGTTTCTTTATCATTTTGATTTTTTTTGTTGATTTTTTTTTTTATCACAGAATCTTTTTTAAAAATATTCTAATTATCATTTTGGACAATTTGTTTTCAGGTGACTGGAATGTTTGTATCAATCTCTTTTATAGATTCCATCAGCATCTTTTGAGATTTGGTTGTTCCATTTAAGAAGATAAATGCTGTGATCTTTTAGACAAGCACCAAGGACTACTCCCATTGGAGCATCAGCAGAAAATCCATTTAGCCAATTTGTAGGACCTACAGTCACAGATGTGCCCCCGGAAGTTGGTCTGAAAAAAAAAAAAAATAAATAAATAAATAAAAATAAAATAAAATAAAAAGTAAATAAATAAATAAATAAAAATAGAAAGAATAGAAAAATAATGATATTTTTAAAACAGAAAACTGAATTTCACATACATATCCTGAAATCAACTAATTATTTGCAGGACCTGTGGATATACCACATTATGATAAAAAAAGAGAGAGTTAATCAAAATTATTATACTTTTTACATATTGAACTATTTCAATAGCTCTTAAGTAAACATATCAAACGTATCAAATTATCATACTGTGGTATATCCACAGGTCCTGCTAGTAGAATAATAATTTTAGTCAAATAAAAATAGTTATATCTTGTGTATATTATGTATGTGCAAATCTAACAACTTTTACATATGTTAGAATATACATAAAAAAAAAAAGTGAAAATAAGCTAAGTTACTTCCCTTGAATTATAGGAATCTTCACAGACTCAAATGAAGTTAATGTTAATCTTTTTCCTCAAATGAATTTACGTTCAGTTCATAGCTATCTATATACATCAATACTTCAGTTCCTAAGATTGTGTGTGTGTGTGTGTGTGTATGTGTGTGAGTTTGCATATGTGCCAACGAGGTAGTCTGACGTCGAGCTACGACTCACGATCAGGAGGATACGAGTTCAGTCTCTGTAATCCACCGCTACACTGCCCCCTGATCTCATTTTGTATGACAGACATGTTCAAGCTCACTTTGAGCTACCACGTACATAATTTTTCTCACTACATTTTTCTAATTTAATTTTTCTACATTTTTCTAATTTAAATTCATGTAATTTCAATTTGTTCCTTCTCACCACCAAATCATTCTGCAGAGTGTCTAGCCACCCTCCTCAACAGACAAAATCTGTGGGGTTACCAGTTTAGTCGATGATGATCCGACTATGAAACAGGTAGTATTAGGTTACATAGTACCAGTAGCACATTGAGCAACCTGACACTTAAGACCTGTAGCACATTTTTGAATTCCTATCCTTTTTCATTGCAGAAGGGCCATGTAAACTTGGTAGTGACAGAGCCATTAAGTTCCTGGTAGGGTCACCCAGTGGTATTAAAGCCACAACCTGGCCAAAGGGGCACTGGCGAAAATCCAATGGGTGTCTATTATCATCAGGAATCAACGGCTTTTGGCGTATTTGTCACTGCGTCTGTGGAAAATCTGCAGCAAATAAGGGTATCTCCTTCCACTGAACAGAATATGCATGTTCGGGGGCCATTTGTGAATTTCATATTCCCTTGTTACTCCTCCCATGAATTCCTCACAGGTGAATTGGATGGAGACAATTCAACTGACCAAAGGTGAATGCCGTAACAGAAAAAACAAACACAAAAATTGTTTTTTTTGTTATTATTTGGTTCTCAAATCTTAAAAGTACCAGTTCCACCATTGTGTAAGGGAAAAGGAAATACAAGTTCCATTATGTTCCTTTTAGGACTATTAACCTTCGGAAAGGTATGGAGGTTCTCATGGTGTAATGTTATTGTCATAGGAAATGGACATGGTGATACGAGTTAAAATCCTGGAAGAGGCTGGTTGCATTTTACATAGTGCTAATACCCTTGGGAAAGTAGGGAACAATTTAACTTTGGTATAGCTACTGATAAAGGAATGGGAAAACTGAATTCTAACTAGTTAAACTGTTTAAAAATTGACCTTGTGTCACCTGCATATGCAGAGGTTGGTAAATACATACAAAGATGGCTTTGGCATTGAATAACCTACCATGGTTGATATGCCATTAAAAAACAAACAAAAATAAACACAAACACAAAAAAAAAAAAATCAAAACAGAATAATGAAATGTAAAAACAAAATAATACTATGTTTCCCTGAAACTAAGACAGGGCTTATATTAATTTTCAATTCAAAATATAACACTAGGGCTTATTTTCAGGGGATGTCAACTGTTTACGGTTGCATGATCCGATTGGGAAGAATGCTTATTTCTTTCGTCTGTCTGTTGCTTTTAACTAGGGCTTACTTTAAGGAGAGGGTGTAATCTGAACATTAGTTACATAAATCGGAGTAACGTCTCCTTGTTTATTTCACTTTGAGGAAGCCATATGTTTTGGTCGGCCATTTTCATTTCTCCATAAATCTACACTGAAAATACGAATTTTTTGAATCAATACAACTGCATGTTTTAACACAAAAATATCATAAAATGTGTTGTTAATAACAACTAAGTTCATTTAAAATAATGTGCAAGCACAATCAAGAACACATTTTATGATATTTTCATGTTAAAATATGCAGTTGTATTGATTTGAACAAATTCGTATTTTCAGTGTAGATTTAAGGTGAAAGAAAAATGGCTGACCAAAACACATAGCTTCCTCAAAGTGAAATAAACAAGGGGAGATTACTCTCATTTATGTAGCTAATGTTCAGATTACTGGAGAGGGCTTATATTAAAATAATCTTAGCACTAATACCCTTGGGAAAGGTATGAATCCTACTCTCCTTCCAACTATGGGTAAATAGTAGGGCAGACTGGGCTCTTTAACCTTGTTTAGGCAACTGGTCTAGGAGAAGGAAAACTCTGAATTCAAACCTGTTAAACTCCGCTTAAGAAATTGACCTTGTGTCGCATCCTGCTCGTGCGGAGGGGTTGGTAGATATATATATTAAAATCATCTTGAAAAATCACGCTAGGTCTTATTTTGCAGATAGAATCTATTCTAGATCTTATTTTCTGGGGAAACATGGTATCTGAAAAGACAAGAAACAAAAAATAAATATACCTTATGGCTGGAAAAGGTTTTCTCATAATCAACTTCTGGTTGTGTAAATTAAATAAAGACATATATTCTTCTCCGTAATATTTATTCAAAACCCAAGCGAATTTCCTGCCAACTCCTAACAGAATTTGAACCCGAAGAACACTGTGTGGAATCTTATGGTGTTTCGAGAGTTTCAATTTCGGGCTGAGGCGATACGTATTGATGAATCCTTTTCGTCCGTCATCCGACATAAAACAGATCCGGATGATATTTGTCCCGTCGAAGAGCAGATGAGGAATGATCTGGTGATCCTTCTGATGGATCAGCTGGACCTGGTTGACTTTGTGGTCGGACGACATCTTCCATATACAGCAAGTTTTCTTGTCTGCACTTACCAGCGTGTACGGATTGTATCGGCCCTCCGAGAGAACTTTCACCTTGACTACCCATCCTTTGTGGTGACCGGCCAACGTTGCCAGCAGATGAGCCGAAGATATATCCCAAACCTTCATTGTCAAATCAGCAGAACCGCTGACAAGAATTGATAGTTCCAGACAGATGTCAATGCTGAGAACGGCCGATACGTGACCAATATAGCGTTTGTGAAAACCCTGAGGGACTTCCCAGCATTCTGCAGACCCATCAAATGATGATGTGTAGATGAAATTGTCCTGGAGTCTGACGTCGCTCACAGTTTGTGTTTGAAGTGTAAAGCCACATTCCTCTGTATTGCAGTCCCACAATTTGACTGTGTGGTCATCAGAACCTGTGGTAAGAGAAAATACAAGTTAGAAAAAAATATAATATATAAAATTACAGGTACACACAAAGAAAATTTTATATTTAGGGAATAAGATTTGTTAAAAAAAAAAAAAAAAAAAAAAAAAATTGAAAGACCAGAACCTACACAGGTGTTTGTTTGAAGTGTTCCTATTATTATCTTCTTTATATGAATACTCATGTTCCTTAAAAGTATGACCGTTATCATCCTGAAACACCCCCTGGTTAAAAATGAAACCATCTAAACTGTCCAAGATAAAATTAAAAAATGTAAATCCTGATTATCTCATGTTGCTTATCTGCCAGACTCTTATTTCTTATGAGAGTCATCACCACAGCTAAATAATACACCATTCCGTTTTTATTACAAAGAAAGAAAATGAAGAAAAAGGACATGCTACACAGAAAAAATATAAGAAATAAATAAAGAAATAGGTGAACAGTAGAGAGTAGGGGAGAGCACTCAGAAGTGATAAAGCTAATATGTTTCAATTGAACATAATGAAAAGAAAGAAAAAAAAAAAAAAAAAAGAAAAAGTTAAATCACGATAATTATACTTTTTACATATTAAACTTTTTGCAATAACTTTTAAGCAAACATATTGAATGTTGTAATAATTTAATTATCATACTGTAGTATATCACAAGTCCAGCTAGTAATAATAATAATAATAATAATAATAATAATAATAATAATAATAAAATCACAATAATTATACTTTTTACATATTAAACTATTTTGCAATAACTTTTAAGCAAACATATTGAATGTTGTAATAATTTAATTATCATACTGTAGTATATCCACAAGTCCAGCTAGTAATAATAATAATAATAATAATAATAATAATAATAATCTGATCACCTTATCCCAGCAAGAAGACCAGACCTAGTGCTGATTAACAAAAAAGAAAGAACTTGTCAACTGGTGGATTTTGCAGTTCCAGCAGATCACAGGGTGAAGCTGAAGATAAATGAAAAAATGGACAAATACCTGGACCTTGCCAGAGAACTGAAAAAGTTATGGAATATGAAAGTCAAAGTGATACTAATTGTAGTTGGTGCACTTGGAACGGTCCCAAAGGGATTGGAAAATCTGGACATCAAAGGAAAGATTGAGACCATCCAGAATACTGCACTGCTGCAATCTGCCAGTATACTCATAAAGAGACTTGCTGTCACAGACTCCAGTGAAAGACCATCAGCTAATGCTGATGTGAAAACTCAAAAGGAATGAACATAAATAACATTACAAGTACTGCCCAAAAGAAAATTTCATATTTAGGGAATAAGATTCGTAGAAAACTGAAAGAACAGAATCTACACAGGTGTTTGCTTCAAGGAGTTTCTATCTAATACTAGATTCCTACACAATGTAGCTCAGTCGGTAGAGCATTCACCTGAAAATCACAAGGTTCCTCATTTCGGTATTGACCCTCATCAACTCAGAGCATTTAAAATAAAAATTAATCTATAAAAAAAAAAATAAAAAAAATTCAAATTTAAAAAATTGGGGCGATTTTTTTGTACTGAAATGGATTGATAACATTTCAGTTTATTTCAATAGGGAAAATTGATTTGTTATATAGGAAATTGAGTTACACTCTATATGATAAATTACAATAAAATCTTTCATTTATTCTTAGGGAAAAAAGAAAGAAAAAGGTTTAGAACAAACCTGTAACGATCTTTCCATCATGATAGTGAATAGCCATAACTCTGCTGTGATGTCCAATAAGTACAGAATCGGTGAATGCTTCTCCAGCCTTTAACGGTTCCACTTGTACAGCTGAAACCTTCAAAAATAATCTCTTGTAATAAGCAGCATCTTTATAGCGTTGTAGGTTGACTATGCCAAGATGGACACATTGGAGTCGCCAGATCTCTGTCAAAGAATTGATCAAATTGTTCCAATGTTTACTGACGAGAGAACAATTGAAAAGAGAATTAATGTCCAATTGTCGTAGAATGATGGTGGACAATTCCACAGGAAGTTGTCTAAGAAAGTCTCTGTAGAGTAAAGATGGTAGATAACTGGTCATATAAATAAGTTGGGGTGCACTGCAGACATCGAGAAGGCAAGTTAAAGTGTCATTCCGCTGGTTATCGGTCAGTTGCTGGAAATGTTTACTGACCGACTGCAACCATTCTTCAAAGTCGGCCATTTTGGTTAAGTTTAAATGCTCTTCTGACATGACTGAAGCAAAAATGAAGGAGAAAGTTGTTTTTACCTGAAAGACAAAAAATAAATAAATAAATAAAAAAAAATAATAATAATATAATATATATAAAATAAAAATAAAAATGAATAAAATAATAAGAAAAATAAATAAAAATAAATAAATAATAGAATAAATAAAGATAAAATGATAAAAAAAAAAAATAAAAGGTATAAAAAATCTTTAAACATGTAGGCACAGTCAAATGGCTAGAGTCGTAGGAAATGAATTTATCGACCCAAGTTCAAATCCAGAACGAAGCTACAATTCACATACCGCTAATACCCTTGGGAAAGGTATGAATTCAACTACTCTCCCTCCAACAATAGGCAAATAGTAGGTCAGATTAGTCTCTTTAACCAGGGCTAGGCAACCAGTCTAGGTGAAGGAAAATTCTGAATTCAGACGTGTTAAACTCCGCTTAAAAAATTGACCTTGTGTCACATCCAGTTCGTGCAGAAGGGTTGGTATAATATATATATATATATATATATGGAGATATGCTTATTTCTTCTTTTTCTCATACTTGTGCATTTGTTACAGATGTTTATGTACATGTTTATAATTAGGTCTATATAGATACAAAAAGCATAAAATTCCTCCAGCTATGGGTTAATAGTAGGGCAGACTGGGCTCTTTAACCTTGGTTAGGCAACCAGTCTAAAAGGAAAATGGAATTCAAACCTGTTAAACTCCGCTTTTGGGATAGTCACTACTAGAATAGGCTCAGTCCTAATTAGTGATCTATTTTCACTAATAATAATAATGTACAATATGGATGCAATTTAATGTCATAATTTGAACCAGGGATGTGGAGGTAGAACACAAAATCTCAAACTCCTATTTTTAACACCAAAGACTTCTCGGTTATTTCCTAGTTGAGTAACATGATATTACAGGGTGACCCAGTAAAAACAGAACCCAAAATATTTATTTTCCCATTAAACTAACCCTTTGGTATATCCACAGGTCCTGCTAGTTTTCCACAATCTATAAGCAGTGTGCTTATCAAGAGATCTGCGCAGTAAAGTGAGGAGCTGATGGTAGGTGTGGCGCTCCACCTCACCAAAACAATCTCCTTGGTCTAGTACTAGTAAAAAGGGGATAGACACCCTCGCTATCTGTCTGATACCGACATTAGGCTACCCCAGCGACAACTATATTGTGTTGTTAGTTTAAACAAAAAATGGGTTATTCCCTAAATCTAACATAAACAAAGGGGAATCACTCTTGACTGCTAAATTATTTATTTCCCCATTAAACTAACCCTGTCTTCCTTTTTCCTAGTAGATCAATAAATAAATAATTTATCCCTCAAGAGTGGTTCCGCTTTGTTTATGTTAGATTTATAGGAAATAACCAAAAAATGTCCATGTCGTCAGGACGTCAGTGCTTTAAAATTTAATAATGAATAAACTAGTTCTTGTGGGAACAATATCTTTGAAAAAAAAGAAAAAGAAAAGTTTGTAAAATTGCATAAATATGGTAGATAAAAAGCCAATAAATTGATAAACTGTAAGTTGGTTCAAGTTGTTTTCAGTCCTCGCTAATAAAGACGATATTCAAATTAAAAAGCTGAAAGCAGAAAAAAACAGATAATCCAAGGGAGGTCACTCCAATGAAATATGAGTATTTCATGTAAGTGTTTGTGCGGTGAGAGGTTTATATATCGTCTACGAAGATTAAATTTTTTTTTTTTTTTAGAAGTTATAAAATCATATTTTTCATTGTAGATTTTTAAAAAGTTTTAGAACCCCTCCCTCTAAAAAAACCCCAATAAGATACCTCAGTTTTATATTGTCTTATATATTTTGGGATACATTTTCGGGGTTTGTCAAGAATAATAGCAAAGAAAATTTATTTCTTTGTAGAAAAAGAAAACGAAATAAAAAGAAAACACTTATAGTCACCATTTAGATCAGATTATATTTCAGTGGCTAAATACACTTTGAAAAATTACATTTAAGTCCAAAATATTGGCACGGAGTCCACACCTGAGTGGTTTGGGGAGAGAAAGACTAATGCAATTCAGCAGATGAGTGAATTGTAGCTACTTGAAGACGTAATTTTTAAATTACCAAATAAAAACATAAGAATTCTTAATTATTGGGATTTTTCTATAACTACAAACACCACGTTTTTTCGATTAAAAGGGAAATAAAAATACAATTTAAGAAGAAAGAAACAAAACCATATTCTTAAAATATGGTTTTGTTTACGTTTAGTAATTTCGTAACGTAAATAAACGAGTAAAAAAAAAAAAAAAGTCTAAGTAATTCTTAGAAGAACGAAATAAAAACAAATAAGCAAACTTTAGTTTAAAAAAAGATAAATATATATTAGTTACTTATTTTTTTTAAAACTAAATTAAACGAACCTAATGTGTTGACTATTTTTTAAAACAGTTTTTTGTTTTTTACTGGTAATATAATTTTCTTTTTTTTTTTAAACAAGAATGGTGAATATTTTTGCTTTAAAAATGTGTTTTCTTTTTTAATAACACAACAAAAACTTAAATTTAGAACTATTTTTATGCGGTTATAAAAATAGATTTAAATTTGAGTTTTTTGTTTTGTTATTTTATTTAAAAAAATTATTTTTATAAATAAAATACATTTTTAAAGCAGAAATATTCACCATTCTTGTTTTAAAAAAACAAAAAACAGACTAAACAACATTTACATCACTTCAGTTAATAAGAACAAAACCTTTTTTTTTTTAAATGGTCAACACATTAAATTCGTGTAAAATTCGTGTGAAAATAATAAACAATACACGATTACTACTCACCCAATAAGTTCACAGATTTAACAAATTTCACTTATTGAGATTAAATTATAAATAAACGACATGAACATAGAAAGTAAAAATAAAATATTCATTAATGATCTATAAAACGTCTTTAAAAAATAAAAGCGCAGACAGAATTCTTATGTTCATATCCATTATCTAAAACTTAAGAAATTTGGCAATTCTGCTAAATAAATAATATTACATTTCCGGTGTTGTACAAAAAACTATTCCTTATAAATAAAAATCCGGATGGTTCATTCTTTTTATTTGTAGAAATTTTAAGTCACTGGGGTGAATCTTTGAATTATCTGATTTTTCTATGCATGTTGCCGTAACTCAGCAAAAAATGGCACATGTTAGCGTGATTTTTGTTAGCGCAATAGCTTTGCCTTACAGTACAAAATAAAGCAAGTTTGTAAAATAAAAACAGACTGAGAAAACTGGAGTAATACCGTCTCTAGGGTCTATTACTGTTCAGTGTTCTAAGTATTCTAGCCAATCTCAACAGTGCTTTGGTCTAAACCAGTGATTCCCAACGTGGGGCCTATGCCCCACTGGGAGGGGGGATTCAATAATAATAGGAGGGAAATATGAAAAATATAGTAATATTAAATTTTTTTTATTTTACCTTATATGTGTAGAAATTATAAACTTATAGGGTAAAATTGTAATTACAACCTAGTTGAGCACAACAGCTTGTGCAATCTAGTCAAGTGTTCACCCACTAATGTTATTGTGCATCTGGCACCAGCTATATGCGTGGCTTCTGACTTGTTTAACTTTGCAGTTCTTCATCTGTTGCCCTCCCCCACAATTATACACATTATAAAATGGATTTTATTTGGTTAAACCCTTTAGTTTTATTTGAAATATACAATTTTTTATGTTATACTTCTTCAAAACTGATATTGTTATATCATAGTAAACAATTAACGGGTGGGGGACATGAAGAAATTTGTGATAAAAAAAGTGGGGCATGGTACTAAAATGGTTGGGAACCACTGGTCTAGACTCTAGACCAAAGCACTGCTGAGATTGTCTAGAATACTTAAAACAGTCCTGGAGAGCTAGGGTGACTTGTTGTCACTTGGACTTCAATGAAAACTCGTAAAAAAATCGGACCATATGACCTTTAGGCACCCCTTTTTTGATCTCGATTAAGAAAGGACATGTTTTTCATTTACACCGTCAATATCCGGTTGTTTGTTAGGGGCTAGGGTTAGGGATTAGGGTTAGAGTTATGGTTATGGTTAGGTGTTAGGGTTATGGTTAGGGGTTAGGTTTTAGGGGGTTAGTTTTATAATTAAAAAAAAAATTAAAACTCGTCTGTTAAAACAACCGGATATTGACAGTGTAAATGAAAAACATGTCCTTCCTTAATCGATATCAAAAAGGGGTGCCTAAAGGTCATATGGTCCAAAAAATCTAATCAAAAATTGATAATACACAACAGATTGTTTTTTTTTTTTTCGTTCACGAAATATGTACAGTGACATAAGTTATTCCCCTTTTTACTTCAAAATACAAGGATTTTCACTCCGAGGACAGCAACAGTTTTAGAACGCGTGTTCTTGTATCATGATTTCTTTCTTACGTGATCGCATATTTCTTAACTTAGATTTTTTTCAAAGATAAAATTCCGGGCTATCTTTTGTTAAATTTTCAAGTTAGTCACGGATAGTGACAGACATGTAAAATTAACTTTGAAATTTTTAAGATAGTAAAAGATTCAATTTAATTTAGATATAAAATTTTTTTTTTGGTATCAATTAAAAAAAAACATGCTACATTATTTATTTTTTGAGGGTCTAAAATAACTTTTAAATTTTAATATCACTTTTTTTAGGGTATTGAATTTATATTTTTTAAATTAAAAATTTTCTTTTCTTTATATTCTCCAGGGTATAATCTTTCAAGAAATGTAAAAATTTGGGACCGGAATTTATTTTCTTCAAATAGTCAGAGATAACCCCCCTCCCCCACACACACATTCTGAATTGATAAAAAAAAATGTTTTCAAGTTTCTTTAATAAGATAAGCTAATCGTTATAAAATTAAGTCGTTGAAAAATAATTTGGTGAAAATTTCATTAAAACTGGACAATTCCCTGATTTTTTTGTAATTGTTTTAAAGTTAAGAAAAAAAAAAAAATGATTATCTTCCTAGGCAAAAAATTGTGCATCACTATTTATATAAGTTGCATATGAACATGAACAAAGAAAATGTAAGAACAATAATTTAGGTGAGAACATTGGCGCTTTAACACAGTTCTTCGGTCCAAGGGAAACCAAAAGATTGTTGATTATATTAATAAGGTTGCTGGGTGATAAATAGAAAAGAAACTATGTGTATATATGTAATTATGGAACAGCATAGTAATTGTAACCTTTATGGAGGCCTCTGAAGTTTCTGCATTTTGACTTTGCTGTCATTGCTATATCCGTCAAAAGGATATATATATATATATATATATATATATATATATATATATATATATATAAAGAGAGAGAGAGAGAGAGAGAGAGAGAGAGAGAGAGAGAGAGAGAGAGAGAGAGAGAGAGAGAGAGAGAGAGGTAAACGCAATTATGAAGGGATATAATGATTTTTTTAAATTTCTTTATTAAAATTTTAAAAAAAATAATCTCATCCCTATATATATATATATAATATATATATATATTATATAATATAGGGATGAACATATTTTTTATATATATATATATATATATATATAATATATATATATATATAGGGATGAGCATATTTTTAATATTTTTTAATTAAGAAATTTAAAAAATCATTATATATCATATATATATATATATATATATATATATATATATGTTAAACGGCACAGACAATTCAAGTCTGAGGAGTTTTTTTTATGGTCCTTTCAATTTTTCTAGCGATCTTTTTCGTGTTTGGGTGGAGAAGTTGTAATAGTCCACCAAATCCTTGTTTTTTTCGAGGGGGATACAGAATTGTGAGGAAGGGAGGGGGAATGGTTAGAGTGGGATTTTTTATAAGCATTGGAGGACGTTTAACAATGCACTTATCTGACACCAGCTCCATTAGTCAACACTTAAAGACACATTCATGCCCCCCCTCAACCTACAGAAAAATTTTAACAGAAAACACACTCACACTCCATAAAGAAAAAAACAAACAAAAACTGCAAATAATGGAAGCACTCTATATCAAATTAAAAAGACCTACCTTAAAGAAAATAAACTTTCAAACAGTAGACACGTCCTCCAATGCTTAAAAAATCCCACTCTAACCATTCCCCCTTGTAACACTATTGTGTTATGCGCCAGGAGAGACAGCGGAAGAGACCGGGACAGAACGAAGACCGGAGAAGAGAGCTTGCCATGGCTCTGGGCCCTTGATAAAACTTTACCGATACACTCTGATGCCTTGCCACTCGGTACAGAATTGATAACTTAGCCAAAAACTAGCTGTAGATCGCCAATCAGCTGACAAGAAATCACCTCGCTCCTTTGTAAAATAAATGTATATAAGTTTGTACATAAGCATAAAAAAGGCGTTGTGTTCAATTGTTTTGTTGATCCGTTGACAGCTTTTGGTTATTTAATCTTATTTCAACCGAGTTGGTAAAAGGAACGAAACAAGCTCTTTTCAGCCTTCCTGTAAATCAACAGACAACATAAGAACGGGAGGTTGGAACGGGCAGTTTCGACGACTGTAATACTGAGCTGGAGCCTCGTTCTCTATAACATACATCGCATACATACATAACATACATACAGTGAGACGGTGCCCCAGCACATGTGTTATATTGGTGCCGTGACCAGGATAGACCCAAAGGAAAAAAAATACCACGGCACAACCGAAGCGTCCTAGGCCACCAGTCGTTTTAAGGATTCGCCCCGGAAGAAGCCACAACCCAAGAATCGATCCTGAACAAGAAAAGCCAAAAATCGTCCCCCAGAAGCATCGGAACACGGTAAGTGACAATTTTTCTTTGCCTCTCTGTATTGTTTGCACAAATAGTCGGTCTATTTTTTGTTAGTCAGACAAATAGTTTAATAAAAATGGCAAATACAAACACAAGTCCGGTGACAAGAGTGGTAACGAGCGGATCAAAGATCCCAATATTTACTGGGAGACCGTCCGATCTTAAACCTTGGCTAACAGCGTTAAAAAAAGAAAGAGCGGATCTATGAATTAACAGATCCTGAGCGTTAATCTAGCCTACGATTTTTCAGATGGGTCCCGTCAGATTGGATCGAGAGTATCTGGACAAATATCCAAACATATCAAGTGAAAGACTATTTGAGCAGTTATCTGCCCAGTATGGAGAGTTTGTGAACCTGTCGAGGCCGCTCGGGTTTAATAAGATTAAGGCAAGTTAAGATGAGACTCTTGTTGAGTTAGCTAGTAGGATGAACAATCTAGCTAAGATAGCATATCAGAATTCAGAATTAAGAGAGTGTTCAGCAGTACAAGTTCACTTGGCTGAATTTTTCATCGAAGCCTTGAATAACCCCTTTATTAAAGAGGATGTACTAAGAGCCAATCCCATAACGCTATCGGAAGCGTTTTCAGTGGCAGAGAGAGTGAAATGATCTTTGAACGACTTCGAAGTAGTGCGGAGTAAAGAACAGAAGAGTTTGGAACATAGAGTTCTGAACAAGATAGATTGGCGGCAGGGACAGTTAGACTCCCGTAAAATGTTAAGGGTGCCCGAAGAGGAAGATTATAGCGGCGTGTGGTCTGGACGAAGTTATAGTTGCTAAGTTGTAAAAAGGGGAAACAAAAACAGAACTCTTTCAGAAAAAAAATAAAAAGGACTATAGATCAATTAAAAGCCAGCGAAAATGTTGGAACTGTGGCAAGGGACATAAAAAACGAAATTGTCCGTGGCCAATAAGGGAGTATATATGATTCTAATTTAGTAAAACAAAAAACTATACGGCGATCAAAATTTAAACAAATCCATAAACCTACCCAGGTTGATTGCAACCATGTTAAGATCTTGCAGAAAAATAAAAATAGGATAGTATGGGTTCTGTTAGACATGGGTGTAAAACACGCTATAGGAGAAGCGACTGCCCACAAATATTACACCAAAAATGTAACCAGTTGAATCATTCCCAAAATAACTGTTTTCCTAAGAAAGAACATCTTGGAAAAGTAAGACTAGTTAAATAGAAAACCCTAGGAATAGGAAAAGAAACAGGGAAAGGTGTTAAAATCCAAAGAAAAAGGATATATATGGTTTGTAAATTAGCGTCTTCGGAACAGAAGAATAGTAGAAACCAAAATCATGCTAAAGACATCAGTAAAACCACACAACTTAAGTTTACTCAAAACAATAGAGATGAGGCAGCCAACTCAGCGAAAAAAGAAATAGGAGACATTGCTGCTGTATAGAAAAACTAGTTTTTACCAAATATAGGGACAGAGGTAGCTAAGGCCGCTGTGATAGGAAAATGATTAGGGAAGGACTGCATAGGTCCAGATATGGGGAAAGGTCTAGTTCTGTGCGTATCATTTTTGAAAGAAACACAAGTAATATAAACTAGCTGAAAAAAATATGGGATTAAAAAAGTGTCATTACGTTATTCTAAAAATAAAACTTTCATTGGGTTTGTGTGGCTTATGGTACACTATAACCCTTCCACCAGTATACTAAGCTAAAGATAGATTTCAATAAGAAACTCTTTCTTGCCTTTGATCAATACCACAATTAATAACTGGACGAATTTAAAGAAACCCCTAATATCAATTTTTCCCTATATTATACAATGAATTACCAGTATAAGGAACCGTAAAAAGGGAGTTAAACTAAAGTGAACAGACAAGCTCAATGCGATAAATTCTAAGAGTAAAAGACCGAAAAGTTTGTGCAGGTGATTGGAGAGGTTAAGGCAAATTGCCACTGACCCAAATGAAAAAAAGAAATGACGTATTCCATAAAAACCTTTAGTGGATGTGATTAAAAAAAATTAAAAAAAGACACGTCAGCAAATATGGTAGGAAACCAAAGTGAAAAAAAAGTCACCACATTTGTCACAATTAGGACCAAATGGAATCCTTCATGTTTCAGCGCAAGGATCAACGTAAGGTGAATACCTTAATAATAAAAAAAAAAACCACGAAGGAAAAGAAGAAAGAAATTATGCCAAATGAACTTATCAAAGAAAACAGATTTTGTTTCGTTTTTAGCTGAAAACTGAAGGAACACTCTTAAAAAAAAAAAAGTAGTTGAAGAAAGTTTTATACACACGTCATCAACTACGTTTTGACAAAGAAAAAGTCATATATGACACTTACTGAAATATGAATGCACGGACCGAAATTTTTTAAAAAAATTACACACATGAAAAAAAAAAAGAAAGAAAAGACATATTCAATACAATTTTTTGTGAATGAAAAAAAATAGTTGAAAACTCTTACTGAAAAATTGAACCAATCTGTTAATCTCATGATTAATGTATACTAACACTGCTAATACATGCTACTAATGTACTAATGTACATACTGGCTAATCCGAAAATGATTTCAATATGAAGAAATACTTATACAAACTAATATGTATTAATAATGATACTAAATGTTGTATAATTTACTAACTGTATAAAAATACTTTTTCTTGTTGTTTACTATAAGGAAAATTTTGAACTAAGCATTAAAGGTATAGAGAGAGAAAGGAAAATGTATCTTTTTGCTGGCCACGCATACGTAATAATTTTAACAGAAGAACATTGTTTATAAAATATGTCAATCAAATTGATACGATGTTGCGGGCAGTCCCAGCATAGATGAATCTAATAGTAATAGAAAAATATGAATGGAATACCAACGTAAAATCAGAACATTACTGGAGTGGTTTGTATTTATACAAAATGATATCGGGTTTGTTGTCTGCAATTAAATGCTACCCCCACATGTAAGGTAAGCGAAACAAAACCGTATTAAGGTAGGAAGAAATGAAGGGAAGAAACTTGAATTGGAAAAGTTGAAATTAATTTTGTAATTGAATTGGAAAAAGTTGAAATAACCAAAGATTAAAATTTATGTCAAAATACCCGGTTAAGGGTGGTCGGCGGAAGGCGAAGTATTAACAGAGAAATTGATATAATTCCAGCCCTCGGATGGAAAGAGGCGAGAAATGAAAGCAAAAAGGGATGGGATTAAGAATTAACGGTGTGACGCTTGCTCAGTCTGTGGGATGCAAGTGATTTCAGATGATGGCTCGAATCAGTGAGGGAAAAACAATTTGAAATTTAAGTTAAATTCAAGGAGTTGGTCTATAAATTTTATCAGTGAATAATTAGGTAGTAAAAACAGACAGAGTGCCTACATTTTATGTGCAGGTTCCTAAAGAATTTGAAGCCACCGGCAGTGACCGTATGTGAAAATGTTTTAACCGCCGGGTAAAAGGATTATCCCTCAGAGGTCAAAACTAAGAGGCACCGAGATAAATAAGTGTAGAATGAAATTTAATGTACTTAATAGCATCAATTTGTGTTGAGTGGTGATTATAAAAGTGAGAGTACTTTAGAACTAGCAGATAACTAGTGAAATATTCAAGCGTGGTGTATTTTTTGATTTCCTGCATGCATATCTATTTATTGTAAAAACTGTTTGAGATATTGTTTATTTGATGTAATTGTTTGCAATTAATTCGTGTATGGTGTCTGCCAATTACCTAATAGGTAATTGCAAAAACGGTTTAATGGGCGATTGTAACACTATTGTGTTATGGGTTTGATTGGCGACCCATGATCTGGATTGCGGCATGGCA
>CM042156.1:60228795-60393795 GCA_023376005.1 Doryteuthis pealeii
AAAAAAAGAGAGAGATGGAAGTTCTTTTTAGTTCAAGTAGTTCATTTTCGTTTTAACAAGGAGGAGGATATCATCAACATAAGGCATAGATTCTAGTTTTGCTATGAATTGAAAACTTGTTTTCTAAGTGTGCCATATAAAAAGTTACTGAAAGTAGATCAAAACTGACCCATAGAGATGCATTTTTTGGATGTATAGGCTGCCTTGGTGGTTGTAGAAGGGGACTTCGGTTGTGGCAAAGGAGGAGGACTTTTTTAGGATGTAGGATTAATTCTAAGGTGGATATTCGGGATTATTGTAGATATTTTTTATGATGAGTCGATAGTTTTTTACAGGGACGTTAGTAAACAGATTTACATCGAGCGATGCGATCAGTTGGTGTTAGGAGTAGAGGTTTGTAAAATTTCATGAGTTCATTTGTGGATTTAAGACTGTATTTAGAGGGCATATATGGTGATCAGTTGATTAATATTTTTGTTAAATGGTATACAGGGGTAGTGATTGAGAAATGATAGTCGGAGGGGTAATTTTTATGGATTTTAACAGTTCCATACATATAGCCAGGTCTGTAATCGACAATCTTTGGTAGTTTTTATGCTATCGATATGGGCGTTATTGGCTGTGATAGTTTATTTATTTTTGTTTTTAGTTGGTTAATGGGATTTTTGTGGATTTTTTTAAACTTTGAGTGATCATCAAGTATTGTTTGTAATTTTGAATTGTAGTCGGTTTTATTGAGAGCAACGTAAATATTGGTTTTGTCAGCTTTTTTTTTATGTAAATGTCAGGATGATTTTTTTTAATTCTTTGGGCAGCAGTTTTTAATTTATTGTTGAGTAGGGTAGTAGAATTGCAGTTCTTATTAAAACGGTTCTTAATAGCTTCGGCTTTGAGGAGGACATTTAGTTCAGGTGGGTGGTAATTTTTCCTTGTGTTTGGAGATCCTGTAAGTTCTGGTATAGAGTTCGATTTCAGTTTGTTTATGCATTTGGTTGTATGAATTGTATAGATGGCAGTTAGGTCAAGGTTCAAGAACTCAGTTTGGTCGGGTGTTAGTTCGAGAGAAGATAGATTGATAAATTGTTGTGGTTGTTAGGCAGATATATAGATCCGTGATACAGAGAGTTGAGTTTTTGTTTATCTTAGTCGGTGTGGAGTTTGTAGTCATTATATATGTGTTCAAGTTCAAGTTTTTAGGTGGGTGTATTGTTCAGCCGTAATTCGGGCTTGTATTTTTGTAGTCTAAAGCTGTACTGTTCAGTTTTTCGATGTTCTTAAGGGCCACTTGAATCTGTCTTTTTACCAGTTCAAACCGGTATGTATGTGTAGTGGTTTCATATTGAGCTGCTGGATCGTGGATTTTGAAATATGTATACTTCGGCAGCATTTTTTCTTTTAGACAAGTTCTGTTAAACGCCACAGACAATTCAAGTCTGAGGAGTTTTTTTATGGCCCTTTCAATTTTCTAGCGATCTTTTTCGTGTTTGGTGGAGAAGTTGTAATAGTCCACAAATCCTTGTTTTTTTTCGAGCGCTTTCGGCTGGTTTATCAGCATCATCAGGTGGGGAACGATGTTAAGTTTTCAAGTGCCTCGTTTTTATAGAAGAACGAGTAGTAGCTTAAGAGTGGTGGTGGTAGTTAGTACGAAACAATGGATTAATGGGTTTTTTGAGGGGGATACAGAATTGTGAGGAAGGGAGGGTGTAAACACTATTGTGTTTGGGTTGATTGGCGACCTATTAATTAAGTAATTAATTAAATAACCTATTATTAATTATGGTGGTTTGTTAAAATTAAAAGTAATAATAATAATAATAATAATGGTTGTGGTAATAATAATAAATGTTTATATTGGAGGTATATATATATTTAAACGAAAAATCATCACGTAAGCATAAATTATCATTTTATTTTGGCATAATTTGAATGATATACATCAAATTCATAATCTAAATAATTTATGCTTACGTGATGATTTTTCGTTTAAATAATATATATACCTCCAATATAAACATTATTATTATTATCACAACCATTATTATTATTATTATTATTACTTTTAATTTTAACAAACCACCATAAATTAATAATTAGGGTAGTTTTAATTAATTAGTACTTAATTAATAGGTCGCCAATCAACCCATAACACAATAGTGTTACAATCGCCATTAACCGTTTTGTCAATTACCTATTAGGTATTGCAGACACCATACACGAATTTAATTTGCAAACAATACATCAAATAACAATATCTCAAACAGTTTACAATAAATAGATATGCATGCAGAAATCAAAAATACACCACGCTTGAATATTTCACTAGTTATCTGCTAGTCTAAAGTATCTCTCATTTTACTAATCCACCACTCAACACAATGATGCTATTAAGTACATTAAATTTCATTTCTACAACTATTTTTCTGTGCCTCTTAGTTTGACTCTGAGGGATAATCCTTTTACCCTGGTTAAAACATTTTCACATACGGTCACTGCCGGTGGCTACAAATTCTTTAGGAACCCTGCACATAAAATGTAGGCACTTGTCTGTTTTTACTACCTAATTATTCACTGATAAAATTTATAAGACCAACTCCTTGATTAACTTAAATTCAAAATTTTTTTCCCTCAACTGATTCGAGCATCATCTGAAATCACTTGCATCCCACAGACTGAGCAAGCGTCACACCGTTAATTCTAACTCCCATCCCTTTTTGCTTTCATTTCTCGCTCTTTCCATCCGAGGGCTGGAATATATCAATTTCTGTTAAATACTTCGGCCTTCCGCCGACACCCATAATTCCGGGTTTTTGAATACATTTTAATCTTTGGTTAATTTCAACTTTTCCAATTCAATTTCAAATTTAATTTCAACTTTTCAATTCATTCATTCTCATTTCTTCTACCTAATACGGTTTTGTTTTCGCTTAAACCTTAATGTGGGGGTAGCATTAATTTGCAGACACAAAACCCGAATATCATTTTTTTTTTAATACAAACACTCCAGTAAGTCTGATTTTACGTTGGTATTCCATTTTTTTCTTATTTACTATTTAGAATTCATTATGTGACTGCCCGCAACATCTGTATCATTTTTGATTGACATATTTTTATAAACAATGTCTTCTGTTAAAATTATTACAGTATGCGTGGCCAGCAAAAAGAATACATTTTTCCTTTCTCTCTCTACACCTTTAATGCTTAGTTCAAAATTTCCTAGTAGTAAACACAAGAAAAAGTATTTTTATACATTAGTAAATTATACATACATTAGTATCATTATTAATACATATTAGTTTGTATAAGTATTTCTATTGAAATCATTTGGATTAGCAGTATGTACATTAGTACTATTATTAGCATGTATTAGCATGTGTTAGTATACATTAAATCATTTAGATTAACAGATTGTTCAATTTTCGGTAAGAGTTTTCAACTATTTTTTTTTTCATTCACAAAAAAATTGTATTGAATATGTTCTTTTCTTCTTTTTTTTTCATGTGTGTAATTTTTAAAAATTTCGGTCCGTGGCATTCATATTTCAGTAAGTGTCTATATTGACTTTTTCTTTGTCAAAACGTAGTGATGACGTGTGTATAAAACTTTTTCAACTACTTTTTTTTTTTAAAGAGTGTTCCTTTCAGTTTTCAGCTAAAAACGAAAACAAAATCTGTTTTCTTTGATAAGTTCATTTGGGCATAATTCTTTCTTCTTTCCTTCGTGGTTTTTTTTTTTATTATTAAGGTATTCACCTTACGTTGATCCTTGCGCTGAACATGAAGGATCCATTTGGTCCATAATTGTGACAAATGTGGTGACTTTTTTTTTCACTTTGGTTCCTACCATATTTGCTGACGTGTCTTTTTAATTTTTTTTTAAATCACATCCACTAAAGGTTTTTATGGAATACGTTCATTTCTTTTTTTTTCAAATTTTGGTCAGTGGGCATTTGCCTTAACCTCTCCAATCACCTGCACAAACTTTCGGTCTTTTACTCTTAGAATTTATCGCATTGAGCTTGTCTGTTCACTTAGTTTAACTCCCTTTTACGGGTCCTTATACTGGTAATTCATTGTATAATATAGGGAAAAATTGATATTAGGGGTTTCTTTAAATTCGTCCAGTTATTAATTGTGGTATTGATCAAAGGCAAGAAAGAGTTTCTTATTTGAAATCTATCTTTAGCTTAGTATACTGGTGGAAGGGTTATAGTGTACCATAAGCCACACAACCCAATGAAAAGTTTATTTTAGAATAACCGTAATGACACTTTTTTAATCCCATATTTTTTTCAGCTAGTATATTACTTGTTGGTTTCTTTCAAAAATGATACGCAGAACTAGACCTTTCCCCATATCTGGACCTATGCAGTCCTTCCCTAATCATTTCCTATCACAGCGGCCTTAGCTACCTCTGTCCTATATTTGGTAAAAACTAGTTTTTCTATACAGCAGCAATGTCTCTATTCTTTTTCGCTGAGTTGGCTGCCTCATCTCTATTGTTTTGAGTAAACTTAAGTTTGTGTGGTTTACTGATGTCTTTTTAGCATGATTTGGTTTCTACTATTCTTCTGTTCCGAAGACGCTAATTTACAAACCATATATATCCTTTTTCTTTGGATTTAACACTTTCCCTGTTTCTTTTTTCCTATTCCTAGGTTTTCTATTTAACTTAGTCTTACTTTTTCCAAGATGTTCTTTCTTAGGAAAACAGTTATTTTGGGAATGATTCAACTGGTTACATTTTTGGTGTATATTTGTGGGCAGTCGCTTCTCCTATAGCGTGTTTACACCCATGTCTAACAGAACCCATACTATCCTTATTTTTATTTTTCTGCAAGATCTTAACATGGTTGCAAATCACCTGGGTAGGTTTATGGATTTGTTTAAATTTGATCGCCGTATAGTTTTTTGTTTTACTAAATTAGAATCATTATACTCCCTTATTGGCCACGGACAATTTCGTTTTTTATGTCCCCCTTGCCACAGTTCCAACATTTTCGCTGGCTTTTAATTGATCTATAGTCCTTTTTATTTTTTTTCTGAAAGTTCTTTGTTTTTGTTTCCCCTTTTTACAACTATAGCAACTATAATTCGTCAGACCACACGCCGCTATAATCTTCCTCTTCGGGCACCCTTAACATTTTACGGGAGTCTAACTGTCCTGCGCCAATCTATCTTGTTCAGAACTCTATGTTCCAAACTCTTCTGTTCTTTACTCCGACTACTTCGAAGTCGTTCAAAGATCATTTCACTCTCTCTTGCCACTGAAAACGCTTCCGATAGCGTTATGGGATTGGCTCTTAGTACATCCTCTTAATAAAGGGGTTATTCAAGGCTTCGATGAAAAATTCAGCCAAGTGAACTTGTACTGCTGAACACTCTCTTAATTCTGAATTCTGATATGCTATCTAGCTAGATTGTTCATCCTACTAGCTAACTCAACAAGAGTCTCATCTTAACTTGCCTTAATCTTATTAAACCCGAGCGGCCTCGACAGGTTCACAACTCTCCATACTGGGCAGATAACTGCTCAATAAGTCTTTCACTTGATATGTTTGGATATTTGTCCAGATACTCTCCGATCCAATCTGACGGGACCCCATCTGAAAATCGTAGGCTATTAACGAGCTCAGGATCTGTTAATTCATAGATCCGCTCTTCTTTTTTTTAACGCTGTTAGCCAAGGTTTAAGATCGGACGGTCTCCCAGTAAATATTGGGATCTTTGATCCGCTCGTTACCACTCTTGTCACGGACTTGTGTTTGTATTTGCCATTTTTATTAAACTATTTGTCTGACTAACAAAAAAGACCGACTATTTGTGCAAACAATACAGAGAGGCAAAGAAAATTGTCACTTACCGTGTTCCGATGCTTCTGGGGAACGATTTTTGGCTTTTCTTGTTCAGGATCGATTCTTGGGTTGTGGCTTCTTCCGGGGCGAATCCTTAAAACGACTGGTGGCCTAGGACGCTTCGGTTGTGCCGTGGTATTTTTTTTCCTTGGGTCTATCCTGGTCACGGCACCAATATAACACATGTGCTGGGGCACCGTCTCACTGTATGTATGTTATGTATGTATGCGATGTATGTTTAGAGAACGAGGCTCCAGCTCAGTATTACAGTCGTCGAAACTGCCCGTTCCAACTCCCGTTCTTATGTTGTCTGTTGATTTACAGGAAGGCTGAAAAGAGCTTGTTTCGTTCCTTTTACCAACTCGGTTGAAATAAGATTAAATAACCAAAAGCTGTCAACGGATCAACAAAACAATTGAACACAAGCCTTTTTTATGCTTATGTACAACTTATATACATTTATTTTACAAAGGAGCGAGGTGATTTCTTGTCAGCTGATTGGCGATCTACAGCTAGTTTTTGGCTAGTTATCAATTCTGTACCGAGTGGCAAGGCATCAGAGTGTATCGGTAAAGTTTTATCAAGGGCCCAGAGCCATGGCAAGCTCTCTTCTCCGGTCTTCGTTCTGTCCCGGTCTCTTCCGCTGTCTCTCCTGCGCATAACACAATAGTGTTACAAGGGGAATGGTTAGAGTGGGATTTTTTTAAGCATTGGAGGACGTGTCTACTGGTTTGAAAGTTTATTTTCTTTAAGGTAGGTCTTTTTAATTTGATATAGAGTGCTTCCATTATTTGCAGTTTTTGTTTGTTTTTTCTTTATGGAGTGTGAGTGTGTTTTCTGTTAAATTTTTCTGTAGGTTGAGGGGGGCATGAATGTGTCTTTAAGTGTTGACTAATGGAGCTGGTGTCAGATAAGTGCATTGTTAACGTCTCCAATGCTTATAAAAAATCCACTCTAACCATTCCCCTCCCTTCCTCACAATTCTGTATCCCCCTCGAAAAAAACAGGATTTGGTGGACTATTACAACTCCACCAAAAACGAAAAGATCGCTAGAAAAATTGAAAGGACCATAAAAAAAACTCCTCAGACTTGAATTGTCTGTGCCGTTTAACATATATATATATATATATAATTAATATATATGATTATAATGATTTTTTAATTTCTTAATTAAAAAAATATTAAAAATATGCCATTCCTATATATATATATATATATATATATATATATATAATATTTATAAAAATATGTTCATCCCTATATATATATATATATATATATTTATATATATTATATATATAGGGATGAGATTATTTTTTTTAAATTTTAATAAAGAATTTAAAAAACATTATATCCCTTGGTCATAATTGCGTTTACCTCTCTCTCTCTTCTCTCCTCTCTCTTCTCTCTCTCTCTCTCTCTCTCTCTCTCTCTCTCTCTCTTTATATATATATATATATATATATATATATATATATATATATATAATCCTTTTGACGGATATAGCAATGACAGCAAAGTCAAAATGCAGAAACTTCAGAGGTCCATAAAGGTTACAATTACTATGCTGTTCCATAATTACATATATACACATAGTTCTTTTCTTTATCACCCAGCAACCTTATTAATATAATCAACAAATCTTTTGGTTTCCCTTGGACCGAAGAACTGTGTTAAAGCGCCAATGTTCTCACCTAATTTATTGTTCTTACATTTTCTTTGTTCATGTTCATATGCACTTATATAAATAGTGATGCACAATTTTTGCCTAGGAAGATAATCATTTTTTTTTTTTTTTAACTTTAAAACAATTACAAAAAATCAGGGAATTGTCAGTTTAATGAAATTCACCAAATTATTTTTCAACGACTTAATTTATAACGATTAGCTTATCTTATTAAAGAAACTTGAAAACATTTTTTTTTATCAATTCAGAATGTTGTGTGGGGGAGGGGGGTTATCTCTGACTATTTGAAGAAAATAAATTCCGGTCCCAAATTTTTACATTCTTGAAAGATTATACCCTGGAGAATATAAAGAAAAAGAAAATTTTTAATTTAAAAAATATAAATTCAATACCCTAAAAAAAAGTGATATTAAAATTTAAAAGTTATTTTAGACCCTCAAAAATAAATAATGTAGCATGTTTTTTTTTAATTGATACCAAAAAAAAATATTTTATCTAAATTAAATTGAATCTTTTACTATCTTAAAAATTTCAAAGTTAATTTTACATGTCTGTCCTATCCGTGACTAACTTGAAAATTTAACAAAAGATAGCCCGGAATTTTATCTTTGAAAAAAACTAAGTTAAAGAATATGCGATCACGTAAGAAAGAAATCATGATACAAGAACACGCGTTCTAAAACTGTTGCTGTCCTCGGTGAAAATCTTGTATTTTTGAAGTAAAAGGGGAATAACTTATGTCAGTACATATTTCGTGAACGAAAAAAAAAAAACAATCTGTTGTGTATTATCAATTTTTGATTAGATTTTTGGACCATATGACCTTTAGGCACCCCTTTTTGATATCGATTAAGGAAGGACATGTTTTCATTTACACTGTCAATATCCGGTTGTTTTAACAGACGAGTTTTAATTTTTTTTTTAATTATAAAACTAACCCCTAAACCTAACCCTAACATAACCCTAACACCTAACCATAACCATAACCTCTAACCCTAATCCCTAACCCTAGCCCTAACAAACAACCGGATATTGACGGTGTAAATGAAAAACATGTCCTTTCTTAATCGAGATCAAAAAGGGGTGCCTAAAGGTCATATGGTCCGATTTTTTAACGAGTTTTTCATTGAAGTCCAAGTGACAACAAGTCACCCTAGCTCTCCAGGACGTTTTTAAGTATTCTAGACAATCTCAGCAGTGCTTTGGTCTAGAGTCTAGACCAGTGGTTCCCAACCATTTTAGTACCATGCCCACTTTTTTATCACAAATTTCTTCATGTCCCCACCCGTTAATTGTTTTACTATGATATAACAATATCAGTTTTGAAGAAGTATAACATAAAATTGTATATTTCAAATAAACTAAAGGGTTTAACCAAATAAAATCATTTTATAATGTGTATAATTGTGGGGAGGGCAACAGATGAAGAACTGCAAAGTTAAACAAGTCAGAAGCCGCATATAGCTGGTGCCAGATGCACAATAACATTAGTGGGTGAACACTTGACTAGATTGCACAAGCTGTTGTGCTCAACTAGGTTGTAATTACAATTTTACCCTATAAGTTTATAATTTCTACACATATAAGGTAAATAAAAAAATTTAATATTACTATATTTTTCATATTTCCCTCCTATTATATTGAATCCCTCCCAGTGGCATAGGCCCACGTTGGGAATCACTGGTTTAGACCAAAGCACTGTTGAATTGGCTAGAATACTTAGAACACTGAACAGTAATAGACCCTAGAGACGGTATTACTCCAGTTTCTCAGTCTGTTTTTATTTTACAAACTTGCTTTATTTGTACTGTAAGGCAAAGCTATTGCGCTAACAAAAACACGCTAACATGTGCCATTTTTTGCTGAGTTACGGCAACATGCATAGAAAATCAGATAATTCAAAAGATTCACCCCAGTGACTTAAAATTTCTACAAATAAAAGAGAACACCATCCGGATTTTTATTTATAAGGAATAGTTTTTGTACAACACCGAAATGTAATATTATTTATTAGCAGAATTGCCAAATTTCTTAGTTTTAAGATAATGGATATGAACATAAGAATTCTGTCTGCGCTTTTATTTTTTAAAAGACGTTTTATAGATCATTAATGAATATTTTATTTTTACTTTCTATGTTCATGTCGTTTTATTTATAATTTAATCTCAATAAGTGAAATTTGTTAAATCTGTGAACTTATTGGTGAGTAGTAATCGTGTATTGTTTATTTTTCACACGAATTTTAACACGAATTTAATGTGTTGACCATTTAAAAAAAAAGGGTTTTGTTCTTATTAACTGAATGATGTAAATGTTGTTTAGTCTGTTTTTTGTTTTTTTAAACAAGAATGGTGAATATTCTGCTTCAAAATGTATTTTATTTATAAAAATAATTTTTTTAATAAATAACAAAACAAAAAACTCAATTTAAATCTATTTTTATAACGCATAAAAAATAGTTCTAAATTTAAGTTTTTGTTGTGTTATTAAAAAGAAACACATTTTTAAGCAAAAATATTCACCATTCTTGTTTTAAAAAAAGAAAATTATATTACCAGTAAAACAAAAACTGTTTAAAAATAGTCAACACATTAGGTTCGTTTAATTAGTTTTAAAAAAATACGTAACTAAATATATATTTATCTTTTTTTAAGACTAAGTTGCTATTTTTTATTTCGTTCTCTAAGAATTACTTAGACTTTTTTTTTTTTTTACTCGTATTATTTACGTACGAATTACTAACGTAAAACAAAAAACCCCCATAAATTTTAGAAAAAAAAAAAATATGGGTTTTTTTTTTTGTTTCTTTCTTCTAATTGTATTTTATTTCCACTTTTAATCGAAAAAACGTGGTGTTGTAGTTATAGAAAATCCCAATAATTAAGAATTCTATGTTTTATTTGGTAATTTTAATTAAGTTAAAGTAGCTACAATTCACTCATCTGCTGAATTGCATTAGTCTTTCTCTCCCCAACCACTCAGGTGTGGACTCGTGCCAATATTTTGACTTCAATGTATTTTTAAAGTGTAATTTAGCCACTGAAAATATAATTGATAAATGTGATTAAAGTGTTTTCTTTTTATTTCGTTTTCTTTTTCTACAAAGAAATAAATTTTTCTGCTATTATTCTGACAAACCCCGAAAATGTACAAAATATATAACAAATAAAATGAGGTTCTATTGGGGTTTTTAGAGGGGGGGTTTCTAAAACTTTTAAAAAATCTAAATGAAAATGATTTATACTCTAAAAAAAAAAAAATTTAATCTCGTAGACGATAAATAAACCTCTCACCGCAAAACCTTACATGCATACATATTTCATTGAGTGACTCCCTTGGGATTATCTGTTTTTTTCTGCTTTCACTTTTTAATTTGAATATCGTCTTTATAGCGAGGAGGCAAACAACTTGAACAACTTACAGTTTTATCAATTTTTGGCTTTTTTTATATACCATATTTATGCAAGTTTACAACTTTCTTTTTTCTTTTTTTTCAAAGATATTGTTCCATAAAAAAACAAAAAAAACAAGAACTAGTTATTCATTATTAAATTTTAAAGCCTGACGTCCTGACGACATGGACTTTTTTGGTTATTCTATAAATCTAACATAAAACAAAGCGGAACCATCTTGAGGTAAATTATTTATTTATGATCTACGAAAAGGAAGACAGGTAGTTAATGGGGGAAATAATAATTTACATCAGAGTGATTCCCCTTGTTTATGTTAGATTTAGGAATAACCATTTTTTGTTTAAAACTAACAAACAAATAAGTTTGTCGCTGGGTAGCCTAATTCGGTATCAGACAGATAGCGAGGTGGTTATCCCTTTTTATACACTAGAAACAGGAGAATGTTTTGGTGAGGGGAGCGCACACCTACCATCAGTCCTCACTTTTACTGCGCAAGATCTCTTGATAAGCACACTGCTTATAGATTGTGGAAAACTAGCAGGACCTGTGATATACCAAGTTAGTTTAATGGGAAATAATAATTTGTTCGTTTTTACTGGTCACCCTGTAAATCATGTTACTCAACCGGAAATAACGAGAAGTCCCTTGGTGTAAAATAGGAGTTTGAGATTTTGTGATTCTACTCCAATCCCTGTTCAAATTATGACATTAAATGCACCATATTGTAATTATTATTATTAAGTGAATAGATCACTAATTAGGACACTTGAACATCTAGTATGACTAATCCCAAAGCGGAGTTTAACAGTAGAATTCCTTTTCCTTTTAGACTGGTTCTAACCAGGTTAAAGAGCAGTCTGCCCTACTATAACCCATACTGGAGGAATTTTATGCTTATTTTTGTTACTATATAGCCTAATTATAACCAGTACTAACTCTTTAACAAATGCCAACAAGGGTATGGAAAAAGAAAAAAAAAGAAAAGAAAAAAATTTAAAAGGGCCAATAATTCCTTTCCTAAAATAATATATAAAAAATATATATACCAACCCTTCTGCAACGAACGGAATGGAACAAGGTCAATTTTTAAGCGGAGTTAAAACGCTGAATTCAAAATTTCCTTCACCTAGACTGGTTGCCTAGCCCTGGTTAAAGAGACTAATCTGCCTAACTATTGCTATATGTTGGCGGAGAGTGTTTGAATCATACCTTTCCAGGTATTAGCGGTATGGTGAATTGTAGTTCGTTCTGGATTTGACTGGGTCGATAAATTCATTTTCCTACGACTCTAGGCCATTTGACTGTGCCCAACATGTTAAAGATTTTCTTTATACCTTTATTTTTTTTTTTTTATCATTTTATTTTTTAATTTATTCTTTATTTATTTATTTTATATTTATTTTTCTATATTTTATTCATTTTTATTTTATTTTTATATATTATATATATTATTTTTATTTATTTATTTATTTTTCTTCAGGTAAAAAAACTTTCTCTTCATTTTTGCTTCAATCATGTGAAGAGCATTAAATTAACCAAAAGGCCGACTTTGAAGAATGGTTCAGTCGGTCAGTAACATTTCCAGCACTGACCGATAACCAGCGGATGACACTTTAACTTGCCTTCTTCGATGTCTGCAGTGCACCCCACTTATTTAGAACAGATTATCTTACCATCTTTACTCTACAGAGACTCTTAGACAACTTCCTGTGGAATGTCCACCATCATTCTACGACAATTGGACATTAATCTTTTATTGTCCTTCGTCAGTAACATTGGAAAAATTGATCAATCTTTGACAGAGATCTGGGACCCAATGTGTCCCTCTTGGCAATAAGTCAACCTATACACGCTATAACGATGCTTTGCTTATTACAGAGATTAATTTTTGAAGGTTTCAGCTGTACAAGTGGAACCGTTTTAAAGGTGAGAAGCAATCACGATTCTGTACTATTGGAACATCACAGAGAGTTATGGCTATTCACTATCAGATGGAAAGATCGTTACAGGGTTTTGTTCTCAACTTTTTCTTTCTTTTTCCTAGAATAAAGAAAATTTTTATTGTAACTTTATCATATGAGTGTAACTCAATTTCCTATAACAAAATCAATTTCCTTTGAAATAAACTGAAATGTTTACATCCATTTCAGTACAAAAATAAGCCAATTTTTTAATTTGGATTTTTTTTATTTTTTTTTTATAGATAATTTTTATTTAAATGCTCTGAGTTGTGAGGTCCAATACGAAAGAGGAACCTTGTGATTTTCAGGTGAATGCTCTACCGAATGAGCTACATGTGTAGGAATTAGTATTAGAAGAATCTTGAAGAAACACCTGTTGTAGATTCTGTTCTTTCAGTTTTCTACGAATTCTTATTCCTAAATATGAAATTTTTTTGGGCCGTACTTGTAATGTTATTTTTCATTCCTTTTGATTTTCACATAGCATTAGCGATGGCTTTCACTGGATCTGGACCAGAAAGTCTCTTAATGAGTATAAAACGGGCAGATGCAGCAGTGCAAGTATCTGGATGGTCTCAATCTTCCTTTGATGTCCATGATTTTCCAATCCCCTTTGGGACCGTTCCAATGCACCAACTACAATTAGTATGACTTTGATTTCATATTCCATAACTTTCATGTTCTCTGGCAAGGTAGGTATTGTCCATTTTTTCAATTTATTTCAGCTTCACCTGTGATCTGCCTGGAATCAAAATCCACCAGTTTGACAAGTGCTTTCTTTTTGTTAATACACTAGGTTTGGTCCTTCTGCTGGTAAGGTGAATCAGATTATTATTATTTTATTTATTATTATTATTATTATTACTAGCTGGGACTTTGTGGATTACACAGTATGTAATTACTTATTACACATTCAATATGTTTTGCTAAAAAGTTATTGCAAAAAGTTTAATATGTAAAGTATAATTATTGTGATATTATATTATTATTATTATTATTATTATTTAATTTATTATATTATAGCTGAGACTTGTGGATATATACAGTTGATATAATTATTACAACATTCAATATTTTGCCTTAAAGTATTGCAAAATGTTTAATATTAAAGAAGTATAATTATCGGATTTTAAGCTTTTCTTTTTTTTTTTTTTTTCTTCTTTCAATTATGTTCAATTGAACATATTAGCTTATCACTTCTGAGTGCTCTGCCCTACTCTCTATACTTCACACTATTTCTTATTTATTTCTTAATTTTTTCTGTGTAGATGTTTTTTCTTCATTTTCTTTCTTTGTAAAAAAACGGAATGGTGTATTATTTAGCTTGTGATGACTCTCCATAAGAAATAAGAGTCTGGCAGATAACAACATGAGATAATAGGATTTACATTTTTTAATTTTATCTGGACAGTTTAGATGTTTCATTTTTAACCAGGGGGTGGTTTTCGGATATAACGGTCATACTTTTAAGGAAATGAGTAATTCATATAAAGAGATAATAATAGGACACTTCAAACAAACACCTGTGTAGGTCTGGTTTGTTCAAATTTTTTTTTTTATTTTTTTTTTTTTTTAAACAAATTTATTCCCTAAATATAAATTCTTTGTGTGTACTGTAATTTAATATTTATTTTTCTAAACTTGTATTTTCTCTTCACAGGTCTGATGAACCACACAGTCAATTGTGGGGACTGCAATACAGAGAATGTGGCTTTACACTTCAACACAACTGTTAGCGACGTCAGAACTCCAGGAAAATTCATCTACACATCATCATTTGATGGGTCGCAGAAGTGGGAAGTTCCCTCAGGGTTTTTCACAAACGTATAATTGGTAGTATGGCCGTTCTCAGCATTGACACATCTGTCTGGAACTATCAATTCTTGTCAGCGGTCTGCTGTTTGACAATGAAGGGTTTGGGCATATCTTCGGTCATCGCTGGCAAACGTTGCCGGTCACCAAAAAGGATGGTAGTCAAGGTGAAAGTTCTCGGAGGGCGATACAATCCGACACGCTGTAAGTGCAGACAAGAAACTTTGCTGTATATGAAGATGTCGTCGACCACAAGTCAACCAGGTTACTGATCCATCAGAAGGATCACCAGATATATCCTCATTGCTCCTCGCGGGAACAAATATCATCCGGATCTGTTTTATGTCGGATGACGGACGAAAGGATTCCAATAGTATCGCTCACCCGAATTGAAACTCTCGAAACACATAAAGGATTCAACAGTCTTCGGTTCAAAATTTGTATAGGAGTTGGCTAGGAAATTCGCTTGGTTTTGATAATATTACGGGAGATATATGTCTTTATTAATTTACACAACCAGAAGTTGATTATGAGAAAACTTTCCAGCCATAAGGTAAATATTTATTTTTGTTCTTGTCTTTTCAGCTACATGTTTTCCCAGAAAATAAGATCTAGATAGATTCTATCTGCAATAAGACCATAGCGTGATTTTTTCAAGATGATTTTAATATATATATCTACACCTCGCACGAGCAGGATGCGACACAAAGTCAATTTCTTAAGCGGAGTTTAACAGGTTTGAATTCAGAGTTTTCATTCTCTAGACAAGTTGCCTAACAGGTAAAGAGCCCAGTCTCCTACTATTTACCCATAGTTGGAAGGAAGTAGGATTCATACCTTTCAAGGGTATTAGTGCTAAGATTATTTTAATAAAGCCCTCTCCAGTAAATTGACATTAGCTAACATAATGAAGTAATCTCCTTGTTTTATTTCACTTGAGGAGCTTATGTGTTGGGTCAGCCATGTTTCTTTCACTAAATTACACTGAAAATACGAATTGTTAATCAATACAATGCATATTTTAACCTGAAAATATCATAAAATGTGTTCTTGAATTGTGCTTGCACAATTATTTAAATGAACTTAGTTGTTCATTAAGCAACATTTTATGAATATTTTGTGGTACATGCGTTGTTAATTAAACTAAGGTCAATTTAAAATAATGTGGCAGCACATCAAGAACCATTTTTATGATATTTTTCATGTTAAAATATGCAGTTGTATTGATTTGGAACAAATATCGTTTTTCAGTGTAGATTTAAGGTGAAAAGAAAATGGCTTTGACCAAACACAATAAGCTTCCAAAGTGAAATAAACAAGGGGAATTACTCTCATTTATGTAGCTAATGTTCAGAATTACTGGAGAGGGCTTATATTAAAATAATCTTAGCACTAATACCCTGGAAAGTAGAATCCTACTCTACTTCCACTATGGGTAAATATAGGGCAGACTGGGCTCTTTAACCTTGTTTAGGCAACGTCTAGGAGAGGAAAACTCTGAATTCAAACCTGTTAAACTCCGCTTAAGAAATTGACCTTGTGTCGCATCCTGCTCGTGCGGAGGGGTTGGTAGATATATATATTAAAATAATCCTTGAAAATCACGCTAGGTCTTATTTTGCAGATAAATCTATTCTAGATCTATTTTCTGGGGAAAATGGTATCTGAAAGACAGAAACAAAAAATAAATAACCTTATGGCTGGAAAAGGTTTTCTCATATAACTTCTGGTTGTGTAAATTAAAAAGACATATATTCTTCTCCGTAATATTTATTCAAACCCAAGCGAATTTCCTGCCAACTCCTAACCAGATTTGAACCCGAGAACGCTGTGTGGAATCTTATGGTGTTTCGAGTTTCAATTCGGGCTGAGGCGATACGTATTGATGAATCTTTTCGTCCGTCATCCGACATAAAAACAGATCGGATGATATTTGTCCCGTCGAAGAGCAGATGAGGAATGATCTGGTGGATCCTTCGATGGATCAGCTGGACCTGGTTGACTTTGTGGTCGGACGACATCACCATATACAGAAGTTTTCTTGTCTGCACTACCAGCGTGTACGGATTGTATCGCCCTCCGAGAGAACTTTCACCTTGACTACCATCCTTTGTGGTGACCGGCCAACGTTGCCAGCAGATGAGCCGAAGATATATCCCAAACCTTCATTGATCAAATCAGCAGAACCGCTGACAAGAATTGATAGTTCAGACAGATGTCAATGGCTGAGAACGGCCGATACGTGACCAATATAGCGTTTGTGAAAACCCTGAGGGACTTCCCAGCATTCTGCAGACCCATCAAATGATGATGTGTAGATGAAATTGTCCTGGAGTCTGACGTCGCTCACAGTTTGTGTTTGAAGTGTAAAGCCACATTCCTCTGTATTGCAGTCCCACAATTTGACTGTGTGGTCATCAGAAAACCTGAGGTAAGAGAAAATCAAGTTAGAAAAAAATATAATATATAAAATTACAGGTACACACAAAGAAATTTTATATTTAGGGAATAAGATTTGTTAAAAAAAAAAAAAAAAAAAAAAAAAATTGAAAGACCAGAACCTACACAGGTGTTTGTTTTGAAGTGTTCCTATTATTATCTTCTTTATATGAATACTCATGTTCCTTAAAAGTATGACCGTTATCATCCTGAAACACCCCCTGGTAAAAAATGAAACCATCTAAACTGTCCAAGATAAAATTAAAAATGTAAATCCTGATTATCTCATGTTGCTTATCTGCCAGACTCTTATTTCTTATGAGAGTCATTCACCACAGCTAAATAATACACCATTCCGTTTTTATTACAAAGAAAGAAAATGATGAAAAAGGACATGCTACACAGAAAAAATATAAGAAATAAATAAAGAAATAGGTGAACAGTAGAGAGTAGGGGAGAGCACTCAGAAGTGATAAAGCTAATATGTTTCAATCGAACATAATGAAAAGAAAGAAAAAAAAAAAAAGAAAGTTAAATCACAATAATTATACTTTTTACATATTAAACTATTTTGCAATAACTTTTAAGCAAACATATTGAATGTTGTAATAATTTAATTATCATACTGTAGTATATCCACAAGTCCAGCTAGTAATAATAATAAATAATCACATAATTATACTTTTTACATATTAAACTATTTTGCAATAACTTTTAAGCAAACATATTGAATGTTGTAATAATTTAATTATCATACTGTAGTATATCCACAAGTCCAGCTAGTAATAATAAAATAATAATGATAATAATATAATAATCGGATCACCTTATCCAGCAAGAAGACCAGACCTAGTGCTGATTAACAAAAAGAAAGAACTTGTCAACTGGTGGATTTTGCAGTTCCAGCAGATCACAGGGTGAAGCTGAAGATAAATGAAAAAATGGACAAAACCTGGACCTTGCCAGAGAACTGAAAAAGTTATGGAATATGAAAGTCAAAGTGATACTAATTGTGGTTGGTGCACTTGGAACGGTCCCAAAGGGATTGGAAAATCTGGACATCAAAGGAAAGATTGAGACCATCCAGAATACTGCACTGCTGCAATCTGCCAGAATACTCATAAAAGTCCTGGAGACCTGAGGAGACTTGCTGTCACAGACTCCAGTGAAAGACCATCAGCTAATGCTGATGTGAAAACTCAAAAGGAGTGAACATAAATAACATTACAAGTACTGCCCAAAAGAAAATTTTATATTTAGGGAATAAGATTTGTAGAAAACTGAAAGAACAGAATCTACACAGGTGTTTGCTTCAAGGAGTTTCTATCTAATACTAGATTCCTACACAATGTAGCTCAGTCGGTAGAGCATTCACCTGAAAATCACAAGGTTCCTCGTTTCGGTATTGACCCTCATCAACTCAGAGCATTTAAAATAAAAAAAATTAATCTATAAAAAAAAAAAAAAAAAAAAAAAAAAAAAAAAAAATTTAAATTAAAAAAATTGGGGCGATTTTTTTGTACTGAAATGGATTGATAACATTTCAGTTTATTTCAATAGGGAAAATTGATTTGTTATATAGGAAATTGAGTTACACTGTATATGATAAATTACAATAAAATCTTTCATTTATTCTTAGGGAAAAAAAAGAAAAAGTTTAGAACAAACCTGTAACAATCTTTCCATCATGATAGTGAATAGCCATAACTCTGCTGTGATGTCCAATAAGTACAGAATTGGTGAATGCTTCTCCAGCCTTTAACGGTTCCACTTGTACAGCTGAAACCTTCAAAAATAATCTCTTGTAATAAGCAGCATCTTTATAGTGTTGTAGGTTGACTATGCCAAGACTGACACATTGGAGTCGCCAGATCTCTGTCAAAGAATTGATTAAATTGTTCCAATGTTTACTAACGAGAGAACAATTGAAAAGAGAATTAATGTCCAATTGTCGTAGAATGATGGTGGACAATTCCACAGGAAGTTGTCTAAGAAAATCTCTGTAGAGTAAAGATGGTAGATAACTGGTCATATAAATGAGTTGGGGTGCACTGCAGACATCGAGAAGGCAAGTTAAAGTGTCATTCCGCTGGTTATCGGTCAGTTGCTGGAAATGTTTACTGACTGACTGCAACCATTCTTCAAAGTCGGCCATTTTGGTTAAGTTTAAATGCTCTTCTGACATGACTGAAGCAAAAATGAAGGAGAAAGTTGTTTTTACCTGAAAGACAATAAATAAATAAAAAATAATATAATAAAAATAAATAAAAAATGATAATAATATAAATATAATATATAAAAATAAGATAAAAATGAATAAAATAATAAAAAGCAAAATAAAGAAAAATAAATAAATAATGAAATAAATAAGATAAAATGATAAAAAAATAAAAAGGTATAAAAAATCTTTAAACATGTAGGCACATAGTCAAATGGCTAGAGTTGTAGGAAATGGATTTGTTGACCCAAGTTCAAATCCAGAACGAAGCTACAATTCACATACCGCTAATACCCCTGGGGAAAGGTATGAATTCAACTACTCTCCCTCCAACTATAGGCAAATAGTAGGGTAGATTAGTCTCTTTAACCAGGCCTAGGCAACCAGTCTAGGTGAAGGAAAACTCTGAATTCAGACCTGTCAAACTCTGCTTAAAAAATTGACCTTGTGTCACATCCAGTTTGTGCAGAAGGGTTGGTAAATATATATATATATATATATATATATATATATGGAGATATGCTTATTTCTTCTTTTTCTCATACTTGTGCATTTGTTACAGATGTTTATGTACATGTGTATAATTAGGTCTATATAGATACAAAAAGCATAAAATTCCTCCAGCTATGGGTAAATAGTAGGGCAGACTGGGCTCTTTAACCTTAGTTAGGCAACCAGTCTAAAAGGAAAATGGAATTCAAAACTGTTAAACTCCGCTTTTGGGATGGTCACTAATAGAATAGGCTCAGTCCTAATTAGTGATCTATTTTCACTAAAATTAATGTACAATATGGATGCAATTTAATGTCATAATTTGAACCAGGGATGTGGAGGTAGAACACAAAATCTCAAACACCTATTTTTAACACCAAAGACTTCTCGGTTATTTCCTAGTTGAGTAACATGATATTACAGGGTGACCCAATAAAAACAGAACCCAAATTATTTAAACTAACCCTCTGGTATATCCACAGGTCCTGCTAGTTTTCCACAATCTATAAGCAGTGTGCTTATCAAGAGATCTGTGCAGTAAAGTGAGGAGATGATGGTAGGTGTGGCGCTCCACCCCAGATGCCAAAAACCAAAGCAGTCTCCTTGGTCTAGTGCTAGTAAATAGGGGATAGACTCCCTCGCTATCTGTCCGATACCGACTTTAGGCTACCCCAGCGACAACTACATTGTGCTGTTAATTTAAACAAAAAATGGGTTATTCCCATAAATCTAACAAACAAAGGGGAACCACTCTTGACTGATAAATTATTTATTTTCCCATTAAACTAACCCTAAACCTGTCTTTCTTTTTCCTAGTAGATCAATAAATAAATAATTTATCACTCAAGAGTGGTTCCCCTTTGTTTATGTTAGATTTATAGGAAATAACCAAAAAATGTCCATGTAGTCAGGACGTCAGTGCTTTAAAATTTAATAATGAATAAACTAGTTCTTGTGGAACAATATCTTTGAAAAAAAGAAAAAAAAGTTTGTAAAATTGCATAAATATAGTAGATAAAAAGCCAATAAATTGATAAACTGTAAGTTGGTTCAAGTTGTTTTCAGTCCTCGCTAATAAAGACGATATTCAAATTAAAAAGCTGAAAGCAGAAAAAAACATGATAATCCAAGGGAGGTCACTCCAATGAAATATGAGTATTTCATGCAAGTGTTTGTGCGGTGAGAGGTTTATATATCGTCTACGAAGATAAAAAAAATTTTTTTTATAACATCATATTTTTCATTGTAGATTTTTAAAAAGTTTTAGAACCCCTCCCTCTAAAAAAAACCCAATAAGATACCTCAGTTTTATATTGTCTTATATATTTTGGGATACATTTTCGGGGTTTGTCAAGAATAATAGCAAAGAAAATTTATTTCTTTGTAGAAAAAGAAAACGAAATAAAAAGAAAACACTTATAGTCACCATTTAGATCAGATTATATTTCAGTGGCTAAATACACTTTGAAACATTACATTTAAGTCCAAAATATTGGCACGGAGTCCACACCTGAGTGGTTTGGGGAGAGAAAGACTAATGCAATTCAGCAGATGAGTGAATTGTAGCTACTTGAAGACGTAATTTTTAAATTTAACAAATAAAAACATAAGAATTCTTAATTATTGGGATTTTTCTATAACTACAAACACCACGTTTTTTCGATTAAAAGGGAAATAAAAATACAATATAAGAAGAAAGAAACAAAACCATATTCTTAAAATATGGTTTTGTTTACGTTTAGTAATTTCGTAACGTAAATAAACGAGTAAAAAAAAAAAAAGTCTAAGTAATTCTTAGAAGAACGAAATAAAAACAAATAAGCAAACTTTAGTTTTTAAAAAAGATAAATATATATTAGTTACTTATTTTTTAAAAAACTAAGTTAAACGAACCTAATGTGTTGACTATTTTTTAAAACAGTTTTTTGTTTTTTTACTGGTAATATAATTTTCTTTTTTTAAACAAGAATGGTGAATATTTTTGCTTTAAAAATGTGTTTTCTTTTTTAATAACACAACAAAAACTTAAATTTAAAACTATTTTTATGCGGTGATAAAAATAGATTTAAATTTGAGTTTTTTGTTTTGTTATTTTATTAAAAAAAATTATTTTTATAAATAAAATACATTTTTAAAGCAGAAATATTCACCATTCTTGTTTTAAAAAAACAAAAAAACAGACTTTACATCAAGTTAACAAAAACCTTTTTTTTTTTAACACATTAAATTCGTGTAAAATTCGTGTGAAAATAATAAACAATACACGATTACTACTCACCCAATAAGTTCACAGATTTAACAAATTTCACTTATTGAAATTAAATTACAAATAAACGACATGAACATAGAAAGTAAAAATAAAATATTCATTAATGATCTATAAAACGTCTTTAAAAAATAAAAGCGCAGACAGAATTCTTATGTTCATATCCATTATCTAAAACTTGGCAATTCTGCTAAATAAATAATATTACATTTCCGGTGTTGTACAAAAAACTATTCCTTATAAATAAAAATCCGGATGGTTGCATTCTTTTTATTTGTAGAAATTTTAAGTCACTGGGGTGAATCTTTGAATTATCTGATTTTTCTATGCATGTTGCCGTAACTCAGCAAAAAATGGCACATGTTAGCGTGATTTTTGTTAGCGCAATAGCTTTGCCTTACAGAACAGAATAAAGCAAGTTTGTAAAAACAGACTGAGAAAACTGGAGTAATACCGTCTCTAGGGTCCTATTACTGTTCAGTGTTCTAAGTATTCTAGCCAATCTCAACAGTGCTTTGGTCTAAACCAGTGATTCCCAACGTGGGGCCTACGCCCCACTGGGAGGGGGGATTCAATAATAATAGGAGGGAAATATGAAAAATATAGTAATATTAAAAATTTTTTTATTTTACCTTATATGTGCAGAAATTATAAATTTATAGGGTAAAATTGTAATTACAGCCTAGCTGAGCACAACAGCTTGTGCAATCTAGTCCAGTGTTCACCCACTAATGTTATTGTGCATCTGGCACCAGCTATATGCGTGCCTTCTGACTTGTTTAACTTTGCAGTTCTTCATCTGTTGCCCTCCCCCACAATTATACACATTATAAAATGAATTTTATTTGATTAAATTTGAAGTTAAACCCTTTAGTTTTATTTGAAATATACAATTTTTTATGTTATACTTCTTCAAAACTGATATTGTTATATCATAGTAAACAAATAACGGGTGGGGGACATGAAGAAATTTGTGATAAAAAAAGTGGGGCATGGTACTAAAATGGTTGGGAACCACTGGTCTAGACTCTAGACCAAAGCACTGCTGAGATTGTCTAGAATACTTAAAACAGTCCTGGAGAGCTAGGGTGACTTGTTGTCACTTGGACTTCAATGAAAAACTCGTAAAAAAATCGGACCATATGACCTTTAGGCACCCCTTTTTGATCTCGATTAAGAAAGGACATGTTTTTCATTTACACCGTCAATATCCGGTTGTTTGTTAGGGACTAGGGTTAGGGATTAGGGTTAGAGGTTATGGTTATGGTTAGGGGTTAGGGTTATGGTTAGGGGTTAGGTTTAGGGGGTTAGTTTTATAATTTAAAAAAAATTTAAAAATCGTCTGTTAAAACAACCGGATATTGACAGTGTAAATGAAAAACATGTCCTTCCTTAATCGATATCAAAAAGGGGTGCCTAAAGGTCATATGGTCCAAAAAATCTAATCAAAAATTGATAATACACAACAGATTGTTTTTTTTTTTTCGTTCACGAAAATATGTACAGTGACATAAGTTATTCCCCTTTTTACTTCAAAATACAAGGATTTTCACTCCGAGGACAGCAACAGATTTAGAACGCGCGTGTTCTTGTATCATGATTTCTTTCTTACGTGATCGCATATTTCTCTTAATTTTTTTTCAAAGATAAAATTCCGGCTATCTTTTGTTAAATTTTCAAGTTAGTCACGGATAGTGACAGACATGTAAAATTAACTTTGAAATTTTTAAGATAGTAAAAGATTCAATTTAATTTAGATAAATTTTTTTTTATCAATTTAAAAAAAAACATGCTACATTATTTATTTTTTGAGGGTCTAAAATAACTTTTAAATTTTAATATCACTTTTTTTAGGGTATTGAATTTATATTCTGATCACATTCTGAATTGATAAAAAAAATGTTTTCAAGTTTCTTTAATAAAATAAGCTAATCGTTATAAAATTAAGTCGTTGAAAAATAATTTGGTGAAAATTTAATTAAAACTGGACAATTCCCTGATTTTTTGTAATTGTTTTAAAGTTAAGAAATAAAAAAAAATGATTATCTTCCTAGGCAAAAATTGTGCATCACTATTTATATAAGTTGCATATGAACATGAACAAAGAAAATGTAAGAACAATAAATTTAGGTGAGAACATTGGCGCTTTAAAACAGTTCTTCGGTCCAAGGGAAACCAAAAGATTTGTTGATTATATTAATAAGGTTGATGGGTGATAAATAGTAAAGAACTATGTATATATATGTACTTATGGAACAGCATAGTAATTGTAACCTTTATGGAGGCCTCTGAAGTTTCTGCATTTTGACTTTGCTGTCATTGCTATATCCGTCAAAAGGATATATATATATATATATATATATATATATATATATATATATATATATATATATATATAGAGAGAGAGAGAGAGAGAGAGAGAGGGGGGGTGAGAGAGAGAGAGAGAGGTAAACGCAATTATGACCAAGGGATATAATGATTTTTTAAAATTTCTTTATTAAAATTTTTTTTAAATATGCTCATCCCTATATATATATATATATATATATATATATATATATATATATATATATATATATAGGGATGAGCATATTTTTAATATTTTTTTAATTAAGAAATTAAAAAAAATCATTATATATATATATATATATATATATATATATATATATATATATATATATATGTGTGTGTGGTGTGTGTGTGTGTGTGTGTGAAATTTAAAAAAAATCATTATATATCATATATATATATATATATATATATATATATATATGTGTGTGTGTGTGTGTGTGTGTGTGTGTGTGTGTGTGATCAAAGATCACAACGTGGGGCAATAGAATTATTTTCAATTTTTTTTCATTTTCAAACTATTACAAAAATCATGGAATTGTCCGACTATAATGAAAATGTCAGGGCTTTATTCATTAACGACTTTTTACAATGAATAGCTTATCTTATTAAAAAAAAAAACTCGATTTTTTTTATCAATTAAGAATTTAGGGGTGTTGACCTTTGGTCATTTGAAGAAAAAATCCAGTCCCTAATTTTTACATTTCTAGAAAGATCAAATCCTGAAGAACACATTTTAAAATTTAAAAAGATATACGGGCTAACATAGATTTTCATTTATTTACAGACAAAAATCTTATCAATTCGTTTTGATCTTTATGCATTTATCTCCCTTACGCCCAATATTACGCTATATATATATATATATATATATGTGTGTGTGTGTGTGTGCGTGCGTGCGTGTGTCTGAGAACTCGGTCATATTGACAGTTATAAATTTATTTCGACTATAATTCTCATTTTTTTAGAACTATAGTCTCATCAGATTGCCGTTTAAGTTGGAGAATAAAAAAAGATGAAATTTTTTTTTCCCGTGGATTTTTATGTCTAATTTTCTAAGTTTATGTAATTGTATACATTTGAGATTTTTTATTTATTGTTTATTTGGTTTTAGGGTATTAGTGTTGGGATGTGACGGTCGGAGTAAGATAATGTGTATATTTCTGAGGAGATGTGATTTGACTATCGGTTTTCCGATAGTTTATAGAAAGAAGTATTCTTTTTTTTGTTGCCTTGATGACCGACTTTTGTGTTGTAGAAAATAAATGCACAGGGTTTGCACAGGAATAAGCAGAAGTACAAATATTGCACAGAGAAAATTGGATACAGCTTTTAAAGAAAGGGACAACAACCTAGTGGTGAAACGAAAAGAATTTGATGTACAAAAAGCATAAGAATGTACAATAGGTAGACACGTATAAAACAAGAATGGTAGATTAGAGTTCACTGTCCAAGGGTTAGTTTGGTTAGGATGGATTTAGGTTGCTGATGATATATCACAAGAAAGCGTATGGTAGCAAAAGAAAAACGGCCGAGAGAAATTAGATTAATTCCGTTTATTTAAAAATAAACATAAGTTGGAAATGTTGAGATAAGTCTTTCTTTCAGTCGGCGGAGTGGGAATAGGTGAGGGGTGAAAGTCTGTTTCTTGGCTGACGACTTGGTTGAGTGTGACGTGGGGATGTGGTGGGGTGGTAGGGTCAGTAGTCCTTTGATCTTGCCCGAAAGAGTGACGCTGTGTACCTGTGTCGAAGTCAACTGCCTTCGCGACTTTTAGTCAGCGGTTTTTATAACTGTGGATAGGCTCGAGATTCGCTTTGAAAAGTTTTTTTGGGAAAGTTTATAATTGGTTGAAAAAAAGTTACAAATGGGACTTTTTTAATTGTTTGGAAATTTGATTTTTCAACGGAAGCTTGCGTGGAGCCTATGTGCAGAACACTTGTTTTGTTCTTTTTGTTTAAAGCTACTGTCGGGTCAACATCCGTTTTATGTTACATTTCTTAATATCTTAGATCCTGTTTCGAAATGTTTTGTTTTGTTGGTGAGTCGTTGTATTGAGTAAGTGAATTCGTGAATCAGTAGAGATGTCTATTTCTATTATATAACACTGAAAACATGCCTGCTTGAACTTAGCTGTTTAAAAGTTCTGGTAATTTGATCCTAGAGGTCCGGATGAATGTTAGTAGTAGCTGTTATGTTGTCGGCTCTTGGCGCCTCGTTGTGGTGTAAGGAGACGCTGTCTGGATCATTGCCATCTTGGGCTTTTAACGATATGCAAAACGGATACCTTACCGTGTTGTATCTAAAAGGTGCCACCGCGTGAATGGCGAAAAAGAGTGCGACCCCCTGATGTCCTTACTTTTATATATGTCCTCACGTAACTCCCAGGAGGGCCGTGATTGGCCAATTTGACCATATTCACGTGTGTCCTCAAATAAATTCCAACAGTATATGTAATATGTCTTGATGCTTGTTTGGTTGGATTTACGGCATGTCAACCATTGTTGGGTTATTTAATGCCGAATACATTTTGTTTTATTCATTCTTGATGGTTATTCAATTTTTTTTAAACTCAATTTTTTAAAACCCTTTTTTAACTCATTTGTTCTATTTAACCTATAGATGGGACCCTAACAGGTAATACCATTCCGATGTCTTAATGGATATTCCCACCAAACTTTTGCAATGCAAAAGGATTTAGATTTCTCTGAATTTTTTTTTTAGATGAGGCTTGATAATTTAGTATTATTTGGATTATTCAACCTATCATCATCATCTTTATTGTTATCTGTACAATGTGCCCTCCTGCCTTCTTCACGTATTTCTTGTCGGACTCGGGAACCTTCTCGAACCTAATGTCTTGTTTTTACCTAGAAAATCTACTTGTTTTATTTACGTATGATTTTTTTTACCTTGTCTCATATTGCGTTTTTTTTTTTTTTTAAGAAGAGGGCTGGAGGGCACATCAGTCGAAACGTTGTACAGATAACAATAAAGATGAGGACAATAGTCCGAATAATCCAAATAACACTAATGATTTAAATTATCATGAACTTCTTCATTATCATGTTATTCACCCATTCAGCGCATTCTACAAGGCGCCCTGTCGGTTGGGGCTGTAGAATACGTCAACTGCACCTCTGCAGGGGGTGGGCAAAATCCATCCGTTGGGGTCACCTGTTGGTCATGGGTGGCCGACCCGTAATGCTTAAGGATGGAATCCTGATGGCTGGGCAGTCCATGACATACAATATTTCACTTTGACCTTTACTTAGGATACTGATTCGAAAAGATAAAAGAACGACAACAATTTTTATATAACGAATTTGTCAACACTTGGGATATTATATGCCGAAGACGCCCCTATCCGATCAATCAAGCCATAGCACCTATATGATTATCCCGACCCTATTGCCCTTATAGCAAACCTCAACTTTTTAAAATCATAATTGAGCTAGAAGGCGGAGACTGAGGATCTTAGTGTCGTAGGTATGACGTTAATTGCATCTTGTGGTGAATTTTGGAGCTCTTCATTGCAATTACTCCCAAGTTCACTCTGACATGGAGTGTGATGTAATGAATATGTAAATACCTTGGTACCCCCTCACTATAATCTGATTGGACAGTGTCATCTATAATATTCGACACTGTGGTGGTACAAGCGCCTAAGCCTACTAGTCCAGTGTGCTTCGGCCACTGGACAAGATGAGTTGGTTGATAGCGTCAATCCCAGGGGGCCATCCCCCAGGCAATACCCCCCCTTCGATTTAAAGGGGCAGGGCTGGGTTTATTGCCCAGCACCTGAGTCGCCCCCTTGAGGGGGAATGCCGACGAGATCGACGCAATTTTTATACCTACCACACATGAGTCTCGGCTTGTGGGTGGGCCCACGTAAAAAGGCCTACCGTGTACAAGTGAGGTACAGGTAAATAACCCTAAGCCTACTAGTCTAAGCTTACTCGCCTACCAGTCAGAATACCACCACGACTGCTCGGAAGACGTAGTGCTATTCGATGCACCAGCTACTACTGCGATAATATACCAAATACCATCTTCACAATATATCCCTTAACCCGGATATATCAAAGTGGGAGTATCTGTGGTATGGGTTAAATAGATTAAAAAAAGAGTTTAAAAATGTGGTTAAAAAAATTGAATACCCAACAAAAATAAATAAAACAAAACATTTTCGGCATAAGATAACCCCACAAGGGTCGACATGCCGTAAAATCCAAGGCTGTGGCTGAGAGGGTTATTATCCTTGGTATGACGTTAAACTATATCTAATAGGGAAGTTCCAATTCTTGAGCCCTGGGGAGTGTGGAATACTCCTTTATCCCCATTACTCTCAGGTCCACTGACCCGGAGTGGTGTTACTGTTAGGGCCCCATCTATGGGTTAAATAGATAAAAAAAAAAGCGAGTATTAAAAATGTGTATAAAAGAATTGAGTTTGAAAAAATGGACCATATGACCTTTAGGCACCCCTTTTGCTCTGCTGACTCATAAGTACATTTTTTCATTTACACCATCAACATCCGGTTGTTTGTTAACAGACTATTTTTAAATTTAAAAAAAATTATAAAACTAACCCCTAACTCTAACCTCTAACCCTAACCCCTAACAAACAACCGGATGTTGACGGTGTAAATGAAAAAAAAAAGTACTTATGAATCAGCAAAGAAAAAGGGGTGCCTAAAGGTTATATGGTCCGAAAAAAATAATTTGATACTCAACAAGTATGAATAAAACAAAACGTCTTCGGCATAAAATAACCCAACAAGGGTTAACTAATTCATCATTTAAAAATTGTTGTCGCTCTGTCTTAGTATCCGAACTTAAAAACTGCGGAACTTACCGCCAAAACTTACACCACTGAAGTCCCCTAAAATAATTTCCCCCTTTGTGCAAATCATTTTTATTAGATAGGAATATGAGTCAAAGAAACACCTGCGTGGGACAAATAAATCTAAAAATTATTCGTACTAGCAAATATATGCACCCTCCGAGTGCAAGTATTTAAGTTTTGATGTAATAAAATATTATATTAAATTAGAAAGGCTAATGAAACTAAAAAAGAATGCAGATAAAAAGATTTGAAATGGAGAGGGGTATAATCGAAAAATAGAACAACTGAAACTTATTCTTTCATCACTCCCGTCTTTCATTGCTAAATTTTCCTAATTTGATTATTTAGTTAAAATAGGAAGTAAAGAAGAAAATTACAGTTATTTTTTTCTCGTTAATCGACTTCTTTTAAGATTTATGCCCCGAGATTTTTGATTATATTCATTAAGATAAAACCAATTATAAATCAATAATAGCAAGCACATTTTTATCAAAATCACATTTTAAATATTAATATGCAAATTAGCCTTCCCGTTCACACTGTAAACCGCTATTTTGTTGTATATATAAAATACAATTGCATGTTGTTAGCATGTAGATAAGGCCAACAGCATTAATAATGTAAAACAATTTTGTTAATAATTGAGGTTTAAATAAAAATAAAATGATGGAGAATGTAACTAATGGAGTAGTGATATAGTTTCGGTTACAGACAGACAAAAACACAATCTCCATTATAATAAGATTCGTGTGCAACCCCCACCCCAAGAAATCTTAAGAAATAAAAGAGTAAATATGAACGCACACTGAACATTATTCCCTAACGCCTAGTCATAAAATAAACTTGTTAAATATCTATGGAAGGAGATATTTCTTGTAGCTCTAAATGAAAGTCCTGTTTTTATTTACCCATTTGGTCGTGGGGATAGACAAAAGCGGTGATATATCAAAGAAAAAAGAATAAAGTAATAAATCTAAGAAGACGCGTTAAATAAATCTTTATTGCTATGAGAAACAGAAAAGAAATGGACAAATATTTGACATGCTATTTTTTATATCAATATAAAAACCTCATACAATTTTTGTAAGAGCAAATATATTTTTACAGTTTCAATGGTTTTTCATTATATTATAGTGTGTGTGTGTGTGTGTGTGTGTGTGTGTGTGTGTGTGTGTGTGTGGTGGTAATGGGATCATTCCATGCGTAGATTATCCGTAGTTATATAGGTAAACGATGCTGAGAGCTCGATGTGCCTAGTGACGGTAAGTGGACGGACAGAGCAATATATAGAATACATTAAAGAAAAAAACTGTAGATTTATTTGCTTCATTGTAATTTATTCCAAATTCTTCATCACGGCAAAAACATGGTTATTACTGAAGGAATTGCCCAGAATACAAAGATTTGAATCTCTAAATTTGTTTTGGGTTGTGTGTGTGTGTGTGTGCGTGTGTGTGCGCGTGTGTGTGTGTGTGTATCTTAGTTTGGGAGGGAGGTAAAGGCAGGCTAGGAAGTGTGGATGAGGCGAGGGGAGGTGTGAGAGGGAATATATTTTTACAGTTTGAATGGCTATTCATTATATATATATATATATATATATATATATATATATATATATATATATGAGTTGACAGCACGGATTCCCGTGACTCTCTCTCGCCACCCATCCCATCCCTATCAGTCATCGCCCTAACAGGTCTTCCGCACGGTATCCTGTATCCACATAGACCTAATTGGTGTAGAATTTTTCTGGTTGGTCTACAGTGTAGACCAACCAGAAAAATTCTACACCAATTAGACTCTACACCAATGTAGACTCTACACTGATGTGTCTATGTGTAGAATTCCACAGAAGAACGTCACTTATGAGTACGTCCTTGCTTCTCCAGCAGTGTCCAACATGTCTTGTACGTCTTACTTGGAACATTTGTGTGATAGGAGTTAAGTGGCCTCAACTGATCACGATTCCATAATATGCCCTCTAAATAACAGTCTTAAATCACAAATGAACTCATGGAAATTTTACAAACCTCTACTCCTAACAACCAACTGATCGCATCGCTCGATGTAGAAATCTGTTTACTAACGTCCCTGTAAAGAAACTATCGACATCATCATAAAAAATATCTACATAATCCCGAATATCCACCACTTAGAATTAATCCTAACATCCTAAAAAGCTCCTCCTCCTTTGCACAACCGAAGTCCCCTTCTACAACCACCAAGGCAGCCTATACATCCAAAAGATGGCATCTCTATGGGGTCAGTTTTTGGATCTACTTTCGTAACTTTTATATGGCACACTTAGAAAACAAAGTTTTCATGTCATTAGCAAACCTAGAATCTAGCCCGTTATGTTGATGATATCCTCCTCCTTGTTAATAACGAAAATGAACTACTTGAACTAAAAAGAACATTCCAACAGAATTCCGTATTAAACTTCACCTATGAACTCAACACTAACAATAAACTCCCTTTTCTCGACGTTATGATTCACTCCAACAATAACACTTTCACTACCTATCCTTATAAAAAACCCACATCTTTCAATTCCTGCATTATTAACTACAAGAGCGAATGCCCTGAAATTAAAAATATCATTAAAACCTAATAAACCGGGCAAAACTTACTTCTTCCTCAAGGACAATATTTTTTTCTGAACTTAAAAACATTAAGCAAACACTTATCAACAACGAATTCCCCAACCATTTTGTCGACGAACAAATCCGACAAACACTCTATAACATTAACCACAACGAAACCAATAGCAAACATAATAGCTCCTTCCAAATATATACTATTGTAATCAAATGCATAAAACTACCAAACTAGATGAAATCATCCTAAAAAATTAATTCGAAATAATGTTGCCTCCATTGATACTAACCGTAAATAAAACTTATCATCTATTATAAAAAATTCAAAATCGCGAACCTAGTCACTTTCAATAATTCATCTCCAAAAACCACTCGTCTAAATGAGACCAATGTTGTATATGAGTTTACATGTCCCATAGGAGATTGCTTCTCCAATATCAGCAATACATATATTGGCCATACGACGACCACTTATCCCGCCGTTTAACAATGCACTTATCTGACACCAGCTCCATTAGTCAACACTTAAAGACACATTCATGCCCCCTCAACCTACAGAAAATTTTAACAGAAAACATACTCACACTCATACAGAAAAAAACAAACAAAAACTGCAAATAATGGAAGCACTCTATATCAAATTAAAAAGACCTACCTTAAAGAAAATAAACTTTCAAACCAGTAGAACACGTCCTCCAATGCTTTAAAAAATCCCACTCTAACCATTCCCACTCCCTCCTCACAATTCTGTATCCCCCTCAAAAAAACCATTAATCCATTGTTTCGTACTAACTACCACCACCACTCTTAAGCTACTACTCGTTCTTTCTATAAAACGAGGCACTTGAAAAACTTAACATCGTTTCCCCACCTGATGATGGGCTGATAAACCAGCCGAAGCGCTCGAAAAAAACAAGGATTTGGTGGACTATTACAACTTCTCCACCCCAAACACGAAAAGATCGCTAGAAAAATTGAAAGGACCATAAAAAAACTCCTCAGACTTGAATTGTCTGTGGCGTTTAACGAACTTGTTCTAAAAGAAAAAATGCTGCCGAAGTATACATATATATATATATATATAATATATATATATATATATATATGTATGTGTGTGTGTGTGTGATCAAAGATCACAACGTGGGGCAATAGAATTATTTTTCAATTTTTTTTCATTTTCAAACTATTACAAAAATCATGGAATTGTCCGACTGTAAATGAAAATGTCACGGCTTTATTCATTAACGACTTTTTACAATGAATAGCTTATCTTATTAAAAAAAAAAAACTCGATTTTTTTTATCAATTAAGATTTAGGGGTGTTGACCTTTGGTCATTTGAAGAAAAAAATCCAGTCCCTAATTTTTACATTTCTAGAAAGATCAAATCCTGAAGAACACATTTTAAAATTTAAAGATATACGGGCTAACATAGATTTTCATTTATTTACAGACAAAAATCTTATCAATTCGTTTTGATCTTTATGCATTTATCTCCCTTACGCCCAATATTACGCTATATATATATATATATTTATATGTGTGAGTGTGTGTGTGTGTGTGTGTGTGCGTGCGTGCGTGTGTCTGAGAACTCGGTCATATTGACAGTTATAAATTTATTTCGACTATAATTCTCATTTTTTAGAACTATAGTCTCTATCAGATTGCCGTTTAAGTTGGAGAATAAAAAAATATGAAATTTTTTTTTCCCGTGGATTTTTGTGTCTAATTTTCTAAGTTTATGTATTGTATACATTTGAGATTTTTTATTATTGTGTATTTGGTTTTAGGGTATTAGTGTTGGGATGTGACGGTCGGAGTAAGATAATGTGTATATTTCTGAGGAGATGTGATTTGGCTATCGGTTTTCCGATAGTTTATAGAAAGAAGTATTCTTTTTTTTTGTTGCCTTGATGACCGACTTTTGTTTGTAGAAAATAAATGCACAGGGTTTGCACAGGAATAAGCAGAAGTACAAATATTCGCACAGAGAAAATTGGAATGCAGCTTTTAAAGAAAGGGACAACAACCTAGTGGTGAAACGAAAAGAATTTGATGTACAAAAAGCATAAGAATGTACAATAGGTAGACAAGTATAAAACAAGAATGGTAGATAGAGTTCACTGTCCAAGGTTAGTTTGGTTAGGATGGATTTAGGTTGCTGATGATATATCACAAGAAAGCGTATGGTAGCAAAGAAAAACGGCCGAGAGAAATTAGATTATATTCCGTTTATTTAAAAATAAACATGTTGGAAATGTTGAGATAAGTCTTTCTTTCAGTCGGCGGAGTGGGAATAGGTGAGGGGTGAAAGTCTGTTTTTTGCCGACGACTTGGTTGAGTGTGACGTGGGGATGTGGTGGGTGGTAGGGTCAGTAGTCCTTTGATCTTGCCCGAAAGAGTGACGCTGTGTACCTGTGTCGGAGTCAACTGCCTTCGCGACTTTTAGTCAGCGGTTTTTATAACTGTGGATAGGCTCGAGTTCGCTTTGAAAATTTTTTTTGGGAAAGTTTATAATTGGTTGAAAAAAAGTTACAAATGGGACTTTTTTAATTGTTTGGAAATTTGATTTTTCAACGGAAGCTTGCGTGGAGCCTATGTGCAGAACACTTGTTTTGTTCTTTTGTTTAAAGCTACTGTCGGGTCAACATCCGTTTTATGTTACATTTCTTAATATCTTAGATCCTGTTTCGAAATGTTTTGTTTTGTTGGTGAGTCGGTGTATTGAGTAAGTGAATTCGTGAATCAGTAGAGATATCTATTTCTATTATATAGCACTGAAAACATGCCTGCTTGAACTTAGCTGTTTAAAGTTCTGGTAATTTGATCCTAGAGGTCCGGATGAATGTTAGTAGTAGCCGTTATGTTGTCGGCTCTTGGCGCCTCGTTGTGGTGTAAGGAGACGCTGTCTGGATCATTGCCGTCTTGGGCTTTTAACGATATGCAAAACGGATACCTTACCGTGTTGTATCTAAAAGGTGCCACCGCGTGAATGGCGAAAAAGAGCGCGACCCCCTGATGTCCTTACTTTTATATATGTCCTCCGTGACTCCCAGGAGGGCCGTGATTGGCCAATTTTACCATATTCACGTGTGTCCTCAAATAAATTCCAACAGTATATGTAATATGTCTTGATGCTTGTTTGGTTGGTTTACGGCATGTCAACCATTGTTGGGTTATTTAATGCCGAATACATTTTGTTTTATTCATTCTTGATGGTTATTCAATTTTTTAAACTCAATTTTTAAAAACCCTTTTTAACTCATTTTTTCTATTTAACCTATGATGGGACCCTAACAGGTAATACCATTCCGATGTCTTAATGGATAATTCCCACCAAACTTTTGCAATGCAAAAGGATTTAGATTTCTCTGAATTTTTTTTTTTTAGATGAGGCTTGATAATTTAGTATTATTTGGATTATTCAACCTATCATCATCATCTTATTGTTATCTGTACAATGTGCCCTCCTGCCTTCTTCACGTATTTCTTGTCGGACTTGGGAACCTTCTCGAACCTAATGTCTTGTTTTACTAGAATATCTACTTGTTTTATTTATGTATGATTTTTTTTACCTTGTCTCATATTGCGTTTTTTTTAATTTTTTTTTAAGAAGAGGGCTGGAGGGCACATCATCGAAACGTTGTACAGATAACAATAAAGATGAGGACAATAGTCCGAATAATCAAATAACACTAATGATTTAAATTATCATGAACTTCTTCATTATCATGTTATTCACCCATTCAGCGCATTCTACAAGGCGCCCTGTCGGTTGGGGCTGTAGAACGTCAACTGCACCTCTGCAGGGGGGCAAAATCCATCCGTTGGGGTCACCTGTTGGTCATGGGTGGCCGACCCGTAATGCTTAAGGATGGAATCCTGATGGCTGGGCAGTCCATGACATACAATATTTCACTTTGACCTTTACTTAGGATACTGATTCGAAAAGATAAAACAAGACAACAATTTTTATATAACGAATTTGTCAACACTTGGGATATTATATGCCGAAGACGCCCCTATCCGATCAATCAAGCCATAGCACCTATTATGATTATCCCGACCCTATTGCCCTTATAGCAAACCTCAACTTTTTAAAATCATAATTGAGCTAGAAGGCGGAGACTGAGGATCTTAGTGTCGTAGGTATGACGTTAATTGCATCTGTGGTGAATTTTGGAGCTCTTCATTGCAATTACTCCCAAGTCCACTCTGACATGGAGTGTGATGTAATGATATGTAAATACCTTGGTACCCCCTCACTATAATCTGATTGGACAGTGTCATCTATAATATTCGACACCTGTGGGTGGTACAAGCGCCTAAGCCTACTAGTCCAGTGTGCTTCGGCCACTGGACAAGATGAGTTGGTTGATAGCGTCAATCCCAGGGGGCCATCCCCCAGGCAATACTCCCCCTTCGATTTAAAGGGCAGGGCTGGGTTTATTGCCCAGCACCCGAGGCGCCCCCTTGAGGGGGAATGCCGACGAGATCGACGCAATTTTTATACCTACCACACATGAGTCTCGGCTTTGTGGGGGCCCACGTAAAAAAGGCCTACCGTGTACAAGTGGGGTACAGGTAAATAACCCTAAGCCTACTAGTCTAAGCTTACTCGCCTACCAGTCAGAATACCACCACGACTGCTCGGAAGATGTACTGCTATTCGATGCACCAGCTACTACTGCGATAATATACCAAATACCATCTTCACAATATATCCCTTAACCCGGATATATCAAAGTGGTAGTATCTGTGGTATGGGTTAAATAGATTAAAAAAAGAGTTTAAAAAATGTGGTTAAAAAAATTGAATACCCAACAAAAATAAATAAAACAAAACATTTTCGGCATAAGATAACCCCACAAGGGTCGACATGCCGTAAAATCCAAGGCGGTGGCTGAGAGGTTATTATCCTTGGTATGACGTTAAACTATATCTAATAGGGAAGTTCCAATTCTTGAACAACAAAACCGTATTAGGTAGGAAGAAATGAGGGAATGAAATTGAATTGGAAAAGTTGAAATTAAATTTGAAATTGAATTGGAAAAGTTGAAATTAACCAAAGATTAAAATGTATTCAAAAACCCGGAATTATGGGTGTCGGCGGAAGGCCGAAGTATTTAACAGAAATTGATATATTCCAGCCTCGGATGGAAAGAGGCGAGAAATGAAAGCAAAAAGGGATGGGAGTTAGAATTAACGGTGTGACGCTTGCTCAGTCTGTGGGATGCAAGTGATTTCAGATGATGGCTCGAATCAGTTGAGGAAAAACAATTTTGAATTTAAGTTAATCAAGGAGTTGGTCTTATAAATTTTATCAGTGAATAATTAGGTAGTAAAAACAGACAAGTGCCTACATTTTATGTGCAGGGTTCCTAAAAGAATTTGTAGCCACGGCAGTGACCGTATGTGAAAATGTTTTAACCGGGTAAAAGGATTATCCTCAGAGTCAAACTAAGAGGCACAGAAATAGTTGTAGAAATGAAATTTAATGTACTTAATAGCATCATTGTGTTGAGTGGTGGATTAGTAAAATGAGAGATACTTTAGACTAGCAGATAACTAGTGAAATATTCAAGCGTGGTGTATTTTTTGATTTCTGCATGCATATCTATTTATTGTAAACTGTTTGAGATATTGTTTATTTGATGTATTGTTTGCAAATTAAATTCGTGTATGGTGTCTGCCAATTACCTAATAGGTAATTGACAAAACGGTTAATGGGCGATTGTAACACTATTGTGTTATGGGTTGATTGGCGACCTATTAATTAAGTACTAATTAATTAAAACTACCCTAATTATTAATTATGGTGGTTTGTTAAAATTAAAAGTAATAATAATAATAATAATAATGGTTGTGGTAATAATAATAATAATAATGTTTATATTGGAGGTATATATATATTTAAACGAAAAATCATCACGTAAGCATAAATTATTTAGATTATGGAATTTGATGTATATCATTCAAATTATGCCAAAATAAAATGATAATTTATGCTTACGTGATGATTTTTCGTTTAAATATATATATACCTCCAATATAAACATTATTATTATTATTACCACAACCATTATTATTATTATTATTATTACTTTTAATTTTAACAAACCACCATAATTAATAATTAGGGTAGTTTTAATTAATTAGTACTTAATTAATAGGTCGCCAATCAACCCATAACACAATAGTGTTACACCCTCCCTTCCTCACAATTCTGTATCCCCCTCAAAAAACCCATTAATCCATTGTTTCGTACTAACTACCACCACCACTCTTAAGCTACTACTCGTTCTTCTATAAAAACGAGGCACTTGAAAAACTTAACATCGTTTCCCCACCTGATGATGGCTGATAAAACCAGCCGAAAGCGCTCGAAAAAAAACAAGGATTTGTGGACTATTACAACTTCTCCACCCAAACACGAAAAAGATCGCTAGAAAAATTGAAAGGGCCATAAAAAAAACTCCTCAGACTTGAATTGTCTGTGGCGTTTAACAGAACTTGTCTAAAAGAAAAAATGCTGCCGAAGTATACATATTTCAAAATCCACGATCCAGCAGCTCAATATGAAACCACTACACATACATACCGGTATGAACTGGTAAAAAGACAGATTCAAGTGGCCCTTAAGAACATCGAAAAACTGAACAGTACAGCTTTAGAACTACACAAGAATATACAAGCCCGAATTACGGCTGAACAATACACCCACCTAAAAACTGAACTTGAACACATATATAATGACTACAAACTCCAACACCGACTAAAGATAAACAAAAAACTCAACTCTCTGTATCACGGATCTATATATCTGCCTAACAACCACAACAAATTTATCAATCTATCTTCTCTCGAACTAACACCCGACCAAACTGAGTTCTTGAACCTTGGACCTAACTGCCATCTATACAATTCATACAACCAAATGCATAAACAAACTGAAATCGAACTTCTATACCAGAACTTACAGGATCTCCAAACACAAGGAAAAATTACCACCCACCCTGAACTAAATGTCCTCCTCAAAGCCGAAGCTATTAAGAACCGTTTTAATAAGAACTGCAATTCTACTACCCTACTCAACAATAAATTAAAAACTGCTGCCAAAGAATTAAAAAAATCATCCTGACATTTACATAAAAAAAGCTGACAAAACCAATATTTACGTTGCTCTCAATAAAACCGACTACAATTCAAAATTACAAACAATACTTGATGATCACTCAAAGTTTAAAAAAATCCACAAAAATCCCATTAACCAACTAAAAACAAAAATAAATAAACTAATCACAGCCAATAACGCCCATATCGATAGCATAAAACTACCAAAGATTGTCGGTGATTACAGACCTGGCTATATGTATGGAACTGTTAAAATCCATAAAAAAATTACCCCTCCGACCTATCATTTCTCAAGTCACTACCCCTGTATACCATTTAACAAAATATATTAATCAACTGATCACGCCATATATGCCCTCTAAATACAGTCTTAAATCCACAAATGAACTCATGGAAATTTTACAAACCTCTACTCCTAACAACCAACTGATCGCATCGCTCGATGTAGAAAATCTGTTTACTAACGTCCCTGTAAAGAAACTATCGACATCATCAAAAAATATCTACAATAATCCCGAATATCCACCACTTAGAATTAATCCTAACATCCTAAAAAAGCTCCTCCTCCTTTGCACAACCGAAGTCCCCTTCTACAACCACCAAGGCAGCCTATACATCCAAAAAGATGGCATCTCTATGGGGTCAGTTTTTGGATCTACTTTCAGTAACTTTTATATGGCACACTTAGAAAACAAAGTTTTCAATGTCATTAGCAAACCTAGAATCTATGCCCGTTATGTTGATGATATCCTCCTCCTTGTTAATAACGAAAATGAACTACTTGAACTAAAAAGAACATTCCAACAGAATTCCGTATTAAACTTCACCTATGAACTCAACACTAACAATAAACTCCCTTTTCTCGACGTTATGATTCACTCCAACAATAACACTTTCACTACCTATCCTTATAAAAAACCCACATCTTTCAATTCCTGCATTATTAACTACAAGAGCGAATGCCCTGAACAATATAAAAAAACTATCATTAAAAACCTAATAAACCGGGCAAAACTTACTTCTTCCTCAAGGACAATATTTTTTCTGAACTTAAAAACATTAAGCAAACACTTATCAACAACGAATTCCCCAACCATTTTGTCGACGAACAAATCCGACAAACACTCTATAACATTAACCACAACGAAACCAATAGCAAACATAATAGCTCCTTCCAAAATATATACTATTGTAATCAAATGCATAAAAACTACAAACTAGATGAAATCATCCTAAAAAAATTAATTCGAAATAATGTTGCCTCCATTGATACTAACCGTAAATTAAAACTTATCATCTATTATAAAAAATTCAAAATCGCGAACCTAGTCACTTTCAATAATTCATCTCCAAAAACCACTCGTCTAAATGAGACCAATGTTGTATATGAGTTTACATGTCCCATAGGAGATTGCTTCTCCAATATCAGCAATACATATATTGGCCATACGACGACCACATTATCCCGCCGTTTAACAATGCACTTATCTGACACCAGCTCCATTAGTCAACACTTAAAGACACATTCATGCCCCCCTCAACCTACAGAAAAATTTTAACAGAAAACATACTCACACTCCATACAGAAAAAAACAAACAAAAACTGCAAATAATGGAAGCACTCTATATCAAATTAAAAAGACCTACCTTAAAGAAAATAAACTTTCAAACCAGTAGACACGTCCTCCAATGCTTATAAAAATCCCACTCTAACCATTCCCACTCCCTTCCTCACAATTCTGTATCCCCCTCAAAAAACCCATTAATCCATTGTTTCGTACTAACTACCACCACCACTCTTAAGCTACTACTCGTTCTTCTATAAAAACGAGGCACTTGAAAAACTTAACATCGTTTCCCCACCTGATGATGGCTGATAAACCAGCCGAAAGCGCTCGAAAAAAACAAGGATTTGGTGGACTATTACAACTTCTCCACCCAAACACGAAAAAGATCGCTAGAAAAATTGAAAGGACCATAAAAAAACTCCTCAGACTTGAATTGTCTGTGGCGTTTAACAGAACTTGTCTAAAAGAAAAAATGCTGCCGAAGTATACATATATATATATATATATATATATATATATATATATATATATATATGTGTGTGTGTGTGTGATCAAAGATCACAACGTGGGGCAATAGAATTATTTTCAATTTTTTTTCATTTTCAAACTATTACAAAAATCATGGAATTGTCCGACTGTAATGAAAATGTCACGGCTTTATTCATTAACGACTTTTTACAATGAATAGCTTATCTTATTAAAAAAAAAAACTCGATTTTTTTATCAATTAAGAATTTAGGGGTGTTGACCTTTGGTCATTTGAAGAAAAAAATCCAGTCCCTAATTTTTACATTTCTAGAAAGATCAAATCCTGAAGAACACATTTTAAAATTTAAAGATATACGGGCTAACATAGATTTTCATTTATTTACAGACAAAAATCTTATCAATTCGTTTTGATCTTTATGCATTTATCTCCCTTACGCCCAATATTACGCTATATATATATATATATATATATATGTGTGAGTGTGTGTGTGTGTGTGTGTGTGCGTGCGTGCGTGTGTCTGAGAACTCGGTCATATTGACAGTTATAAATTTATTTCGACTATAATTCTCATTTTTTAGAACTATAGTCTCATCAGATTGCCGTTTAAGTTGGAGAATAAAAAAATATGAAATTTTTTTTTTCCCGTGGATTTTTGTGTCTAATTTTCTAAGTTTATGTAATTGTATACATTTGAGATTTTTTATTTATTGTGTATTTGGTTTTAGGGTATTAGTGTTGGGATGTGACGGTCGGAGTAAGATAATGTGTATATTTCTGAGGAGATGTGATTTGGCTATCGGTTTTCCGATAGTTTATAGAAAGAAGTATTCTTTTTTTTTGTTGCCTTGATGACCGACTTTTGTGTTGTAGAAAATAAATGCACAGGGTTTGCACAGGAATAAGCAGAAGTACAAATATTGCACAGAGAAAATTGGATGCAGCTTTTAAAGAAAGGGACAACAACCTAGTGGTGAAACGAAAAGAATTTGATGTACAAAAAGCATAAGAATGTACAATAGGTAGACAAGTATAAAACAAGAATGGTAGATTAGAGTTCACTGTCCAAGGGTTAGTTTGGTTAGGATGGATTTAGGTTGCTGATGATATATCACAAGAAAGCGTATGGTAGCAAAAGAAAAACGGCCGAGAGAAATTAGATTAATTCCGTTTATTAAAAATAAACATGTTGGAAATGTTGAGATAAGTCTTTCTTTCAGTCGGCGGAGTGGGAATAGGTGAGGGTGAAAGTCTGTTTCTTGGCCGACGACTTGGTTGAGTGTGACGTGGGGATGTGGTGGGGTGGTAGGGTCAGTAGTCCTTTGATCTTGCCCGAAAGAGTGACGCTGTGTACCTGTGTCGGAGTCAACTGCCTTCGCGACTTTTAGTCAGCGGTTTTATAACTGTGGATAGGCTCGAGATTCGCTTTGAAAATTTTTTTTGGGAAAGTTATAATTGGTTGAAAAAAAGTTACAAATGGGACTTTTTTAATTGTTTGGAAATTTGATTTTTCAACGGAAGCTTGCGTGGAGCCTATGTGCAGAACACTTGTTTTGTTCTTTTTGTTTAAAGCTACTGTCGGGTCAACATCCGTTTTATGTTACATTTCTTAATATCTTAGATCCTGTTTCGAAATGTTTTGTTTTGTTGGTGAGTCGGTGTATTGAGTAAGTGAATTCGTGAATCAGTAGAGATATCTATTTCTATTATATAGCACTGAAAACATGCCTGCTTGAACTTAGCTGTTTAAAAGTTCTGGTAATTTGATCCTAGAGGTCCGGATGAATGTTAGTAGTAGCCGTTATGTTGTCGGCTCTTGGCGCCTCGTTGTGGTGTAAGGAGACGCTGTCTGGATCATTGCCGTCTTGGGCTTTTAACGATATGCAAAACGGATACCTTACCGTGTTGTATCTAAAAGGTGCCACCGCGTGAATGGCGAAAAAGAGCGCGACCCCCTGATGTCCTTACTTTTATATATGTCCTCACGTGACTCCCAGGAGGGCCGTGATTGGCCAATTTTACCATATTCACGTGTGTCCTCAAATAAATTCCAACAGTATATGTAATATGTCTTGATGCTTGTTTGGTTGGATTTACGGCATGTCAACCATTGTTGGGTTATTTAATGCCGAATACATTTTGTTTTATTCATTCTTGATGGTTATTCAATTTTTTTTAAACTCAATTTTTAAAAACCCTTTTTTAACTCATTTTTTCTATTTAACCTATAGATGGGACCCTAACAGGTAATACCATTCCGATGTCTTAATGGATATTCCCACCAAACTTTTGCAATGCAAAAGGATTTAGATTTCTCTGAATTTTTTTTTTTTTAGATGAGGCTTGATAATTTAGTATTATTTGGATTATTCAACCTATCATCATCATCTTTATTGTTATCTGTACAATGTGCCCTCCTGCCTTCTTCACGTATTTCTTGTCGGACTTGGGAACCTTCTCGAACCTAATGTCTTGTTTTTACCTAGAATATCTACTTGTTTTATTTATGTATGATTTTTTTTACCTTGTCTCATATTGCGTTTTTTTAATTTTTTTTTTAAGAAGAGGGCTGGAGGGCACATCAGTCGAAACGTTGTACAGATAACAATAAAGATGAGGACAATAGTCCGAATAATCCAAATAACACTAATGATTTAAATTATCATGAACTTCTTCATTATCATGTTATTCACCCATTCAGCGCATTCTACAAGGCGCCCTGTCGGTTGGGGCTGTAGAATACGTCAACTGCACCTCTGCAGGGGGGCAAAATCCATCCGTTGGGGTCACCTGTTGGTCATGGGTGGCCGACCCGTAATGCTTAAGGATGGAATCCTGATGGCTGGGCAGTCCATGACATACAATATTTCACTTTGACCTTTACTTAGGATACTGATTCGAAAAGATAAAACAACGACAACAATTTTTATATAACGAATTTGTCAACACTTGGGATATTATATGCCGAAGACGCCCCTATCCGATCAATCAAGCCATAGCACCTATATGATTATCCCGACCCTATTGCCCTTATAGCAAACCTCAACTTTTTAAAATCATAATTGAGCTAGAAGGCGGAGACTGAGGATCTTAGTGTCGTAGGTATGACGTTAATTGCATCTTGTGGTGAATTTTGGAGCTCTTCATTGCAATTACTCCCAAGTCCACTCTGACATGGAGTGTGATGTAATGAATATGTAAATACCTTGGTACCCCCTCACTATAATCTGATTGGACAGTGTCATCTATAATATTCGACACTGTGGTGGTACAAGCGCCTAAGCCTACTAGTCCAGTGTGCTTCGGCCACTGGACAAGATGAGTTGGTTGATAGCGTCAATCCCAGGGGGCCATCCCCCAGGCAATACCTCCCCCTTCGATTTAAAGGGGCAGGGCTGGGTTTATTGCCCAGCACCCGAGGCGCCCCCTTGAGGGGGAATGCCGACGAGATCGACGCAATTTTTATACCTACCACACATGAGTCTCGGCTTGTGGGTGGGCCCACGTAAAAAAGGCCTACCGTGTACAAGTGGGGTACAGGTAAATAACCCTAAGCCTACTAGTCTAAGCTTACTCGCCTACCAGTCAGAATACCACCACGACTGCTCGGAAGATGTACTGCTATTCGATGCACCAGCTACTACTGCGATAATATACCAAATACCATCTTCACAATATATCCCTTAACCCGGATATATCAAAGTGGTAGTATCTGTGGTATGGGTTAAATAGATTAAAAAAAGAGTTTAAAAATGTGGTTAAAAAAATTGAATACCCAACAAAAATAAATAAAACAAAACATTTTCGGCATAAGATAACCCCACAAGGGTCGACATGCCGTAAAATCCAAGGCGGTGGCTGAGAGGGTTATTATCCTTGGTATGACGTTAAACTATATCTAATAGGGAAGTTCCAATTCTTGAGCCCTGGGGAGTGTGGAGTACTCCTTTATCCCCATTACTCTCAGGTCCACTGACCCGGAGTGGTGTTACTGTTAGGGCCCCATCTATGGGTTAAATAGATAAAAAAAAGCGAGTATTAAAAATGTGTATAAAAGAATTGAGTTTGAAAAAATGGACCATATGACCTGTAGGCACCCCTTTTGCTCTGCTGACTCATAAGTACATTTTTTTATTTACACCATCAACATCCGGTTGTTTGTTAACAGACTATTTTTAAATTAAAAAAAATTATAAAACTAACCCCTAACTCTAACCTCTAACCCTAACCCCTAACAAACAACCGGATGTTGACGGTGTAAATGAAAAAAAAAGTACTTATGAATCAGCAAAGAAAAAGGGGTGCCTAAAGGTTATATGGTCCGAAAAAATAATTTGATACTCAACAAGTATGAATAAAACAAAACGTCTTCGGCATAAAATAACCCAACAAGGGTTAACTAATTCATCATTTAAAAATTGTTGTCGCTCTGTCTTAGTATCCGAACTTAAAAACTGCGGAACTTACCGCCAAAACTTACACCACTGAAGTCCCCTAAAATAATTTCCCCCTTTGTGCAAATCATTTGTATTAGATAGGAATATGAGTCAAAGAAACGCCTGCGTGGGACAAATAAATCTAAAAATTATTCGTACTAGCAAATATATGCACCCTCCGAGTGCAAGTATTTAAGTTTTGATGTAATAAAATATTATATTAAATTAGAAAGGCTAATGAAACTAAAAAAGAATGCAGATAAAAAGATTTGAAATGGAGAGGGGTATAATCGAAAAATAGAACAACTGAAACTTATTCTTTCATCACTCCCGTCTTTCATTGCTAAATTTTCCTAATTTGATTATTTAGTTAAAATAGGAAGTAAAGAAGAAAATTACAGTTATTTTTTTCTCGTTAATCGACTTCTTTTAAGATTTATGCCCCGAGATTTTTGCTTATATTCATTAAGATAAACCAATTATAAATCAATAATAGCAAGCACATTTTTATCAAAATCACATTTTAAATATTAATATGCAAATTAGCCTTCCCGTTCACACTGTAAACCGCTTTTTGTTGTATATATAAAATACAATTGCATGTTGTTAGCATGTAGATAAGGCCAACAGCATTAATAATGTAAAACAATTTTGTTAATAATTGAGGTTTAAATAAAAATAAAATGATGGAGAATGTAACTAATGGAGTAGTGATATAGTTTCGGTTACAGACAGACAAAAACACAATCTCCATTATAATAAGATTCGTGTGCAACCCCCACCCCAAGAAATCTTAAGAAATAAAAGAGTAAATATGAACGCACACTGAACATTATTCCCTAACGCCTAGTCATAAAATAAACTTGTTAAATATCTATGGAAGGAGATATTTCTTGTAGCTCTAAATGAAAGTCCTGTTTTTATTTACCCATTTGGTCGTGGGGATAGACAAAAGCGGTGATATATCAAAGAAAAAAGAATAAAGTAATAAATCTAAGAAGACGCGTTAAATAAATCTTTATTGCTATGAGAAACAGAAAAGAAATGGACAAATATTTGACATGCTATTTTTTATATCAATATAAAAACCTCATACAATTTTTGTAAGAGCAAATATATTTTTACAGTTTCAATGGTTTTTCATTATATTATAGTGTGTGTGTGTGTGTGTGTGTGGTAATGGGATCATTCCATGCGTAGATTATCCGTAGTTATATAGGTAAACGATACTGAGAGCTCGATGTGCCTAGTGACGGTAAGTGGACGGACAGAGCAATATATAGAATACATTAAAGAAAAAAACTGTAGATTTATTTGCTTCATTGTAATTTATTCCAAATTCTTCATCACGGCAAAAACATGGTTATTACTGAAGGAATTGCCCAGAATACAAAGATTTGAATCTCTAAATTTGTTTTGGGTTGTGTGTGTGTGTGTGTGTGTGTGTGCGTGTGTGTGCGTGTGTGTGTGTGTGTGTGTATCTTAGTTTGGGAGGGAGGTAAAGGCAGGCTAGGAAGTGTGGATGAGGCGAGGGGAGGTGTGAGAGGGAATATATTTTTACAGTTTGAATGGCTATTCATTATATATATATATATATATATATATATATATATATATATATATATGAGTTGACAGCACGGATTCCCGTGACTCTCTCTCGCCACCCATCCCATCCCTATCAGTCATCGCCCCTAACAGGTCTTCCGCACGGTATCCTGTATCCACATAGACCTAATTGGTGTAGAATTTTCTGGTTGGTCTACACTGATGTGTCTATGTGTAGAATTCCACAGAAGAACGTCACTTACGAGTACGTCCTTGCTTCTCCAGCAGTGTCCAACATGTCTTGTACGTCTTACTTGGAACATTTGTGTGATAGGAGTTAAGTGGCCATACAAATGCTTTTTATATGGTGCTACTTACAAGATTCATTTCTCTAAGTGTTCGTTTGAGTCCAAGTTATGTAGCTATACAATATATATATATATATATATATATATATATATATATATATATATATATGTATATATATATATACTAGAGAATACCTTACCCGTTGGGTCACCGATTGAGCCCAGGATAAATAACTGGGATTAGTGAAAAATGATCTTGTAAAGCGAATAAAAAAACCAAAAAAAACCACGAAAACAAGTACGATCGGAGAATCTAAAAAAACAAAACAAAACATTAGAATCATTTTGTAAGATTTCTAAGAAAGGGGCTTTTTGACCTAAATTAAATTTATTAACAGCCAATCTGTTGGCCGAGTTCGCAGCTTATGAAACTAAACATACAAATCCCTTTCAAACTATCAAATCTCTCTCTCTCTCTCTCTCTCTCTCTCTCTCTCTCTCTCTCTCTCTCTCACACACACACACACACACTCTTCTCATTGTGAAACTAACATATATAACGAGGAGGTCATCAAGATTATTCAAAGAGAGGATGAAAGTGATAGGCAGGAAATGAAGTTAGAGACTGGTTTGTTTTTGACTTAATTGCAAATTACGACTAATTAGAACCAATTAAAATGGAATTGTTTTCAAACATAACTCAATCCTAAAAGTAAGGAATAATTTAGTATAACTCTCGTGTCTTTAAACTAAACAGTAAAAAAACCTTTAAATCACAAACATTGATTCGCTCAGCTTTAGTATATATATATATATATATATATATATATATATATATATATATATATATATAATATAAGTTGGCGGAGTGGCCTATTGTCGGTATCAGCCGGACAGCGATGGAATCTATCCCCTTTTTGCGAGTGTTAGACGAAGGAGATTGTTTTTGCTGAGGTAGAGCTTGTGGGTTGTCAGGCTGAAAAGAAACTAAAGGAAATAAATAGAAGAGACAATGACAAAATATACTTTTAGGATTCAGACTTTATTCCTAGGTTCATAGTTATTTCTTGGAGAGGACATTTTCTCCTGAACCAGTCAATGATATGTGTTCCCAGTGAAGACTGCATTTGGAATGGACGAGGGCTCATTTTGGCGCCAGGAATGAGGTAATTTTCTCTACACATATCCAGAGGGTTCTTCCTGTCTGAAAGCTCCTGGGAGATTGTTATGTCTATCTATTTTATTTTATTTAAATTTTATTTTCAATGCGAGTTCTATGTGCACCCCTTAATTTAAAGAATAAATTAGGATACTATTTCTCTTAATTTTTGAGATGCGGCTTGATAATTAGTATAATTTTTATGATGGCTCCCGATTACGACAAGAAGGTTCCCGAGTTCGAGAAGGTTCACAAGTCCGACAAGGAATACACGAAGAAGGCTGGAGGGCACATCGGTCGAAACGTTGTACAGATAACAATAAAGACGAGGACAATAGTCCTAATAATCCAAATAATACTAATAAATTAGGAGTTTTAAATTTTTAAAAATTGAAAACTAAAAACGGCTACTTTGCATAGTTCAGATAAAGAAAAAAAATACAATTGATGAATATTTATGTTAACAAAATGGCTTGGATCTATTTAACTAATAATATATATATATATATATATATATATATATATATATATATTTGTAGGTCCTAAGTTTTCTATGGACCCCTCTTGGCCTCTTGTGTTCCCTCATTTTAAAAATTTGGCATTGTGTCCCCCAAATCTCATTGCCCCCATTGATAAAACCCTGTGCTAAGGAACATCAAATTATCCCCCCTTCCTTTTAGGCTACGCCACTAATCGAGATCGCTATTTTTGTTTGTATATAACGCGTGTATTTGTTTGGTATTAAAATCCATACTAACGGTTCTGTTGTCTTATTATCTTTCTTCCTCACACAACAATTTGCATAAAAATGTTTTCCACATTCTGACAAAAACTGTTGTGAGAATCCAATTTAACATGAATACGTCATAAATACCGAAGACACTCGGTCGCCATTTTTTGTGGCCCATCTAACAAAGCTTCGAGTTATTTATTCACACGAAAAAGGAAAAATAAGAAGTAAAATATTAAATAAAAAACAAAACAAACTAAGATAAAGTTATTATCAGTTTTGAAAGAGACGTCCAAGAAATGATATCTAAAATACAAAGTCACTGTGTTGTTTTTATTTCATTTTATTGTTTGACTAAGATGGGATTTCCAATGGCGGAGAAGCAAACTTTTCAACATTCTAGCGAACCAAATATCCTCTCGTTTGACAAGGACCTTGGGTCGTTTAATCTGTCACGGGCACGAGAGGTTCACAACTTTCTGCCCACGGAGATACCACAATCATTTCATTTTGTAATCGGAGTTTTCCCACACGTTTGCTTGAAGACAAAACAACTACTATAACAAAAATATACATAGAATTTGCTAATTCAATTAACCTGTGTCGTTCGGTATGACGTGAAACTGCATCTAATGATGAAGTTCCAATTCTGGAGCTCTAAAGAATGTGGAGTACCCCTTCATCACCATTACTCCCTATAATCTTTTTTGCTGGGCCTCATATAATTTCCCAGGTTAAAATCTAGACAATTAAATTCGGATGAAGGAGACAACAACAATTGAAGATAAAAGACATATATTCAGAAAGGTACAACAAATTTGCAAACTTAATGGCGTTTGCGACAAAACTTATCTGCTGAATTCTTTTGAGGGTTTGGGACCGACTAGATTTAGACGTCTCACTGGCATCTGCTCAACACTATAAGTGCCTTCATCATGGAATTCAATGTATGCACCAATATCGTATATTGGCGATTTCGGCCCCTGGTGCCAAGGACAGATAATTAATCCCTAATTTTTCCAATAATCTCAGGTCCACTCTGACCTGGAGTGGTAGTATCTGCTAGGGTCCCATCTATGGGTTAAATAGAAAATATGTTAAAAATGTGTTTTTAAAAATTGAGTTTAAAAAAATTAGTACTCATCAAGAATGAATAAAACAAAAATGTCTTCCGCATAAAAAAACAACAACAAAGGTTTACATGCCGTAAAAAAAGAACAATCAACTAAACAACCAATCAACTCAATTAACCTGTCATTTTAAGTTGTCATTGTTGAGATCGACTAGAATACTCTGGAAAGTCCTGGAGACCTGAAAAGACTCGCTTTCACTCAGACTTCAGAGAAAAACTCGCAAGGAGTGAAATAATAATAACGGTTCCAAAGAACTTGCAAAGGAGACTCCAGTATATCTTGTTCATCTTACTTGGATGGTTTATGTGTGTGAGGATTAACATAAAATTAAAATAAAATTAAAAAATAAAAACTAAACAAAAACAACAAACTCCCAAGATGCCTTCACCGGAACAGCCATCCGCGCTTGTGCGAGAAAATGGACCGACTTTCGACCCCCAAGAGAATGTCTCGGCCATTCGAATTTGAGCCTTAACTGGGTCTGGTCGTTCCTACTAGCTAGGGAGATATTCCCTTGCCACAGGTGACTATGACCGGGAATAAAGCCTAAGTCATAAAACCCCCTTCTGCCTTTGTCTCTTTATTTTGCGTTCTTTGAATTCCTTCCTTTTCAACGCGACCACCAAACGAGATGGGGTTAAAAACGAAAACCCCAAGAACACGCAACAAGAGTATCCAGCTAACTTTAAACCTTTAAAACACCAAAACCTCTTACCACCCCATATGTGATAGGAGGCAAGTGATGCTTTTTGTGAGATGCTGCTCCCAGGATTTGGTCAAGACAGCACTACAGCATCCTTGTGTAGTCACCATCGAGATTTTTCATTAGAAAGTAAGTAGTGCAACCATACAGTAGCTCTGATACGGATACAACTTAGAGGAATTATCACTTTATTTTATCAGAGATCAGATTTCCATATGATGGATAATCTGTCTATTGCTGTCCATGCATTTTCTAAGCGTATGTTGATATCACTTTCAGTAGATGAGATATTACTGCCAAGGTATGTGAACTGGTCTATTAATTTGAGAGGTTTACTGTTGCATAGCATACTCATCTTGCGTCTCACCTTACGCACAGTGCAGTAGAGTACACCTGCAAACCCGTGGTTGTATACAGGTGTTGTTGTTGGCATCTAAAGACGATGGCATAGTGTCCACTTTTTATCTGTAACTGCGTGAGTGGCTGAACAGACCAATTTTTGAATGGCAATCTCTGCTGCGGTGACTGCAAACAAACAGTGATGCTTGCTGGAGTTGCTGTTGTCTCTCCTTCATTCTGGCTTTCTTTTCTGCGGCGGCTACTTTTCTTTCTTTTTCGCCCCTTTCGTCCCTTGTCTGACAAGGAGGCGCCAGGCCACTCGGTTTTCTGCACCAACCTCCCATGTGTTGGTGTTGATGTGGCATGTCATCATGCCCTTTTTGCAGACATCTTTAAAGCGCAGGCATGGTCTCCCTACCGGTCGGGTGCCTTCTACTAATTCGCCATACAGTAGGTCTTTGGGGATGCAGGCGTTGTCCATCCTCGTGACGTGACCAAGCCAGCACAGGCATCTCTCGCAGATGATGACGGACATGCTGTTCATGTTTGCTCGTTCCAGCACGTCTGTGTTGTGTACTTAGATACTTATCTTGTATTTCTTTTACCTTGCTATCTTCCATCTTAGTTTGGTCTGGCCTCTCTATCTTTGGGCTGGAGGCTTTTGCTGGAACTTCTGTGATTCTGGATCTGTCAGTTTGGATCTGGTTGATGTTTCTTAATAAAGGCTGGATCTTCTCTACTTGTGTTGTTTGTTTGTTCTTAGTAACAACACAAGATTTGTTTCATTGAACCTTTTTCATATTTACATTTTTGTGAAATTGTTTAAGAATTATTTTGTTGCTTATAGTTGTTTTTAGCAAACTGTTACATAGCCTCATTTTTTCAGATCAATTAACTTTGAACCATGTATCTTTGAGAATCTGTGTTACGCCTCAAAGATACGTGGTTCAAATTAACTGACCTGAAAAAATGTAAAAGTTTTTTAAATAAAATAACTGGTGCATTATATCTTTTATTCATTAATATATCAACACTGAAAATTCCATTAAATTCTGTTAATTCCCTGATTTTTTTTTCCTTCGGTGGGGTGACATATGATGGCGGAATTTAGGTCCGTTAAATTCGATTTAATCATAGCCTCTTATCTTGTGTCGCATTTTACGCACAGTGCAGTATAGTTGAGTACACATGCATACCCATGGTTGTACACATGTGTATGTGTCTTCTTTACTTTGATACTTAGCTTCTGTTTCTTTTATCTTGCTATTTTCTTAGCTTGGTCTCGATCAGTTGATCTCTGAGCCAGTGGTTGAATTCTTATCTTGATAGATGTTTCTTAACCTGGGTTGGATCTTCTGTACTTGTGTTGTTTGTTCTTCGAAAGGACACAAGACTTTGCTTTGTTTTGAGCGCATATATATTTTATTCTTTTAAGATCCCAGATCAACAACACGCATGCGAGAATTTGGCTACTTGGACGAGAGATGCCATGGCGGTCCATCTCGCCCGGTCGTTAGACAACAAACTGTTTTTCTAAACTCTATTCAAACGGCTCACCTTGGCGAACCGGGACAGCAGGTCAACATAGGGTTATGAAGTGTCCATCACTCCTGTGTTTTTCCATTAATCGTTATTTTAAAATCTACGCAACTGTACATGGTTAATAGGCTACCTATCAATTATGTAACATTACCATCCACCATAGAAATGTCTCCATAGTTTAAAGCAAAGGAAAAAGGGTTGATGTATTTTTAAATAGACATCTAAAATGTTTTAGATGAACAATGCTTTTTCGTCAAATATCGGCTGTAGTCGTTTAAAACGATTTCTTTTGTGATTCTTTTAATAGTTTGGGTTCACATGAATTCTTTTCACAAATTCATCTTCTTTCTCTTTTTCTTTCTTAATAACTTTCACAATCACAGGTATTGTGCTAGTTTACTGTTTCCGCATTTCTTTTTTCTCTTTTTCTACGTCTTTTATAGTTGAATATCTCTTCAAATTCTTTCCCTTCCTACGTTAAACAAAAGAACATATCTCTGAACAAGAAAATCTTCTTTGTATTTTATCACGAAATCCGGTTATTGTTACATCAGCGTCGCTTGTGAAATACCAGAACATCTTTATGACATTTATTTCACTCACAGGTTCTGGTTTATGACCATACTATTTTCCCCAGTTATTTTCCCTCCAACATATCTACAAATTTTATAGTACAAATATTTGCTAACTCAATTGTTGTTCTTGTTGTTGTCGTCGTTGTAGTATCACTCCTTTTTAAGGATGTCTGCAAGAATGATCTCAAGTGCTTTGGCATTACTCCTTCCAGCTGGAAAAATTTGATCCAGGACCGCCCTCAGTGGCGACAGGCTCTCCGTAGCGGACTGTTCATGTTTGAAGTCACCGTGGCGCAACACCATGAAGCCTAGGACCCAGAAGAAAGTGACGGCAACAAAGCACCGGTACATCAACATCTTCAGGAACAGCATTCACATGCGATATCTATTGTTGGGGCTGTCTTTTGAACATTGGACTTCACAGTCACAGGAGGGGCTGTAACTTCAAAGGCAGAAGAACTATATATTCTTCCGAGACTGCAATACCGATTAGTATTACTCCTTGCCAGGTTTTTCACACCAGCATGGTAGTCTCTCATTGGAGTCTGAGTGTCAGCAAGTTGACTCAGACCTGAATGGTATTGATTCTTCTTCTGGTTTCCAATTACTCCATTATTATTACTAGCAACAGAAAACACCCTCCAGGCGCCGTAAAATAAATTTTGAAAGATATTGTCTGAGAGGGTGGGAGTTAAAAATTCAATGTCAAAGGGTTTGTATCATAAGTAAGCAAAATCCTCATATTTATTAAAGGAGTAAAAAAAAATAAAACAATTTGAAATGAAAACTGAGCTCCGTTTCTCTCAAATAAAATGTTGCGTGCATGTAATAATCAAACAATTATTTTGAATATTTTCCATGTCAATTTTACACAAAATCGTAGGTACTTATTTATTTGTAAACTTTTTAGTTAACTTCTTGTTACTGTAAAAAAAAAAAAGGACGAGAGTAAAAAATAATTTTTAAAATTGCTTACTCAAATTTTGGGTGTATATAGCATAAGAATATTGTGACGTAACCTGTGACGTAGAGCTATGACGTAGTTTTTGTTACAGACAGAAATACAGACAATCTCCATTATTGATAGATTATTATTATTATTATCATTATTATTATTATGACCCGTGGTATACCACAGTATGCTAATAATCTAATTATTATAACGTTTGATATGTTTACTTAAAGCGCCATTGCCAAATAGTTCTATATGTAAAAAGTATAATAATCTTGATTTAAGTCTCTCTCTCACTCTTTTTTTCTTTCTTTCCTTCTTTTCATCTTTTCAATATGTTTGATTGAAACAAGATTAGCGTTATCGCTTCCGCGCGCTCACTCCCTTTTTATCTTTCCCCTATTATTATTATTATTATTATTATTATTATTAAAGAATAAATCAATAAATAAAACGTTAATTTTCTTCTAAACCAAAGATGCCAAGATTTTATTATTTATAAAGTAAAAATAAAGTAAAGTTGTAGCCTATCTTTGGTATCAGCCAGACAGTGAGGAAGTCTAAGCCCTTTCCGCTAGCGCTAGACCAGAGGATTGTTGGATGATGTGCCATTAAAAAAGCATTTCATGTTAATTCATTCTCATTTTTCTTCATTTAATGTTCTTGTGATCAGATCTGTGCGGTAAAGTGGAGAGCTGGCGGTAGGTGTAATGCTTCACCTCAGCAAAACAATCTCTCTAGTCTAGCGTTAGCGAAAAGGGGATAAACATTGTCATTAATTTTATATGTTGACATTTACCTAATGGTCTTTTTTCACCAATGTCGATGAATGCTCCCCACACACACACACTTGACCATACGATACTGGTCCCCGCCAACTCAGCATATGAGTAGCACAGGGATCTGTGCAGTAAAGTAAAGAGCTGATGGTAAGTGTGACACACTACCTCAGACGCAAAAACAATCTCCCTTGTCTAGCGCTAAGGGAAAATGTAATAGACTCCCTCATTGTCTTGCTGATATCGACCTTAGGCCGTCCCAACGACTTTACTTACGCGTTCATCTGTGCGGCACTCAAATCACACACGGTCGTGAAGCAATGCACAACGTGTCAGCACACCATCTACCACAATACTACCAACACAGCGGATACCTACAACGGCTTGAACTGCTTGGGTCACGTGATGTACGCGTTGCAAACTAGCACGTACCAAAATATTGCAAAATGGTTTGACTCAACCGGGTATTCATTAAGGTGTGAGGGGGTGCTTTTCAACTCCCCCCCCCCGTTCCTCACCCCTCTTCGCTACGACTCTGATTGGTCATATTGATTTTATGGCATGAGGATGACGTTGCCGAATTGTTTTTCAACCAGTGCAAAAGGCAGACATGATAATTAAATTTACACATGAAACGTAATTCAAGCAAGTAAATGGGGGGGGGGGGGGGACTAATTTTGTCTGAGAAAGTTGCAAGGCTGCTATTGACTGGTCACTAAGAGGGGGTGGGGTTAAAGAGAGTATGAGAAAGAGAGGAGAAAAGAAAGAAGAAAAGAAAGGAAGAGAGGAGAAAGAAAACACACACACACACACACACATACTCCCCACAGACAGACAGACAGATAGACAGAAGAGAGTGTGAAGTTGAACAGGGAGAAAGAGGTAAGGAGAAAATGAGAGAGAGGGAAAAGTGATAAAGAGATAGATATATAGATAAAGAGAGAGAGAGAGAGGGAGAGAGAGAGAGAGAGGAGAGGGGGGAAGACAGATGAGAAAATAAAGAACGCATGAGAACGTGGAAGATGAAAAAGAGAAAGAGAAGATTGAGGAAAAAGGAGATAGGAAAATGGATAGATAGATAGATAGATAGATAGATAGATAAAGAGAGAGTGAGGGGGGCAAAGACAGACAAGAAAATAAAGGATGAAGGAAAATGGGAGAAGAAGAAAGAAGAGAAAAGTGACGGGGTGATAGTGAAATAGAGAGAGAGAGAGAGAGAGAGAGAGAGAGAGAGAGAGAGGGGGGGGAGGTTATAAGACAGAGACTCATTTTTCAACATCAGATGTCAAATTCACAAAAGAAAAAAGTCTTTAAAAATTCAAATTCAAGTTTCAACAAGATTGTTCAAACTGTCAACAACCGCCATCTTTGTTTTCGAAAGGTTAATTCGATTTACTACGTTTTCTTTAATCGACCTGAACACATTCGTTTGCGCAATAATGTTGAAAATGAGGCGCCTGTTTTGCGTTTTAAAAATATGTGTCTCGCAATACGTTTTCATCGCTAATATATATATATATATATATATATATATATATGAAAGTAAGTAAACAAATAATGTGTTTATTTTTTATATGGCCTTTTTAGCAATTTTTGAAGGATATGTGCTTAATTGAAGTCAGACCTAATTTTGAAAATTAATTAGTTAATAATTAATGAATTTAGGCGGGCATACCTATTTAAATGTAAGGCTAAACAAATCGAGAAAATGTCAATGCCTGTATGTACATTTCGACCTATTAGGTCTCATCAGCAAGGTTATAGACATGGGAGACTATATATATATATAGTTAAAGTAAAAAAAGTAAAGTTGACGGAGTAGTCTATTGTCGGTATCAGCCGGACAGCGAGGGGGGATTCTCTCCTCTTTTCAACAAACAAACAAAATAAAAATAAAAATAAGAAAATGAAAAAATAAAAAAATAAAAAAAACAAGAATGTATTTAGAAGATGATTTTTATTATAGTTTGAAATATTAGCCAACGTGAAATGTTTCGGAGTTTTATACTAAACCATTATCAGGTCATTGTCAATATGGGATGTTATTGTATCTTCTGAATTATGTTCAATTTAATTATGGAAAGAAAATTATAAAAAATTTAGCATTCTATTACCGTTAGTAGCGTTTATATATATATATATTTTTATATAGGTCCAAGTGATAACCTACTCGAGTTTCACCATGTTGAGGATCTTCAGGGTTAACTCCACTGTGTAAATCAATTATATGTATGTGTCTTTTGCTATGAACGGTACATTATGCATAATACTGAAGATCCTCAACATGGTGAAACTCGAGTAGGTTATCACTTGAACCTATATTAAAATAAACTTGCTCTACTAACGTATTGAGCACTTTTTTATTTGTTATATCACTGCCTTACCTTTATGAACTTCACATGAACCACCGTGACAATATTCACCGGTAAGTCATCTTTTCCATAATATATATATATATATATATATATATATATATATATATATACGTTAATGTTGCATGGATATGGACTGAACGGCGCCTAGTCACTGACAGTTTCTAGCCTATACGATCTGTTTTTACCGATTGATCTGAAGATCGCATAGGCGAGAAACTGACAGTAACCTGGCACCGTTGACTTCATGCCCACGCTACCTTAACTTAGATATAATTGCTCTATCCATGATATTGAGCACTGTTTACTTATAAATATAGTACCCATATTAAATACATGCATACAAACGAAAGTCCTTCTAATAAAATGACTCAGACGAATAGATTTCAGGATGAAATTATAAAAATGATAATTTCAAATGTGTTTTATTCTCTGTTTTTCTCACACTGTATTTCTGTTTCAACATAGTTGCTAAATTTTGACTGTAAATACTTTTATTTCTGTTTATCATATTATAGGGGGAAAATTTAATAATACGATATTGGACACAAAAGATTCGAGCCACATCTAAATTTTGTGCGTGCATGTGTGTGCGCTGTGTCTGTGTATATATGCGTCTGTGGGTCTATGATCTGTTCCGCTGGCACAGGTATTGAGCGGTCAACACCAAAGATTCTGGATACAGGTGCTTAACCTGGGACAAAACCATTTGTCTTGCAAAACGCAACAGATAAAGAGAAAATATATTTGTAGTTTTTGTAGAATGGTCAGTTATCAAGTATCAACTGTGCAATTCTACAAAAGCACAGAAATTTGATGAAATTTCGAGAAAAACCTTAAAACGTGTTTTCGTGTGATGTTTACATTTAAACCTCATCTTTTTGGAATACTTCGCTTTTTTCTATTTTCTACACATTTAAAGAAAAAAAAATCATATTTGAATTACAAAAGTTTAGGTATTTATTTACAAGTTTCAAAACAATGAAAACGTTTGTTTATTTTTTGTTCATTTTTACCACTTATTCACAGTTTGATAGGGAAATCCCTTCGTGTTGTAATGGTTAACGAACTAGTCCCGCAGATCAGTTACTTCAGAATTGTGAGTTAGATCCTCACCGAGTTACACCGCACTTGTGACCTGCTGCCAAATCTAAGCCAAGCTTAGTAAATAATTTTTTTTCAGAAATTGGAATTATCAGTCATATTACAAATGCTCTTTCTTCATCTTTTTTGTTGTCGTTGTTGTAAAAACCGCCGATTTCTTTATAAATATTTCTTCCGCGTATTTCCAAGCGCATAGGTTGGTACAAGGCTCATTTCTTTAAGCACTAAATGTTAATTTTGGAAGAATTATTTACAAATCTCACAATTTAAGGAAAAATAATTTTTATTTTTATTTTTTTTTAAAAATCCAGACGATTATAACGGAGCGATTGTTTTTTCTTAATCTTTAAAAAGTGAGTTCGTAGGCGTAGATGCAAAATAATCGCTCACTTAGAAACACACTTCCGGTATCAGCTTCCGGTATCTAATCCGAATGTACACTAAAAGAATATACATATATATTTACATATGAACAGTAAGTTCAGTAAAATCGTTCCCAATTCGGAGGCTCTCTGGTTTTTAGGGTGGAAAAGAATCAGTTCTGATGAATATAGATAGTTCTTCATTCTGGTATCGTCCCCAAAGATAATGAAGGATATTCTGGTATATCATAAACGTTGCGATATCCATTCCAAGGATAATTCTCATCCCAGTTTGGATATCTCCACTGGTTGTTATATCTGATATCTGGAATTCTGATTACATTCGGGACAACAGACCACATTGGAGCTCTCCAGTATCTGGTTCTTTGACGGTTGTTTATTGGAACTCTATTGAATACTGGTTTCTTTCTCCAGTTTAACGGAGCCTGGGTCGGAACCGGAGGTACTGACGTCGTCGTTCTAAATAATTCTGGCTTGGGTGCGGATGTGGTTGTTGTGGTGATGGGTGTGGGTCTTTTCGTCGTATGAATAAAAGTGTGTTTGTTCCAGGTGTTGGACGCCTTGGTTGTCGGCTTCCAAACTTTATTAAATGAGGATTGCACCGGCGGCCAGTATGGAGTTTTCGATCGCCAGAAATTGTTGACAATCGGGTACTGCCACTGCCTAAATGGCGGAGACCAAAACATCGCATCCCGGTTGTAGTCAGGCTCAATTGGTGCTAGATTTGGCACTTTGAATTCGTTTCTCTCCGGAATTACAGACGGTTCCAGAAACCATTCTTGGCGACGGCGTCTGTTGAGGTACTGTTTCAAGCAGTAGTTCTGTCTTGAAGTCGCGCTAAAGAGAAAGCTTTTCGAACTTTGTGACATGCGCAGAAAGCACTCTTGAAGATTTTCAGGAATACCCAAATCTGTTATGGTGGTAATTGTTGGTGGCACCATTGTCGCGATGATGACAAATAAAACACACGGAATCTTCATGACTGCAAGAAAAAAAGAAACAGGATAAGTTATAAAGAATTTAAGCTGATATTCAATTCATCATTTTAGCATTATCTAATTACAAACATTATAATCCACAAGACCACTGGTTCTCTACCTTCTTTTTACCTATAGCGCCCTTTTATACTATGGTGGACCAGTGGGGATTAAAATAAAATATAAATAAAAAAACAAAAAACAAACCCTCGGCCATTCCAAAGCAGACGGTTACTGGGGACAAGCGCTATTGACTGGCACATGAAGAAAGTTGGAGGCACAAGGTCTAATGGTTAGAGTTGTAAGAAATGGACTCGTCGAGTTCAAATCATGGGCGAAGCCGGAGTTCACATAGCGCTAATACCCTTGGGAAAGGTATGAATCCAACTATTCTCCCTCCAACTATGGGTAAATAGCAGGGAAGACTGGGCTCTTTAACCTTGTTTAGGCAACCAATCTAGGAGAAGGAAAACTCTGAATTCAAACCTGTTAAATCCGCTTGGGGCGGTCACTACCAGAATAGGCTCAGTCCTAATTTGTGATCTATTTGACTAATTAAAAAAAAGAAAGTTCCTCTCCAAGAAGTAGCTATGAACCTAGAAATAAAGTCTGACCCATAAAACTATATTTTGTCTTTGTCTCTTTTCCCTTCCTTAATTCATTTTTAGTTCGACGACCTGCAGAAGGAAGAACCGCGTATAATTGGGTTTAAGAAAAGAAATTAGCAGCCCATACCAAATAACCAAAGCCAAATCCTACAAAATTCCTACCCCATAGATCCCCACATAGTCATTCGATGTTTAAAAGTCCTATTGTATTTTTATGATTAAATATGTTTTTGCTTGCCTCGATCTCAATAAATGTTATATTGTCTTCTGGAGGCAGTATGGCCCCGATTAATGAACCACTACACTAGAGTCTCATAACGGCAGTCCATGATTATATACATACTTCTATTCAAGAAGGAGTGAAGGATTCTAATTAACATTTAATAGTTATGTCTGTATATCGAGAAACAAAGAACCCACAAAATTACCCCACCCTGTCGACAGGGCTTAGAATATATGGACTGTATCCCTGAAGAGGGGTAAGACAAAAAAAGGTATGTCCTGGGTATGATACTCAATTGGTGGTGAAACTTATGTTCAGAAGAACTAGGAAGTGTGGAATACACTTTCATTGCCATTACTCCAACCGCCTTCTTGCACATATATGATAAAAAGGGCTGGGGATTGACATAAGGTAAATAAGGTCGGGACAATCATATAGGTGCTAGGGCTTGACGTGACAAGCCGATTGATCGGAAGAGGCTACTCCGACTGCCTGTAGGCCTAAGTAAGGACCAAAGTGGTGTCTTGCATGCCATCGACTGCTCAGCCACCAAGATTCCGTTCTTAAACATCACGGTTTACCACCCACAGCTAACAGGTGGCTCATTGTGGGGGGGGGGGTACCCCTCCTCAGAGTTGCAGTCGGTATATTCTTTTGTCCCAGCCGACAGGATGACTGCTTGAGGCGGAGGGGTTGGGTAACAAAAACAACAAAAATATTTGAAATGAGTAGTTTTACAAGTTGAAAGTAAGAACATTGTTAATCGTGTATAAAAGAAGAATTATAAAGTCAAATTATCGACGTAAAATAAAAGAGGAAAAAGAATTTAAGACGAAAAGGAAAAAAAGAAAATTTCTTCTTTTTTTTTCGATGATCAGAAAATAGATTCTTTTTATGGGAAATTTCGAACAAAAAAATGATCATCCGTGAGAATCTGTAAGGGAAATGATTTTTGTTGGGGTTACCACTGCGGTCAAAGACTTTTCATTAAAATATCTTCTGATTAAATATTTCTATCGGCATAAGTTTTTTAATTTATAATACTAGCAATACTATATATATATATATATATATATATATATATATATATATATATAAACCTAATGAGTTAGATAAACCAACTAAAAGTTTCGCTTAATGCTCTTCAGGGCTAAGATCCGACTAAAGAGATTTGGAGCAAACTCACATTTATAGAAACCTACCACATAGGCACAAAAGAATTAGCATAGACTAAACTAACCTAAAAAGAAAAAGACAAAATACGGAACACCGTATAAATCTATTATTTTATTAATTTATTTATTTATTTTTTATTTATTATTTATTATTTTTAATAAGAACTAAATTTAGTTTCTTGGCGATTTTGTATGAATATATATATATATATATATATGAGGAAAAATGAGTAAAGAAAAGAAAAGTAAATGGATAAAATGAATTTAATCGATATCACATTAATCGATATCACTTACACATGTGTTTCGGTCAGTTTATGTGTGTGAAAATATTTCGCACACATACAAGAATCGACCTTCATCAGAGTGAACATTTATTTTTTCAAAAAAAATAAATGTTCACTCTGATGAAGGTCGATTCTTGTATGTGTGCGAAATATTTTCACACACATAAACTGACCGAAACACATGTGTAAGTGATATCGATTAATGTGATATCGATTAAATTCATTTTATCCATTTACTTTTTTTCTTTACTCATTTTTCCTCATAGTGTCGGATTCAATTCCTTTTTTATATATATATATATATATATATATATATATATATATATATATATATATATATATATATATATATATATATATATATATATATATATATATATATATATATATAAATTGTTTTTTCTTTTAGCCAAATATTGTACCAATAGATTATTTTTGGTTGGTCCGATTATCTTGGTCTTTTCTTTTTTCCAATTTTTTTTTTACCCAGGTGATGTTTGGTAGTATATTTTTACAATCAAACTATTTGCTGTTTTTTTTCTCACCGCGAGGATTTACCAACAAATTTGGTATATTAAATATATATATATATATATATATATATATATATATATATATATATATAATCAGCGACAGAATTATTCGTACACCTATCAATTTTGAATATCTTTATGGATTTCTCAGATCTAATGCTTGCAGGATGATTTGTTTTCAAGATTTACTCCCCTGGCCTTTCTTTGAAAGACAGCGGAGATTTTGTGTCGGACTTTTCATTGATTTCGATGGTTTGCCGACCAAGGCTAAGGAGCCCCTTCTAACCCATTTGAGGATTTATGTGAGTAGTAAGTACTCCAATCCTAAAACAGGAGAATGTAGGTGTCTCTGATAGAGTAGGTACTTAGAAAGGTAATTGCGCCAAAAATGTTGGCTGTATAGTGAACTAAGAGTGTCATCAATCTATATATCTATCTATCTATACATACATATATAAAGGTTATTTCCTAGTTGAGTAACATGATATTACAGGGGACCCAGAAAAAACAGAACCCAAATTATTTATTTTCCCATTAAACTAACCCTAAACCCCAACCCTAACTCTAATCCTAAACCCTAACCCTAACCCCCTAGTTGTAACAGTAACATAATATTACAGGGTGACCCAGAAAAAACAGTACCCAAATTATTTATTTTCTCATTAAACTAACCCTAAACTCCAACCCTAACCCTAAACCTTGACCCTAACCCTACATCCTAATTCAGTAACATAATATTACAAGGTGACCCAGAACCCACAAATTTTGTAATAAAACTGTTAATTTTAATTTTAATTTTCTTAAAAGTTTAAGTCCAACAAGGGTTAGGGTTAGGGTTAGGGTTAGGGTTGGGGTTTAGGGTTAGTTTAATGGGAAAATAAATAAATAATTTGGTTCTGTTTTTCTGGGTCACACATGTTACTCCACTAGGAAATAACCTATATAAAAGGCAACTGTGTGTATGTATAAGTGTATGTCCGGATAAAACTACGAAAATAAAACAATTAACAACAAAGTAAATATATAAACACATTCCCTATCCCTGAAACAAGCTTTTGTGCAAAAAAATTATGAAGAATTTATTTATATTCCTGAAGATATTCAAAATTAAAATTTACACAGTTACAGCATTGAATTCTACTAAGCTATGTTGACAGTGTTGCTATACCAAGGTTTAAGAGACCAGTCTGTCCAGCTATTTACCCATAGCTAGAGGGAGAATAGATGGATTCATACTTTTCCCAAAGGTATTAGCGCTGTTGGGATTACATCTCTCGACTAATAGGGGATCAGTAGCAGCTAGGTGGCGTAGCCGACAGCATTATAAAACAGGAAGCAGCAAAGTCAAAACCTTTTTTTCACTCTTCCGGTCCTGAGAGAAATAACAACGCCCTAGTTGTATTCCTATCCATGGACAGGGAGCTTTGTGCCTCAGCAACCTCATGCTGTATGAATACAATAACTTGCAAATCTTTACACTGTCTACATAACAAGGACTAAACACTTTCTCTACTAAATACTCTTTTCATATACAACTCTGTATAAGCTCTTGCTTGTATCTCGTATCATGCGCTTAATTCTCTTATGTTGAATTTGCTCAGGCAATAAAATATTATCCTTATCACTTTGCCGTGAATTGTGTTGGAGTATCTTAGGTTCGGTTTAGCTCAGTCGGTAGAGCATCCGCCGAGGAATCACAAGGTTCCGGGTTTGATGCCGGCCCTCGCCAACTCAGCGTATGAGTAGCACAGGGATCATCTGTGTGGTAAAGTGAGGAACTGATAGTAAGTGTGGCGCTTCACCTCAGACGCTAAAATAATCTACTTGATCTAGCGATAGTGAAAAGGGGATAGACTCCCTCGCTGTCTGGCTAATACTGACATTAGGCCGCCCCGTCCCGCCTGATCTTGAATAAGAAATACGCAAAATTGCCACTTATTTTATTGACTTTCTCAACATCAACAGCAGATGTTGATCAATGAAAAACGACATAGGATGCATTTAAGGTCGTTGGTAATTGACCTGAAATCAGTTGCTAACTGGATTTAATACCAGAAGGAACACCGCAGACGAAGAGATCTACTCCGACTAAACCCTCTTCTACCGAGGATTTCAAGGAACAACTTTGCAAACTGACCAAAATATTGATGCATCAGTACTTAATAGACCAATACACAACTTTGGACCATATGATCTTTAGGCACTCCTTTTCGATCTCGATTAAGAAAGGACATGTTTTTCATTTACACCGTCAATATCGTTGTTTTAACAGACGATTTTTAGATTTTTAAAAATTTATAAAACTAACCCCTAACCCTAACCCTAACCCTAAACCCTAACAAACAACCGGATATTGACGGTGTAAATGAAAAACATGTCTTTCTTAATCGACAAAAAGGGGTGCCTAAAGGTAATATGGTCCACAACTTTTGGTGTTTTATGTAATTTCATATTTTAAAAAAGTGAAAAATCAACCTACCCTATTACGCATATTAGTGAGAGGAAATCAGTCTATTTCTCACAGAACACCTACAACATAGATATATAGTCACGCTCAGTAATTCATTCAATCCCAGTATTGACCATCTGGGGGAGGTTGTGGGAACCGTGACTCCCAATATTCTTTAAATTTCAATAAATCTCGTCACGCAATGATTCTTACTGGACTTTGGGTCTTTTTCTTACTTTTAAACTTTTATTACTTTTTTTTATTTTTATATATCTTTATAATTTTGAGATGAATCATTTTTATTTCAAAAAGTTATTCAACTATTTTTACACATTCTTTTTGTTATTTTTGATGTTAATATTTTTCTCTGTAACAGGACTTGGGAACAACACCTACAGAAAAAAAAACTCTCATTCTTTCTGGATATACTCGTGGAAGACCGAAGAATGAATCAGCCGAAATTTAAAATTTCTCGCTTTTTTTTTTTTTTTTTTTTTTTTTTGCTATCGTTTGATCCAAAAGAACTCCTATTATTTCTGGCTATATTATATACGTAGAAGGCCGAAAAATGAATCAGCCGAAACTTCTCGCTCTTTTTTGCTATCATTTACTAAGCTTTCTTTAGTCTGTCACGCAGGCCACAGATTGCTTACAGCACCTGCTGCAACAAAGTGATCACTCATTTAATCACTTATTAACTTCACTCATCTACCGAGAAACTTGTACATTCATTATGACCGTGTCACTCGCGCCCTTTTTGTTCTTATGATGACACTTCGACTGTTTGATCCTTCGGTCTTCTTCGTGTACAATTTCAATGAAAAGAGTCTCTCCCCACCCCCGCACTTAATTTCAAAGTCAAATATACCCGTCGGTTAAGTTAGTTTAAGAAAAAATGTGTAAATAAAATTGAATTTTTAGAATTGAATTTTATGCTTTCTCGAAAATTATTCTTTTGTAATTTAGTACTAATTAAAAAACTTTTTAAAAACTTTTTGGAGAACTAAAAACGGTCATGAAAATGTTTCAAACCAAGGGCTATATTTTTTAAATACAATTTTAAGATTAAAACAAAAGAAAGAAATTGTATTAAGAAAAATTTTACTCATACGAAAAAATAAAAAAGAATAAACGAAAGCATCGTTTATCGATAATTAAATTCTAAAATACTATATCTGATAATATGTAAAAAAATACTAAAATCAATAGTAAGTGAAAAATAATACTAAACTACTAGAACCAATAACATGTACACAAAATACTAGAATACTAAATCCAATTATATGTGAAACAAAATTCTAAAACTACTAAAACCAATAATAGGCAAAACAAAATATTAGAACACTATAATTAATAATCAACATGTGAAACAAAATACTAGAATACTAAAACTTTTGTTTTCCTTTTTTTCCTGAATATGTGTGGATAAAATCTTTTTAGCAAACTTCTATGAACTGATCGGTTAGTGTCGTTAACAATGTTCTGTATTTATCTCATTTGGATGCACTCTAACCCCCCCACCACCCAGGACTGAAAGTCTCCATCCAGTAATGTTACCCGACTTCCTGGTCAGTACGTGAAGAAATAACAAAGAAAGTCACAAATTAAAAAAAGAACTCCCCCTCCAAAAAAAAAAAAAAAAGAAATGAAGAAAATCATGAAATTGAAAACAAAAGAATTACGATTGAATAGTGGAATCAATAAGAAATCTATTTAAAGAATTTTCCGCGTCATCGAGCTTGATCAACCAGGCACTTTTTCCCACGACTCCCGGTTCAATTTTCATATCTTGACTCAACACACAATTGACCTTGATTAGATGAGTTAATTGCGACCAATTATTTTTTTCTGTTTTTCTTTATTTTGCTTTTTGTCTTTCTTTGGTTTTAATATAGCAACAAATGATTGTTTTCTTATGACAATGAAAATTGCATAGATAATACGGACGCTCCTGCGTTTATTTTTAAGCGCGCATAAATTTTCCAGGTTTATTTCCGAATCTTCTCGCTATTATGTTATCTTTAACAAATGATTTCATTGTAAAGATCTTAAAATACATTTTGTAAAAAACGTTGCGTCAGTGAGCAATATTCCTTTCTTTATTGTCAGAGATTGTAAATCTATTTCTTGATTTAACTTCTACCCACGCACTTACTTGGTATCGACGCCACGTAATGGTTAACGAGCAAGGCTAGTAGAGCATTTTTAGTGAGTTCGTTTCTCTCTGGGTGCACTATAATTCTGGCCTTATGTCAAACTAAGCTAAGTTTAGCATCTCACCGTGTCCATTTCATACGACGATAACCATTACACCACGCGCCTCCAACAACCCTGGATTTATTTTTTTTAAATCCAACATTGAAATAAATATACGTACCTCCTGAGATTGAAATGGAAAAATGACATTCATATATTAATAAGAGAGGCACGTAGTGTAATGGTTAGAGTCGTAGAACCCGAGTTCCTATCCTGGACGAAGCCACAGTTCACATAGCGCCAATACCTTTGGGAAAGATATGAATCCAACTATTCTCCCTCCAGCTATGGGTAAATAGTAGGGCTGACTGGGCTCTTTAACCTTGGTTAGGCAACCAATCTAGAAGGAAAACTCTGAATTCAAACCTCTTAAATCTCCGCTTGGGGTGGGCGTTACTAGAATAAGCTCAGGCCTAGTTAGTGATTTATTTCAATTTTTTAAAAATTAATGCGCAAAGTATAATCAATTACAATGACTCTTTCTTTTTTTACTTATATTTCTTTTATTCTAGGTTTGGTTTGTTGGATTTTACGGCATGTCCACCCTTGTTGGGTTATTTTATGACGAAGAAGTTTGTTTTAGTCATTCTTGTTGGGTATTAATTTTTGTTTCAAACTCAATTTTTAAAACACATTTTTAAAAACTCATTTGACTCATAGATTGGACTCTAACAGGTAATACCACTTCAGATCAGAGTGGACCTGGGAGTAATGGCGATGAAAGGGTAGTCCATACTCCCCAGAGTTTCAGAATTGGGACTTCACTAAACAGTCAACAACGAAATTATTCGTACACCCATGAATATTTTGACTCATTTAATGAATGTAATACCCGTATGATGTTAGACTTTTTATATGTTATTAAGTAGCATAAAAAAGATATAAAACTCAATTTTGAGAAGGGTGTGTTGAATTCACTTTTATAAGAAGAAAAATAAACAAAATAGGAAAAGAAAAAAATTATTCGTCCAATATGAAAATCTGAAAAGATTGAACATTTTTGACAATATTAATTGTCAATAGAAAGGCCTCTCATCTTTATAACTTGCTACAATCGTTTTCTAAAGTTTTTGATTAAATTTGAACAAGTTTTTTTCTGAGATTTTCTTCTATTCTTCAATGGTTAAAACATTTTAATTCTTGAAGGCTTTTTAATGACCTGCGATTTATTCAAATTTTCAATTCTTGCCATAGATTTTCAATAGGATACAAAACAGAACTCCTTGAAGATCTTGACAGAACTGTAATCTTCTTTTTCTGAAACCACACAGTTACTGTGGATCATTATCTTGCTGGAAAGTAATTTGATACCGAGACAAAGATTTTGTGCTGATAGTTGTAGATTTTTATCTAAAGGTAAAGGTAAGTAAAGTCGTCGGGGCGGCCTAAAGTAGGTATCAACCAGACAGCGAGGGAGTGTATCCCTTGTCACTAGCGCTAGACCAAGGAGATTATTTTGGCATCTGAGGTAGAGCGCCACACCCACCATCAGCTCATCACTTCACCACACAGATCCCTGTGCTACTCATACGCTGAGTAGGCGAGGGCCAGTACCGAACCCGGAACCTCGTGATTCTTAGTTGGGCGCTCTACCGACTGAGCTAAACCGGGCCTAGATTTTCATAGTCTTCAGATTTCATTATTTTTCTTACAATTAATTTTTCAGTCCCCCTTGAGCTAAAACAATTCCAAAACATCATCGAACCACCTCCATGTTTTAATTTGGGCACTGTCTTCTTTAGGAGGAAAGTCTTATCTTTCTTGTGTCAAAGCTTCTGTACATCATTATATCCAAAAAGATCACGTTTTGTTTCATCACTCTATAGTACTTGTTCCCAAAAGCAATTTTCTTTGTCCAAGAATATTTTGGCAAAATTAAACGGAGCACCAATGGGACATGGTTTGTAAAAATGGATTTATCCAACCAATTTCTATTTAAACAACATTATATTATGCGAGTACTTACACTGATACCCATCGTATCCAAAAAACAATAACAACATACAGTTGATCAAAAAATAAAAATATGTAAGTACTTTTGATTCACTTTGATGATATTATCACTGAAAACAAATTTACCTTTAAAATAAATCTCAATCGTCTGCATTTTGGAAATGAGGCTTGGTGTGAATAATTTTTATTTTTCGTCTGATGATGACTTTAATCTAAGGCAGGGATCACTAAACATTTTTCACGGTTGGTCGGATAATTGAAAAAATTACGAACGCGGGCCACATTATTATTGTGTTCAATACTTTCTAGCCATCTAAGAAAAAGATGTAAAACAAAACTTATCATTCATGGATGAGTGGCGTAAGATGCACAAAAACAAATTTAACCAAAATATTTATTTTCAACACATTATCAAAGAACGCAACATTAGCAGAAAGGTTTAATGAGATTTGTGAAACTGAAGTTTTCTTTCAAGATATTGTCAATGTTTAGTTTGGAATTGCTAGATTCAATCAAGAGAATTACTTTCAAATGTTTATCAGTCAATTTCGTTCGTCCAAGAAGATTTAGTAAGCTTAACATGATATTTAAATTCAAATGGTATCAGAACGTCTCGCGTTCCGTACGTTTTAACAAACAAATTCAAGTACTGTCGGCGGGCCTGATAAAATGCCTTCGTGGGCCTGATCTAAGGTAAACTGGTAACACCTGAATAAGGCCAGAGGATACAGCGGTCAGAACATTGTGTTTATACATACCACAATAAAGATGAGACCAACAGCCCGAAAAATCAAAATTATTCAAATCTCAATTCGATCAAGATTTTGTTTCAATACTCGAAATATGCATTTACCCAACCCCTCCGCACGAGCAGGATGTGTCACAAGGTCTATTTTTAAACGGAGTTTAACAGGTTTGAATTCAGAGTTTTTCTTCTCGTTGATCGGTTGCCATACCAAACCCAGTCTGTCCTAATATTTACTCATAGCTAAAGGGAAAATAGTTGGATTCATGTTTTTCTCGAGGGTATTAGCGCTATATGAAATGCTACAAGCCTCGTCCATGATTGAAACTTATATCAGCATGTCCATTTCCTACCACGATAACCGTTACATTATGGACGCTTCAACGTTTTTAATACTCGAAGTATAAGCAAAGTCCGATGTACATTATAGGCAAAGGGTTACAAAATGACACACGCAGGGTAAAGATACAACCAAAGTGTATGACAAAGGGATATCAAGGCAGAAATCCATCAAAGTTACCCTAAGCTAGGTTACCACCCAGTCGTTGGGGTTTAGAACACACTGACTGTACCCCTGCAGAGGAGAGCGCGGTGGTGTACTGGTTAGAGTCGTGGGAAATGGACTCGTCGATCAGAGTTCAAATCCTGGACGAAGCCATAGTTCACATAACGCTAATACCCTTGGGAAAGGTATGAATCCAACTATTCTCCCTCCAGCTACGGGTAAATAGTAGGTCAGGCTGGGCTCTTTAACCTTGGTTAGGTAACCAGTCTAGGAGAAGGAAAAATCTGTATTCAAACCTCTTAAATCTCCGCTTGGGGTGGTCACTACGAGAATAGGCTTTGGCCTACTTAGTGATCTGCTTTAATTATTTTTTTAAAATTAGAGGAGTAAGACCCCTTCCCAAAAGACTTGTCCTGGTTATGACATTATACTGCATCTGGTGATGAGTCTAGTTTTGGAGTTTGGGAGTATGGAGTACCCCTCCATTACCATTACTCCTAGACCCACTATAGTAGTACCTGTTAGGGTCCCATCTATGGGGGGCGATAGATATGTTTAAAACTTATTTGTATTGGATAGGAGTACTGATATATAACCGTTACGGTGAGGTCACACTGAAATCACCGGTTTCCGCTAGAATGTTAAGCAGTGATGAGATCGTTCAATACTTAATTTGGTGACCCCTTAAGCAACAGCAGGTACTGTACGCAAACTGGGTCCTTAGTTTATCAAAATGACTTGCTTCAGCATTAAATGACCCGAGAAGAGTTGATATACCGTAAAACCAAACAACCAGCATGATATATAACCGCTTGCAGAGACTCTTGAGAAACTAAACAGAAAATGTATAATTAACTCACCTCTAGACATAAAATAACCCGACAGGTTGAAATGCCGTTAAAATCAATCTGAATCCATCTGAACCTAAAGCCAGTTCCAAGGGTTGCTTTATACACGCAATCGGGTTTAATCGAACTTAACGGACCTAAATTCCACCATCGTATGTCACCCCGCCGAAAGGTAAAAAATACCAAAAATCAGGGAATTAACCGAATTTAATGAAATGTTCAGTGTTGATGTATTAATGAATAAAATATATAATGCACCAGTTATTCTATTTAAAAACTTTTTTTTCAGGTCAGTTTACTTTGAACTACGTATCTTTGAGAATCTGTGTTCCGCCTCAAAGATACGTGGTTCAAAGTTAACTGACCTGAAAAAATGTAATCGATTCATACACGAGCGGGTACGGGTTTTTTTCCGATATAATTGAGAATCAGCCATAAAAATTCTTACCTTATTATATTATTATTATTGTTGTTGTTGTTGTTTTTTTTTAAATCTGCCTTATTTGAATAAAATTTTGTCGTCCGTCCTTTGAGTGACGAGAGTAGCGTATTTACTCTCCGTCTAATCCTTCCTTACTTCCTTTTCTGTCTGTCCTTTTTGCGAGTCCCGTTGCAAGTGTGCTGTTGACCAGTTCTCAATTTTATGGGCTGCAAATCAAAGCGCCTCTACTTATTCGTTTTCTCACAGTCACGTGGTGCTAATCGCGAACTCATTTACATAAGACGTTCATTTATGGCTCGTTATTCGTCATGTGACCCGTATAGTCATCGTACTATTTTCCCCCACATCCTTGTAACGACCGGTCAACCAACTTCGTTTATTATCCAGATTCTTCTGTTCATTAAGGGAAATTCTCCAAGTTGTGGTTAACACCTCTGTTCTTTCTTTCTTTCTTTCTTTCTTTCTTTCTTTCTTCTGTCTGTCTTTCTTTCTTTCTTTCTTTTTTTTTCCGTATTCACCCCACCTATTTAACTGGTATTATTAGATTGGCATATAGTAGATCTATGGTCTACTTCGGAAAAAATATAAGGGTTTATCAAAATTATTTTCGGTTTTTGATAGAGTTTTATCCCAAATCTTATTACATGAACATATCTTAGAAAGATCAATGACTCCAATATATATATATATATATATATATATATATATATATATATATATATATATATATACCTGTGAGCAGAAATAGATATATGACCGCAAAATGGCCAATTTTAAAGCCTTTTTTTCTTTAACAATTATATTGTTCTGTTCAATTAAATTGAGCATTGAGTTCTCTACTTGGACCAGAACTACTCTAACATTCCGCTGTTGAAAGATAGGACCTGCTTAGAATTATTCTAATACCATCTTACCTGCTAACACGTCTACGGACACACACACACACACACACACACACACACACACAATTTATGCATATACCATTTCAGAGATGCGGATAGGTACGCATCCTGCGTCCCTGATGCACAAAAATCTAAAAGGACGCAGGAAAATCGTATCCATGCGTCCCAGTGTTTTTCTTTTTGCTTCTTTCACCATTTCAACTTAACTGTAAATACATTTCAATAGTTTCTTTTACACAGGATATGTTACAAGATAGGAGTTAGACGGATTTAGTTGGGACCAATAAATTTTCCCGGGGACTCATTCAAAGCAAATATGTGCGTCCCAGGACGCACTAAATCAAAAAGGTATCAGCATCACTGTCATTTGATAGCATGGTCAAAATTTGATTTCTTGCCCAATTCCCAGGGGATCACCTTTCCCACCCAGTCGTGCCTTGTCTTATTATTAGGTGTTATTTATTATCGAACTTTGCATCGTCGAAATCAAAAATAAAATTGCAGAAATATATGTTGAATTAGTCGATACACGACACCTAAAGGCGACATCCCGACAAAATTAGTAAGGTGCGAAAATAAAATCATGACGGAAAATACATATACAAATAACCATGTTTATTACATGTAACCTAAATGATGAAAATGGACTCTCTTGTCGATTTCTACGCATAAGGGTTCATCCAATGAACAACCTACACAGTGGTTTTGTTTATATTGGTGAAGGCTTGTGTTGGACAATCCGCACTTTTTGGCACAGTCGATAGGAAAGAATTGGTGCATGAACTCAATCAACGACGACTTGTTACGTATCTATGGTTAAAGAATCCAGTCCCGCCTTGCTATTTTACCCATAGCTTGAGGGAGAATATATGGATTCATACCTTTCCCAAAAGTATTAACGTTATGTGAAATGCAAACAGCCTTGTCTAGGATTTGAACTCGGGTCGACGAGTCCATTTACTACGACTCTAACCATTATGCCACGCGACTCCATATTGCCACGCACCTCCATATGTAACCTAAACAATATAACAAAATACAGGGCTGTATTTACAGTCAAAAGTTTCCCTCACTGAGGGGGTTCCCTAAATGTTCAAGTAGGCTATGGCTCCCTCAGTACCCTTAGCGGCTGGCATAAGAAGCCGAGAGCCCGGAGACCATTTCCTAACTCGGAAATGGACGAATTTCTCCCAACCTGCCAAGGGCGTTAATTTTTAATTTCCTGTGTCCCTTGACACAGGAGAGTTTATACATAAAGATCCTGCATATATATGAGGTGTACTTATTTGGGGGAATGCTACATATTCATATTTTTGGTTACAGAGTTTCAAAGATCGAGAATTTGGTAATAAATACTACCAAATAATATCCGTTTTCATTGCATAAGGGTCTACTAGAAATAATTGATTTTTCATTTAAAAGAAATGGTGCTCACGCAGAATAGCACGCAAGAGATAATATTATTGGATTACGTATAAAAAGCATTACATTGCATTACATTTCACGGAAATACCCGAAACCTTTGAGACGCTAGGGTTTAGGTAAGGGTAAGGGTTAAGATTAGGGTTAGTGTTAAGGCTAGGGATAGGGTTAGGGTTGGCTACTTCGGAAGTTTCCGTAATCTAATGCCATGGCTGGAGGATAATGAGTAAATAGTAGGGCAGACTGGGCTCGTTAACCTTGGTTAGGCAACTAGTCTAGGAGAAGGAAAACTCTGAATTCAAACCTCTTAAATCTCCGCTTGGGGTAGTCACTACTAGAATAGACTAAGGGCTACTTAGTGATCTAGTTCAATTTAATTTTTTTTTTTAAATTTTAATGCTATTTATACGTAAAATGATATTATATCTTGCGTGCTATTCTGCATTTATTCAAAAAAATAATTGTTAGGGGTCTTCTTATTTATTGAAGATACAGTTGATTGTGGATATTTTCTTGGGAATGCTGACCGGTTACTGTCGGTTATTTGACGTCTTTTGCGGTCAAAATCTCAAATGAGTAAATATCGTCAATGGGAATAAATTGTGTAATTCATGAATTTTAATGTCTGTCCGGCAAGATCACCGCATTTTAAAATAATTAAGGTGTAGCAACATTAAACATTATTATTATTTCTCATTTATGAGTCAACATTTATTTTTAATGATGAAGTTGGTTGGTTGGTTAGATTTTACGACAGAGCAACCCTTGTTGATTTGATTTGGTTTAGTCTGTTTTACGGCATATCAACCACAGTGGGTCATTTAATGCCGGCAACGTTTTGAAAGATTCGTAGTGATAGTTTGGAAGAAAATTTTTAAAACACAATTTTTTTATATGTTTTATTTAAACCATAGATGGGACGTGACACGTATTACCACTCCGGGTCAGAGTGGACCAGGGAGCAATGGTGATGAAGGGGTATTCCACATTCCCCAAACCTCCAAAACTGGAACCTAACTATCAGATAGAGTTTAACGTCATTCCCAGGGCATGAAGACCCTCAGCCACCACCTTCTAGCACCGCCTTCTAGCACCCATATGATAAAAAAGGTTGGGGCTTGTCACAAGGGCAATAGGGTTGGGGCAATCATATAGGTGCTAGGCCTTGACGTGACCAGCCGATTGATCGACCGCCCGTCTAGCCTAAGTAAGGGTCTAAGTGGAGTGTTGTATGTCATGGATTGGTTATCCATCAGGAATCCGTCCTTAAGCATCATGGCCAACAGGTGGCCCCATTGTTGGGGAGTCTTACTGCAGAGGTGCAGTTGGTGTATTCTAAAGCCCCACCCGACAGGGCTGCAACCCTTGTTGAGTTATTTAATGCACGTAGACATTTTGTTTTATTCATTCTTGGTGGGTATTCCTTTTTTAACTCATTTTTTCAAACCAATTTTTAATCTATTTTACCCATTGGTGGAACCCAAACAGGTACTACCACAGGTCAGAGTATGGAGTTCCCCTTTATCGTGTAATGGCGATGAAGGGGTACTCCACACTTCCAGAACTCTAGAATTGGAACTTCACCACTCACAGTTTTACGTTATATCCAGGACTCTAAGACCCTCAGCCACCGCCTTCTAGATAATATACGATAAAAAGAGTTGGGGATTTGCCATAAATGCAATAGGGACAATCACATAGGTGACTTAACGTGACCAGCCGATTAATCGCAGGGGGCTCTCTCCAACCAACTATCTAGCCTAAGCAAGGGCCAAACGGGGGCGGGGGGAGTTACATGTCATGGACTGCTCAGCCACCAATAACCCGTCCGTAAGCATCATGGGTCGCTACCCACGGCCAACAGGTGGCCCCAAAATTTAAAACACTTTTCGGACATTTTCATTATAAAATATTTCTTTTCTCTTGTTGGATCTACAACAATCTTAATATATATATATATATATATATATATATATATATATATATATAATCGGGTGGTTTAAAGTCGCTATCAGTCAGACAGCGAGGGTATCTATCCCTTTTTCACTAGCGCTAGACTAAATAGATTGTTTTTTTTAGCGTCTGAGCTTGAGCGTCACACCTACCACCAGCTCCTCACTTTACCGCACAGATCACTGTGCTACTCATACGCCGAGTTAGCGAGGGCCGGTATCGAACCAGGAACCTTGTGGTTCCCAGGGGGATGCTCTACCGACTGAACCCTATATATTATATATATATATAATCACGGCAACGCCATTAACATACGTGAGAGAGCGCGTCCGAGAGAGAGCGCATCAGAGAGAGAGAGAGAGAGAGAGAAGAGAGAGAGAGAGAGAGAGAGAGAGAGAGAGAGAGACAGAGAGAGGGGGCAGAGAGGTCATCGATGAGGTCGATAATAGGAAGCGATTCTACACACGTCGGCAGAATTCTTTCACTTTTTTTCCCTTTAAGTTTTCCGTGTGATCTTTTGTGCTTATTGTGTCGCCCATGTATTTTTCCCCATCCGTCCGCGTCTTCCTGGTATGACACTCAACCTCTTTGTCTCTTAAACGCCCGCGCCTCTTGTCATTTGTGTGTTTTATTTCCTATTTTCGCAGATTCGGGTTCAAGCGGGGTCAGCATTCTTCGTGCCGATGAGTGCTACTTTATTTTCTCTGTACATCAAATATATAACACGTAGAGAAATAAAAAGAAAACGTTGGGGAGATGAAAAGAGGATTTGAGTTGCCATTATGCATAATAAAAGAGAAGAACTAAGTCATTGTTTTTTACGAGTTATTTTGTCAGGATATAACTTCAAGATTACAATAAGGCTATTATAATTTGTGTTAAGGGGGCGCGTGTAGGAAATGGACTCGTCGACTCGAGTTCAAATCCTCGTCGTGGCTGTTTGCATTTCTCATAGATTTGAATACCAAAGCAAGAATGAATAAAACAGAATGACTAAAATACAAACTTTTTCATTATAGAATAACCTAAAGTTTGACAAGCCGTAAAATACCAACCAACTATACAATTCAAAATAAAATAAACTGCATCTAGTAGTGAGGTTACAGTTCTGGAGCTCTAGGGAGTGTGGAGTACCCCTTCATTGTCATTAATCTCAGGTCAAATCTAACCTGAGTTTAAAAAGAAATCTGTTTAAAAGGAGTTGTGAAAAAATTTAAATACCAAAGAATGAATTTTAGAGGTGTGTGGTGTAATGGGTAGAGTCATAGGAAATGGACTCGCTGACCCGAGTTCAAATCCTGGATTTAGCTACAGTTCACATAGTGCTAATACCCCTGAGAAAGGTATGAATCAAACTATTCTCCCTTCAGCTATGGGTAAATAGTAGGGAATACTGGGCTCTTTAACCTTGATTATGCAAATCTCCGCTTGGGGTGGTCACTATTAGAATAGGCTCAGTCCTACTTAGTGATCTATTTCAATTAAAAAACAACAACAAATTATTTTAAGCATTCGGAGTGGCGGATGGCTGGTTGTTTTGTTCAATGGTATATCATACCTTATATGTATTATAACCAGGCACCTCACAAGGTGTAATGGTTAGCAAGCTAGATTTGCAGACCATTGTTAGTGAGTTCGATTCTCATTGGGCGCCTAATACTTTTGGCCTTGTGTCACATCTAAGCTAAGCTTAGTAAATAACTATATATATTATACCTTATGCATATACATATTTATATATCACAACTTATATATATATATATATATATATATATATAGATAGATAGATAGATATAAGTTATGATATATATATATATATATATATATATATATATATATATAATATAATATATATATATATATATATTATGATATATGTATATACATTCTCTCACTAAACTAATAATAATTTCTTTTATCTTCTGTTTTTCAGCTTTTGTTAAATCCCTCCCTTTACCCATGTTTCAACATATATTGTGGACATAGAGGGAAAAAAGTTATTATTAGATTTTTGAGGTGTTAAGATGATATTAGTTTAATCTGCATACTAATTTTAGTCAGTTCATTTTCGTACATTCCAAATAACTCAAACACTAACAAATAAAAATTGCAGAAAATTTAGTTAAATATTTTTCTATGGGTGGAGATGAATGAATTTAAATTGGTTCGGAACTTTTTCAGTTGTTGAGATTTATTTGATTTGCATGATAACTTTGAAGCAGCGCCTCACAAGAAAACTGCTGACCGGCTACTTACTCATCATCACACAAACTATCATGCTGAATACTGCTGGAGATCCAAGAACAAACTCATAAGTGATGTTCTCCCGTAGACACCCACACATGGACACACCAATGTAAGCCGACCAGCAAACACGTATGTTATATATTGATAGGTGGATTATGGAGGCACGTGGCATAATGGTTAGAGTCGTAGGAAATGGACTCGTCGACCCGAGTTCAAATCCTTGACGAAACTGTTTGCATTTCACATAGCGCTAATACCCTTGCGAAAGTTATAAATACATATATTCTCCCTCCAGCTATAGGTAAAATACTAGGGTTGTCTGGGCTCTTCAACCTTGGTAAGGCAACCTGTCTAGGAGAAGTAAAACTTTAAATTCCCACCTGTTAAACTTCGCTAAAGAAATTGACCTTGTGTCGCATTCTACTCGTGCGGAGGGGTTGGTAAATATATATATATATATTGATGGGTACCGTTGTTTTTAGACGGTTAGTGTTTTGAATTCAAATTCGAACCATTAAGGGATTGATGCTCAGTAACATCAAGTTGACCCCTGACATCCTGCTGTCGGGAAACGGTAGGAAATAAGTTTAGAGTCAGTCAAGCCGTTAGACATCCTAATGTAAACATGGACTTGGCTTCGCTCCCGCGCGGTTGAGAATCCTAGAAAGTTCTGATCCTGAAGTTAATAAAAATGTGATCACCAAACACACATGCCTTGCGTTTGTCTTTAAGAACTAATGACAACTTAGGCAACCAGCTACTCCGAAAGATAAGTAAAAGAGAAGATTAAATATGAAGGCACAACCACGGGTGTCTCTCATAAAAAATAGAGAACCAGACATGGATCCATCCATCAGGATGTATACCCGGACAGACGGATATATAACACCTACATCAATGAGCTCTAGGTGGATTCTGGAAGACGCGCGGAGTACCTCCCAGGGGATATCACCAATATGAACAGTTGAGAGAGAGAGAGAGAGAGAGAGAGAGAGAGAGAGAGAGAGAGAGAGAGAGAGAGAGAGAGTCATGGATACCCGTGCTGACAGCATGACCTGATGATTGATAATAATTGTATATAGATTGTGTATTTACTCAACACCATTTGTATAAAGTTTTTTTTCAATTTTCAGTGGAAAAGACAATAATGATTTGGTTCTGAAACTTTTTGAATAATGTGCATGTGAAATATTTTCTAAATATTTTTAGATTTCTTTGAATAATCTGCATGGGAAATATCTCTCACTTTTTATTTCTTGTACTGATTAGTTTTAAATCTAAATGTTTGAATATTTAAATTTAGCAAGCTTTTTTTTTTGTTTTTTTTTTTTGTTTAGTATTGTTTGATTTTAAATTTTCAAAATTCAGTCTGGCAACTCTGGGGTGAAATAACACTTTATTTTCAATGATTAGTTTGGTTGGTTGGTAGGTTGATTGGTTGATTGATTGAATTTTACGGCATTGCTGGGTTATTTTATGCTGAAGACGTTTTGCTTTATTCATTCTTGTTGGTATTCAATTTTTTTTTTCAAACTCATTGTTAAACATATTTTTTAAACTCATTTTTTCTATTTAATCCCTAGATAGAACCCTAACAGGCACTACCACTCCGGGTCAGAGTGTACCTGGGAGTAATAGCGATGAAGGTATACTCAACACTCCCTAGAGCTCCAGAATTGAAACGTCACCATTAGATGCAGTTTAACGTCAGGACAATGATTGGTTTGGTTCAGTTTTAAAAAAAAATTATATTTTAATCTGATAAATTTTAATTTTCACAAAATAAATAAGAGAATAAATAGATTTAATATTCTTATATTTATTGTCAGCTGTGTTTGTTTTTTGTATATATTTAACATTTTATCAGAATCAATTTTTTTCTGTTTTATTCATTCATTCATAGAGTCACGCACAACCGACATTTTCTTTTTTTTTTAAATGCTCGTAAAACAAATCCCAAGGTTATCGACAATACAATATCGGCCAAGGATTTTCAAGTAGGAAACAATTGTCTCCCAGCAGTGGAATTTAAATTCTTGAGGGTGGAATTTAAACACACACACACACACACACACACACACACACACACACACATATATATATATATATATATATTATAATATATAAAAGAGAGAGCGACAGACAGACAGACAGACTGAGGAATAGAATGTTATAGTGAGATAGGAATAAAACAAAAAAAAAATGAAAAAACAAGTGCGAGACAGATAGACAGACAGAAAAACTGATTAACTATTTACTTTACTTTCTTTTGTCTGTCTTTTTTTAGTATAAACACACACACACACACACACACACACACACACATATATATATATATATATATATATAGAGAGAGAGAGAGAGAAAGAGAGAGAGAGAGAGACAGACAGACAGACAGACAGACACAGACACAGACAGAGAAAGACAGAGACAGAGACAGAGATACAGAGAGACAGAGTCAAAGACAAGGAGACATAGAGAGAGAGACAGACAGACTGATGTATAGAATGTTATAGTGAGATGGGAATAAAAAAGAAAGTAAAAACGAAAAAAAAATACAAGAGTCGGACAGATAGACAGACAAACAGACAGACAGACAGATTGCCCATTTACTTTCTTCAAATAATACCGGACACTACTGGATAAGTAAGGACGAACTCATAAGTGATGTTCTTCTGTAAACTCCTACATACAAACCAGTGTTTGACCACTAGCACAAACTTAAATACAATAGATATGTTCGGACACTGGATGCCGTGCTGAGAAATTCCGGAAGCAATAAGAGAGAGAGAGAGAGAGAGAGAGAGAGAGAGAGAGAGAGAGAGAGAGAGAGAGAAAGAGAGAGAGAGAGAGAGAGAGAGAGCGGTGTGTGTGTGTGTGTGTGTGCGCGTGCGCGCGTTTGTGTGTGTGTTGTGTGTGTGTGTGTGAGAGAGAGAGAGAGAGAGAGAGAGAGAGAGAGAGAGAGAGAGAGAGAGAGAGAGAGAGAAAGAGAAGCGAATCCATACTGTAAGTATGACCTGACGATGATGATGATGATTATTGTTTTTGATCTGATTAGACAATTTTTCCAAAAATATATTACTCAGCATTATCTACATTTTTCGGACTATTGTCCTCATATTCATTTTTTACATACCCAACGTTTCGGTCGATTATTGAACTCGAGAACCTTCTTATCGAGCTCTAGACCCTTCATGTCATAATCAGGAGTCTTCACGGAACTACGAACTGAAAAAGGTCCCCGATGTCGACAAGAAACACGTGAAGAAGGCCGTGGGCACATCGGCCGAAAGATTGTGTTTATAATAATAAAGATTAGGACTTGAATTATCTATAGGTATACGAAATATTGCCACTTATATTTATGGACTTTACCAAAATTAGGAGCCCGCATTGTCCAATGAAAAACAACATAGAATGCATTTAAGGTCGTTGGTAATTGCTCTGAAATCAGTTGCTAATTGGCTTTAATACCAGAAGGACTACAAGGAGCTACAGTCTTGTTCTACCTAGGATTTCAAGGAATACAACTGGATTCTCAGCTACAAGGGGCTACCCCCTTGTTCTACTTATGATTTCAAGGAATACAACTGGATTCTCTGCTACATTTTTTTGTTAATGGTGTTGGCTGATAGATAGAATTATGTATCTGTGTGGGGAGTCGGATTTGTGGGGGTTTGTGTGGGTGGTGGTTTGGGATCGGATCATGGCATGGATTTTGAGGGCTTTGTTGTGTAAAGGATTTGGGATATAGGAGGTTTTGGGAGGTGTTCTCTATGTGAGTGAATTCATTGTTCAGGTGTTTGGGTGTGCAGATGCGGAGGTCTCTGAGGTAAAATTTCCAGTTCGAGGAGAAATATTTTTAAAAAGACGGGAGAAAGATTTAGAAAGCTTCAAGGATAAAAAGAGGAATGTGACGTGAATTCAATGGAGAATCCTGTATGTAGGCTGTGGTTTGTGTCTACCGAGTGCGCAAACATTCTTATTCTTTTATTAAAGACAAACTATATTAAAACTTTTTTCCCTTTCTTTCTTTTTTTCTTTTATAAAAATACATAAACCTATTATCTCCACAAATGATAAGATACACGATTTTCACGAATAATGGAATTTGAAAAAAGTTCTACCTCAAAATGCAAATGTCGTGGGAGTGACACTAAACTACATCCGGAGACGAGGCTCCAGTTCCGGAACTCTGGGGAGTGTAAAGTCACTCCTTCGTAGCCATAACTCCCACGTCCATCTAACCAGGAGTGGTTGTACCTGTTAGGATCCTAATCATCATCATCATCATCATCATCATCATCATCATCCAGTCATACTGGCAGCACTGTGTGTGTGTGTGTGTGTGTGTGTGTGTGTGTGTGTGTGTTATATACCCCATTTTCTGCAGGGTATATAACTGGCGAGAGAGATCTATTATTTTCTTACTTGCTGGGGAGATGAGAGGCATTCGTATATGTCTCCCGCATATTTAAGTATTTTTTTTTTTTTTTACTTGAGATATGAAAATATGAGATATGCTGATATGAGAGCATCCGTGGTTATGCCCCCACATCCAAATCTCTCTACTTACCTAACTTGGCTGGTACCTTATTTCTGTTTCTTGCATAGCTGGGACATTCTTCTAACTGGTCTGGTCTGTTCTCAAGATGCTGGTCTGGACTTATTTCTTCTAATTGGTCTTTCTTAGTTCTAGCCACTTTATTCTTTCTAATATGTTTGGTCCTGTAGAAGCTGCTTTGCAAAGGCTGCCATTAGCAGAGACGACACGAGGCTTATACACTGGGGAAAATGATCATCCCCTGCTGATTTTCTGAGTTTGCCACCTTACAAAAATAGGAACGGTCAAAAATAAATGTAATGACATTTTCTAGATTTAAAAAAAAATTCTATCTCTCACTTTCAAGACGGACCTATACTGAAAATTATAGACCGTTCAGTTTTTTTGTAAGGTGGCAAACTCAGAAAACCAGCAGGGGATGTAGTACTTATTTTCCCTACATTATCTTATGTGATAACATTTTTATTCAGGGCCAGACTTTTCTCAGTTAGGATCCTTCAACGTATGCGTGAGTGAAGCTGTTCCATCTTTATCTTAGGAAGTCACGGGCTTAACTGACTGACTGACTAAGCTCTGGGCCTTCGCCCCCACATTTCCCAGCTGCAGGAAGTTGGGATCAACTCGATGTCGTTGAGTGTCAATCATCTAACTCTACAGATTTTGAATTTTAACGACTTTTAATTCAAAATCTGACTACACTAACTGCTCATAAACAATGGTTTATCAATATACAACATAGAAGCATCAATATCATCATGGACCGCTATTAACTGTGAAATTCTAATTAGAATGTTACATAATTTATGAGTAGTTATGAATTATGAACGTACCTGTAGTTAGAATTTTGAATTAGAGTCTGTTAACTTAAAAATGATAGTGTCCGTGGAAAGTTACTGGGGCTGATGATTGTCAACGGTAACATTCCAAGTGACCTTCCGGTAGACGGTTTAGACACGTAGGAATTAGTTTTAGTTTAGATGCGATACGGCACCCTATCAGAGACGATATCTTAGGGTTCGCAACTCACCTGTGGCGGAATCTTGGGCATGGTTGAAAATAAAAGTTTGATCAAAAAACAACCAGCGCTTGTGTATTAATTAAATTATTAAAAATGTCCAACCCAGCCAGCCAGCCCCCAAAAAGAATCAACAGAAAGAAGACCAACCCTTAACAACAAAAGCCCACTAGATGGAAGAAAATGGCGGCCGAGGTAGAACCAACAAGTAGAAGTATAACAAGTAAGAAAGACCATCATATCATCTAATCAATCACCTTTAATCTGTCTGTCTGTCTGTCTGTCTCCATTATATACCTGAGAGGACTCTCTCCCGTTTATATATGTGGAACGAGTATATAACAAGAAGTGTTCCCTACTCCCTAAATAGAAGCATCAATATCATCATGGACAGCTGTTAACTATAAAATGCAAATTAGCATCATTCCCTCCTTCCTAAATAGAAGTATCAATATCATCATGGACAGCTGATAACTGTGAAATGCTCATTAGGATCATATACTCCTTCCAAAATATAAGCATTTAATATCATGCTCGGGCCCCATCCCCCGAATCTATAATATGCACCTCTCTAGGCTTTACAGCAGTGATTTGTCTTGAGCTGGTGTATTTGGGAGAAGCTCTAGATCATCTATGTAGCCCGTATCTGTAATAGTTTCTGTATGATATCGTCCGTTTTATTGGCTTTATTTTAGCGTGAAGCCTTTTTATTTTGTCTTTCATTAGATCTAATGACATTCATAGTCATAGCCGATTATAAATAGAAATTGTGCCGATGTATCTCCTTGTAGGACGAGTCTATGATAAATATTTACAATCAACCATTATCAAAACATTAACTGTTGACGTATATCATCATCTTTATTATTGAAGAAAAATATTTAGATGATAATAAAAAAAATCTCATCCTTTGTGGTCTCCTTTTGTTTTTTTTGTTTTTTTATTTCTCCTTTCAACTTTCTTTGCCGTCCTTCTTACTCCCCCTTCTCCTCTTACTCTCTCTCTCTTTCTCTCTCACTTCCAACCCCCTGTCATTCAGTACTCCTCCCCTCTCTATCTCTCTATCTCCTCCTCTTTCTATTCCCCTCTTCTCTCCCTCTCCTCTCTCTCTCTCTCTCTCTCTCTCTCTCTCTCTCTCTAACACACACACTCCCAACCGCCTGTCATTCTATTCCTTATTTTCCATCTCTTCTCTACTACTCCTCTCTGTATGAGTGTATGTGCGTGCATGCGCGCGTGTGTGTGTGTGTGTCTGTGTGTGCGTGCGTGTGTGTCTGTGTGCGTCTCTCTGTGTGTGTGTATGTGTGTTTTCGCGCGCGTGTATTATGTCAGTAATTATTTTTAGTTGTCTTTAGTAAACATTCAGATTTTTTTTTCTCTCCATAAATAACAGACCTATTTTCATTCATAGCTTTATATAGGACATTACTCATTTATTCTCTAGTCTATCAGTGTCATTTGTAGAAAACTCTACTTTTACATATCAAACCCTTTAAAATACTTTTTCTACTTGAGTGCTAGTTGATACTTAAAGTTTCAACTGTATGTGATAAAGTGAGTAAAATTTATTTTGAGTTTTAGTTATGTGCAATTATTTCTAAGGGACATAATTTTTTTTAAATTAAAGAATTTTCAAAATTACCAAAAATCAGAGAAATGTTCAGCACATTATTCATTAATGACTTAATTTTATAATGAATAGTTTATTTTATTGTTAAAAACTTGAAAAAAAAGTTGTTTTTTTATCAATTATGATTGGTCATTTGAATAAAAAAAATCCAGTCACGAATTTTTACATTACTAGAAAGATCAAATCCAGAAGACGAAATAAAAAATTAAAAAACAAATTAAAAAAATCAACACCCGAAAAAAGTTATTTGAAAATTTAAAAGTTATTTTCTTAAAATTCAAAAAATAATTTTTTAAATTTGTTTTCCCTTTTCGTAGCTTTAAAAACTATTTTTCTTTGTATTGATGCAAACAAAGTATTTTCTCTGATTCAAATGGTCCTTTTTTATTCACTTAAGAATTTAATAGTGAATTTTAAACGTCTGGAAGGTGGCATGCTGAACCCGTTATTTTTGGCAGGAATCGAGATTTATTCAATCTATCTAAAAATGCAAGACTAAAAATGCGCAATTTTGCGCAACATATTTTCCGGGGTTCTTTTATATCTAAAAATTATTGCGAACGATTCTTCTTTTTCGTTTACGGATGATCTATAGTGATATAAGTTATTTCCCTTCTTACAGAGCCCCCCCCCAAAAAAAAAAAACAAAACAAAAAAAAACAAACCAAAAAACAAAAAAACTCTGGAGTTTCATTCTGGGGACAGCAACAACTATCCAGAGCGCGTGACTTGTGTTGTTATCTGTCTTATGTGTTTTTGACTACGCAGTGAAACTTTCGTAGATGAAATTTTGTATTTAGATGTATTTGTATTTGTCTTGTTAATTGTCTCGTAATTTGTCACTTAATTGGTTTTTATTTAGTAAATTTTCTCGCAATTTGTCATTGTTTTGTTACTTGTCTCGTGATTTGTCCTTGTTTTGTACATCGTTTCGTAATTTGTCTCTTAATTTGTATTTGTGCCATAATTTGTCTCGTAATTTGTCTTTCTCCCTTAATTTGTATTTGTCTTGTAAATTGTCTCGTAAGTTGTTTCTTAATTTGTATTTGTCTTGTATATTGTCTCGTAATTTTTCTTTGTCTTGTATATTGTCTCGTAATTTGTCTCTTAATTTCTATTTGTCTTGAATACTGTCTCGTAATTTGTTTCTTAGTTTGTATTTGCCTTATAATTTGTCTTCTAATTTCTATTTTTCCATTAATTTGTCTTTCTTTTGTAAATTATCTTGTAATTTGTCTTATTTTTTATTTATCTTGTAAATTTTCTCGTAATTTGTATTTGTCTTGTATATTGTCTCACTGTTTTGTAAATTGACACGTAATTTTTCTTGTAATTCGTCTTGTTTTTTCGGGTTTGAGTGGGGGCTGGAACGGATCAATGGTATTTGAGTTTATTTCAATCGGGAAAATTGGTTTCGAGCGGGACGAATTAAACACGTAAATCAAGGTACCACTGAATTCGAGTCGCCATCTTGTTGTGTACGCGTGTTCCTATTAGGCGAACCTAAAGAGTTAATCTGTTGTCATCTTTATGACGAATGGAAGATATTACAAATCACAAGCCAAATATGTGCTATTTTTAAAACACGTGTCGGAAAAATTTCTTTGATCTCGATAAGTGATTTGACAAATATTACAAATATGAAATGTTAATATTTTGCAATGTCTTTTTTTTATGGATAAATTCCGAGAAGAATGAGTGGGCAGCAAAAAACTCACAAGATCCCTAAAAGTCGCACGCCATATTCTGCAATTGTCAAAAATACTAAATGTATGAATACTCTTGTAGTGAAGGGTACTTTTCTTTCTTTTTTCTTTTTTTCTTATTAAATAAGTAAATAACCACATAACCACATATAAGTAAAGCGGTCCTTTGAAGTAGAAAACTATCAAAATCTTCAAAGCAAAATAATTTCTTATATTTAGTCAACGTGTCACCGAAAAGACATTTACGCATGCGCAATAAAGGCATTGCTTAAAAGTGCATTTTCTTTCTCTTTGTTCTCCTTGATTGTGTTACTAGAAGCGGCTACCCGGCATCGCCAGGGTATAGGAGGGATTTTTTAAAAGTTAGTCCCGCAGATCTATTATTACTGAATTGTGAGATGGATGCCCCATGTAAAAAAAAGATCTTGCATTGATCCAGCCCTTCTGAAAATAAACGTTAATGTCTACTATTCAAAATATTAAATGCAAAAAAAAAAAAATTCCATTCTGTTATCATTTAAATTTTATTTTTTAATTATTTTCACAAATATAAATCTAATCTTTATTATTTTTGCTCAAAATGCAAGATCTGGCGATAGTGAATGTGTACCTAATTTACTTTGTCGTTAATTGTTTTATTTTGGTAGTTTCCTCCGGACATACATACACACAACTGTCCTTTATATATGTATTAGAAGCGGCTACCCAGCGTCGCCTGGGTAGAGGGGGAAGGGTAAAAAAGGTTGTCTCACAGATCCATTATTGTTGAATCGCGAGATGGATCCTCACAGGATGCCCCATTAAAGTCCATATGTAAAAAAGACAATCTGAAAAGAAAAATTAATGTCTCCTACTTAAAATACTAAATGCAAAAAATTCCATGCTGTTATCATTTAAATTTCATTTTCTAATTATCTTCCCGAATATAAAAAAAAATTTTCATTATTTTTGCTCAAAAACCAAGCCATAGTGATATTTAATGTGTATATATATTTACTTTGTCGTTAATTGTTTTATTTTCATAGTTTCCTCCGGGCGTACATACACACAACTGTCCTTTATATATGTATAGATAGACGGACATACATACACACAACTGCCCTTTATATATGTATAGATGAATATGAAATTGGCTTTAAAGAATCTTATTACTTTCACTTTTTGGAAATATTTACCGCCAAAGATAAAAGAAAATATGAGTCTATATTAATAATAACAATTGAAAATGATTCAATGAAGATAAAATATGACATTAACACTACTAGCGAGAATATGCGCCCGCCGGGTGTAAGTAGAGCTGCTAAGGTAATGAATGATTTAAAAACCCTTTCATATGAAGAAAGACTTAGGAACATTGACTTACCAAGTTTGATTTATCGACGTACAAGAGGAGATATTATTGAAGTCTACAAATATACACATGGATTTTATTCAACGAACTTTGACCTACTAAACATTACTCAAAATATTAATACATGGGGTCATAAATTAAAACTTTAAAAAAATTTGTAAAGCAAATGCAAGACACAATTATTTTAGTACAGAGTGGTGAATACATGGAATAAACTACCATCATCAATAGTGAATATCCCATCTCTAAACTCCTTCAAGGCAATGTTAGATAATCTGTGGAAAGAGTATAAATATTCTGTGGAATTAAGATGAATGTTTATAAGGAAGAGCTGACAGGTCTCAGACCTAATATACTAGCTGAAAAATATATTATTATTATTATTATTATTATTATTATTATTATTATTATTATTATTATTATTATTATTATTCAGTTTTCACCTCAGCGTTAGTTGATGGTCTTTCACTAGAGTCTGGGTGACAGCAAGTCTCCTCAGGTCTCCAAGACTCTTCTGGGTATTCTGGCAGATTGCAGCAGTGCAGTGTTCTGGATAGTATCAATCCTTCCTCTGATTTCCAGATTTTCCCAACCCTTTTCCAATCCTTTTGGGATCGTTCCAAGTGCACCAACTAAAATTGGTATCACTTTGACTTTCATATTCCATGACTTTTTCAGTTCTCTGGCAAGGTCCAGGTATTTGTCCATTTTTTTTTTCATTTTCTTCAACTTCACCCCGTGGTCTGCTGGAACTGCAAAGTCCACCAGTTGATAAGTTCTTTCTTTTTTGTTAATCAGCACTAGGTCTGGTCTTCTTGCTGGGATAAGGTTATCCGTTTTTATTTCAGTCCCAGAGAATTTTATGCGTTTCGTTCTCAAGAACAGATTCTGGTTTATGCATATACCATTTTGTGTATGGTCAAATTTTAATTTTTTGCATAATTCCCAGCGGATCACCTTCCCAACCCAGTCGTGTCTAGTTTTGTACTCCCGTTGTGCTAGTTAGCTACATTCGCATAGCACATGGTTTACAGTCTCATCTCTATTACCGCAAAGTCTACATTTACTATTTTGTTGGGTCTTATCAATTTTTGCTTTGATATAGTTTGTCCTTATGGCATTATTTTGTGCAGCAATTATTAGTGATTCAGTTTCTCTCTTAAGGTTTCTCTTTACTAATGTCCAGGGATTTTTCATGTGCAACCTCTCCGATTTGTCGTTTGAAGTATCCATATAATTGTTTTTCTTCCCATTTTTGTTTTCTAGTCTTTGTTGTTTTTCTGTTTGTCCATATGTTACATCTACTATTGTTGGCCGCCATAAGTAATCTGTATTTGCTCTTTCTTGTGTAGTCTTCGAGTTGTTTGATTGTGGTTTCTATGCAGTCCTCTATGTTGGCAAGATCTCTTCCCCCTTCCTTTCTTGACACATATAATCTATCTCTATCGTCTCTAGGGTGGAGAGCCTTGTGCGTCAATCTGTCTGAGTTATTTTTTTGTCCATTTTAAGAATGGTCCTGAGTATCTTATAATGGGGACAACCCAGGTGTTTATTCCTTTGATCAGATTTCTGCTGTTAAGTTTGGTTTCTAGAAGTTTTCTAGTTCTCCTGAGATATTCTTTTTTTAAACTTTTCCTTTCATTTCTGCTTGCTTGATATTGTCTGCTTCTAAGATTCCTAAGTATTTGTAACTTTCATTTTCATCAAGTGATTTTATAGTGTCCTGATTTGACAGTTGTATTCCATCCATTAATTTTCTTTCACCCCGTTTTATTACTAGGATAGCACATTTTTCAATTCAAATTTCCATTCCTATATCTTGGCTATATATTCTAATAGTTTGTACTAGGGTTTCTTTACTATTATTATTATTATTATTATTATTATTATTATTATTATTATTATTACAAGTATAGAAGTTTTCATTATCATCATATGGCGCTGCAGCACGGATATCCATGACAATCTCTCGCCAGCCGCCCCTATCATTCATTGCGCCTGGGAGGTCCTCTGCGCAGCATTCAGTATCCGCGCAGAGTTGGTCTATGTACATCTTTGCTGGATGGTCCACTCTGGTGTGCCAATGTGATGGCTTTCACAGAAGAAAGTAACTTATGAGTTCATCCTTGTTTCTCCAGCAGTGCCCAGTGTGTCTTGTTCGCCTCACACGGATGGTTTGTGTGATATGGGGTAGGTGACCGTAGAGCTGTTTTCTCGTGGGGTGTTGTTTCCACATCTTATTTAAGATTGCGCACAGCATTCTTGTGCAGCTCCCATCAAGCCTATTCTCTAGGCGCTTCGTTAGGGTCCAAGTAATGCAGCCATACACTAGCACTGATACAACTACGGCTTGGAAGACTATAATTATTTTAAGTATATTTTAATTAGTTTCTATATAAAATCATTCATCGGATTGATTTTAATACGTCGGAGAATAAAACAATAATATCATAGACCAAATAATTATTTATTAAACCCAGTTTTGTTAAAGCCAGTATGCAAATTAACCACACCATGTATTATGTAAACCTTTATTTCTTAGCGATATATAAGACATATTTAAACGCCCTAATAACATGGGCTGTTTTGAGGCAACTCAGATTTCCATAGAGACATCGTTAGTAAATTAGATTTATTCTATGCACCGGTTGTTATAGTTGATAGTTGTTTAGTTGATAGTTGCTTAGTTGATAAAACAATTCATAGAGACAACCAGGATTCCTCGAAGGAAGAGAAATAATAATTGTCCCCGATATACACTGTTCCTCACTGTCGTAAATTCATAAACTGAGTGTGTTGCGATAAAAAAAAAGCAATTTAAACCAAGAAGATAAAGGAAGGTTTTTACCCAACCCGTCCACCAGGGTAGGATATGACACAAAGCTGCAAGTATGGGCTCGTCCAGCAAGGATTAGACTCGCTATTCAGTAGTAATGGATATGCAAGACTAGTTTGCTAACCATTACATTAAAATTAAAAGAGCAAAGAAAGATTAATTGCCGCAGCCAATAACAGCGATATAACAGAATTAGCTTAAGGACAACCACGAGTACAATAAACAAAAAATCTAGAAAACGAAAATGGACAGAAAAACAACTGTATTCAATCGACAAGAAAAAATACTCGAGAAATTAAAAAAATTAATTTTTTTTTTAAAATTGAAATAGATCACTAAGTAGGACTGAGCTTATTCTTGTAGTGACCATCGCAAGCGGAGATTTTAAGAGGTTTGAATTCAGAGTTTTCCTTCTCCTAGACTGGTTGCTAACCAAGGTTAAAAAGTCCAGTCTGCTCCACTATTACCCATTGCTGGAGGGAGAATAGTTGGATTCATACCTTTCCCAAGGTTATTAGCGCTATGTGAAGTGTGGCTTCATCAAGATATGGCTCCGTAAAGAGATGACCTGGATAGGCTATGGCCAAGAAGAGGAAATCTCAAGAGAGAAACTAAATATTAATAGCAGTACAAAATTATACCGTAAGGACTAATCAAATCAAAGCAAGTGTACAGGCCATATGTTATGTAAACTTGTAAGAGCATGCACCCTCCGGTTGTAAGCATTTAGGTTTTAATGTAATGAAATATATCAAATTAGAAAGACTAACGATATTAAATAAGAAGGCATATAACAATATTACTTATATCTTAATTATATCTTAATATTCAGATTTTCATAGTGTTACATACACGAATAGATATCTCCTGATTCATTAACTCAGCGCACATACCGCAATAAAGTGATATACTCGCCAACAAAATAAAATATAAGTTGCTGACGCTAAACGGAAGTTTACTCCATGATAGCCTAAAACGAAGTGACCAAATTAACACGATTCTACACATAGGCTCCAGATGAACTTCCGTTTGGAAAACAAGAATTCCTAAAAATTAAAGAAAATACATTTGTAAATAAAATTCGCATTTTCATCCAATCCGAACGATTCAGTTGATCCGATTTTAGGTCGCGACATTCTATTTAAAGTCGGCTTTGAAAAGCCGACAAGTCAGAGATACCTGGGCGGCCTACCAGTCCACATCACAAAGGAAGCCGGCGGCACGAAATTCTACAACTCAGGTCGACAGACTCATATCTTCTCACCTACCCCCCTAACCTCATGACCCTTACTGCCGACCGACTCTTAAAGGGGAACCTCATACAACAACAAGACTACGCCAACTGATACACGATACCAACCCGCTATCGTCTACTAAAAACACAACACTCTGCCCACCTAATCAACACCTAACCACTACCACTGGTTCATCTGCCCACTTCTCCACCTACACTACAATTGATTCGGCCAACGGACATTTCACTGAATTTATCATTCAAGACACAACTATCACCAAAAATATCCTTTAAATTCATTTCTATCTTTTCCTCGCTTTTCATGTTCCTTTTTCCAATACAATTTTGAAACTTAAGATCTGTGTTTGTTTTCCCTCGTCACCATACGCTTGCTACTAACCCTGTTTATTACAATAGAAACATAGTTAATAAATAACATTTATTCTATGTATTAATGATTTTTACTATAAATTAAATACTATTGGAAAAATTAGGGATAAATTATATGCCCCTTGCACCAGAGGACGATTCCCCAATATACGATATTGGCGTCTAAATTGAATTCCGTGACTAAACGTCACTTATAGTGTTGAGCAGTCAACCGCGAGACGTTTTGTCCAGTGCTCCCTATACTTTCAAACCCTTAGCAAATAAGTCTGGTCGCAAACGCCATTAAGTTTACAATTTGTACCTTTTTGAATATATGTTTTTTTAATCTTCAATTGTTGTTGTCGTCTTCTTCATCCGAATTTAATTACCTATAACCTGGGACACACACACACACACACACACACAAACACACACACACACACACACACACACACACACATATATATATATATATATATATATATATATATATATATTCACATAAGTATATACACTCATATTTATTTATTTATATATTATTATACTAAACCTGAGCGCATCAATGTTTGTCTCATAAAGGCTTTTTTACTATTTAGTTTAATGACACGAAAGTTGTACTAAATTATTCCTTACTTTTAAGATTGAGTTATGTTTTAAAAAATCCATTTTAATTGGTTCTAATCAGTCGTAATTTGCAATTAAGTAAAAAACGGACCCGTCTCTTACTTTACATTCTGCCTATCGCTTTCCCTCCCTCTATGTATATATTGATTACCTCCTCGTTATATATGTCAGTTTTTCTGCGAGTGGAGAGAGAGAGAGAGAGAGAGAGAGAGAGAGAGAGAGAGAGAGAGAGAGAGAGAGAGAGAGAGAGAGAGAGAGAGAGAGAGAGAGATGGAGAATTTGAAATGGTTTTGTATGTTAAATTTCATAAGCAACGGGAAGTATGATAGAGTTTCAGCAATAAAAGCCTAATTTATACAAACGGCAAATTAAAATCATTAGATTTTACATATTACTATTATAATTTATTGAAAAATATTTTGATAATATTTTGAAATATTTTCGTGGCTTTTGAACCGGTCATTTTTTTCGTCGAGGACAAATTTCGGTTGCCACCGGAGTAGTGTATTTGCGTTAAGTGTTTTTTAGGTGAGTAATTTATTGAATAAATATACAAAATAAAACGGTCATGTATTCACCAGATAAAAACATAGGGAATACTAGCGAATAAAGTATTTACTATTCTATGTTTTAATTGTCAATATAAATTGTAAACGTTACATTTTAACGTTACTTATTAAAGTTGAACGTATCGAGTTCTAAAAAAACGTCAAAACGTTCGTTCTACAATTACTTGAATAAAGAATCTTTAATAAACAGTTGTTTTCCTTAAAAAAATGATTTTTTTTACTAATGCTTCAGTCCATATCTTGAATATATAAAAGATAATTTAAATTTACTCTATCAACAAAATTCGGAAAATTTGAAGAAATTTTAGCATTCATCTATTTTTCTACTTTTCATTTACAAAAATATTTCTTCTTTTTTTTTTTTTTTTTTAGATAATTGTGCTTGATTCCAAATATTATTAACAAATTAATTTCATTTTAAATTTTATCAAAAACAAAGCGAAGATTTATTAATGGAAAAAATATTTTCTATCGTCCATTATTACGATACCGGAAAAGAAAGAACAAAGTAATGAAAGCGTAGCATTGGTTTAAATTACTTTCTCCACATTTTATTATCAGTTTTTATCATGATAAATTTCTTTAAAAATATGTTAAATATACTAACAACACTTACATTTACTTTAAAATAAAATAATACAACATTAAAATTTAAAAATAAACCGTTCATATACTGTAAAAATATCCTGGCTAACACGAGATGACGAGGTGGCCGAGTGGTTAAGGCGATGGACTGCTAATCCATTGGGGTCTCCCCGCGTGAGTTCGAATCTCATCCTCGTCGTACAATTTTTTTTCTGCCTTAAATAATGATACTTAGTTTTCTTTATTTTTATTTTCTTTGATGAAGTAGTGTGCGTCAATAATCTTTTTTTGTTTATAAGAATGAATGCAATTGCTTTTTTTTAATACAGAAATCAAAAGTTTATTTTTTCAAGAAACTGAAAGCATTTACGTTTAGGTATCACCAAAATACGTCACGTGATCAGTTTTTAGGCCATATTGAAGGAAGAAACGTAAATATTTTTGAACTTTTTTTAATCTCGCAAAAAAGAAATAACAAACATAAAGAGTTGTTAAAAAAACCAGTTAATTCAAAGATCAAATTATCCGATTGGGGAAAAATTACTTACCGTTATCTTGAAAAATAAGTAAAACAGTTCGTTTTTTACAACACGGTCAGTTTCTTTATTGATATTTTTTTGGCAGAATTCTGTATTCATGGTTCTTTTACTAAAAAGCTCTGGCATCGAAACTTATAAAAATCTTCTGATATAATTATTCAGACTCTTATCTTTATAGAAAAAAATAAAAATCGTTTTTTGCCGGTTCATTTTTTCATATTTCATAAAATAAAATAGGAGGTGGGTAGACCTCATAAAAATATTTCCCCTTATATATTTCATGAAAAAACTATTTCAGACATATTTTCATCAAAAGGTAGTAATTATGGAAATTTTCGTGAAAATCGGACCATTAATTGATTTTTCATAGAATTTTTTTAAAAGCCTCTAGTCATAACTTGTTTTTGGCTACGTTAAATTTCAATTGATTTAACAGTACGAAAATGTAAACATTGTTTTTTTGTTCATAATTTTCATTATTTCCGTGAGCTGAATTTTTTTTTAATTCATCATTCTTTCAAACGGAGAAAATTTTTGAAGATAATATTAACATTTATGCAAGTTTCATTGTGTTAAATATAGGGGGGTAAATTTCATAGGGAAAATTGGTGGTACCTAGTTTACGAAGAGAAAAAGAATACAGAAATTTCTGGTGATTTTGGTTAGTTGGTTGGTTGGTTGGTTGGTTGTTTTTTTTTACATTTCAACCCTTGGGTTATTTTAAGACTTTTTTTTTCTTTTCATTAATTCTGGTTGGGTATTCATTTTTAACTCAATTTTTAAAAAACAAATTTCTTTAAAACTAATTTTTTTTAAATCTAGGGATGGACAAAAAGGTGGGTAACTCAACGGCTTTATTTGGAAAGTTTTCAAAATATTTTAAATATCAATTTACAATTTAGACAAAGTTATAGAAGCCTTCGTGTGTAAAAATTTCCTACAGAAAAGTTACACGGCATAACCAAAATACGTAAAAGAAAAACAATACAAAACACAAGGATGTCCGCACTGAACAGTTGTTCAAGCCCCAGAGTAAAAATCAAGATATTTTAAAAACAAACGGAAATAACTTATGCCCCTTTAGTCTTCCGTGACGAAAAAGAACAATCGTTGATAATATTTTTTAAAAATCTCGGAAAATATGTTGCGCAAAATTGCGCATTTTTAAATTTACATTTTAAGATAGATTAACTAAAGGTTTATCTCTAGGGAAAATATTTTGTTCAACATCGCACCTTCCATCGCACTATTAATACAAATAGGCAAATTGAATCAGAGAAAATACTTTTTTGCATTAATTCAAAGAAAAATATTGTTTTAAAATTACTTTTAAAATTACTTTTTTCGGGTACTTAATTTTTTTCTAAATTTTTATATGTTCTTTAGGATTTGACTATATCGACATCACTTTCTGTAGATGAGATAATACTACCTAGGTGTGTGAGCTGGTCTACTAATTCGAGAGACTTACCATCCAGTGTGGAGATGTCTCCATCTTGTTTAAAACACATGAGCTGCGTTTTATCTGAGTTCAATAAAAAAAATTACCCTTATCTATTAACAAGCGTATTATCATCCACAGACACAGTGTTTCGACGTATCACGTCTCTTTAGTGTGGCTAGACTTTGCAGGCTACCTCCAGCCGGGATAGAAACCTGACTGATTTTTCATCAGTCCGGTGTCTTGACCACTTGGCCATCAGCCACCTGCGGAGAAGGGGGTAGATTTTTAACTGATAAATACATACATAGGTATATATGTTACAGCCGCTAGAGAGCTCACATCCTGTTTATAGGAGAGCCTTGCCTTTTTAAGCTTAATTTACAACTGACAATCACATTTTTACTCCAGAGAGCTATGGGAGCATAGCAATGTCACGCCCAATAGGTTTTGGCATTTATATTCAACAGGCATTTACGGAGTAGTACCACGACAAGGTCGAAAGAATTCATCTCCGAAAGGACAGCCAAAAAATAGAAGATACCAGATATCCTTGTTTCCCTCTCCATCAAACTGGTAGGTCTATAGATAGGAAGGACATTTATATTGTTAGTCATTCTTTGTTTTGTTACAAATAAACATTTAGAACTGAACTAATTTATTTGTTGTTGTTAGTGCCATAGACAAACGTATGGTTGAAAAAAAAAACGGTCGAGGGGATCGGATTTAATATAGTTTATTTTAAATAAACAAATTGGTAGAAAAGATGTGGACTTTCTTCTTTCACTCGGTATGAGGTCAGGTGGCGAGTGGGTGTAAGTCTGTTCTTGGCCGGGTGACTTGGTGATGCGGTGTGTGCTGGTAGGCTGTCAGCGTTTTTTTGATCTTATTCGAAATGTGATGCGTGACGATTCTCCTGGTACCAGTCTCGGAGTCGACTGGTGTTCGTGATTTTATGTTGACCGTTTTATATCCGTGTTTGGGATCGAAATCAGCTCCGAAAAGCTTTGGTGGGACGTTTATGACCGATTTAAAAAAAATGAAAAAAAGGACTTTCATAATTATCTGCTAATTTAGTTTTTCAACCGGAAGTTGCGTGGAACCTACATGCGCAGTGACATGTTTTATTCATTGTGCTTGTAGCTACTGTTGGTTGATGTTATCCGGTTGATGTTATATTTCTTCAACTAAATATATGTTGTTGGATTCTCTTCCCGATTGTTTTAATTTGATTTGTTGGTGAGTGGGTGTATCGAGTTAATGAATTTGTGAATTCGGAGAGATATTTATCTTTACTAGCAAATATATACACCCTCTGGGTGCAAGTATTTAAATTTTAATGTAATCAAATAGTATATTAAATTAGAAAGGCTAATGAAATTAAATAAGAATACAGATAAAAAGATTTGAAACAGAGGTGGGTATAATAAAAAAAATAGAACTGAAACTTACTCTAACATCACTCTTGTCTTTCATTGCTAAATTTTCCTAATTCAATTATTTAGTTAAAATAGGAAGTAATGAATAAAATAACAGTTATTTCTTTATATTAATGGATTTTTTAAAAGATTTATTCCCGAGATTTGTACTCATATTTATTAAGATAAAACTAAATAATTAGAAATCAATAATACTTGGCACATATTTTTTAACATCAAATTCTTTAATATCATTATGCAAATTAACCTTCCCGTTCACACTGTAAACCGCTATTTTGTTGAATATATAAATACAATTGCATGTTATACGTATGCGGTTTCGAAGCTTCGGCCGCTGGACCGGTTCTGTTATAATAATAGCGTCGATTTCGATTAAAGGGCAATTGCCAGTGCCTGATGAGGGGAATGCCATCGACGTGCCACTCCATGACGTTAATAGGGACTTTGTGCTGAACCGGTAAATACTATGCAAACCCGCCCCTCGGGTGGGGCCGGTGAGCTTCGGCCATTGGACCGGTCAGGCGTCAAATTATTAGCGTCGATCCCGGAGGGCCATCCCTCCAGGCATTACCTGCCCGTTTGGGGGCAGGGCTGGGTTTATTGCCCCCTTGAGGGGGAATGCCGATGGGATCGACGCAATTTTTGTTCTCTCCCACCCATTAGCTTCGGCTTGTGGGTGGGCCCACGTTAAAACGGAGCCTTGTGCCCAGTCATACAGGTGGGGTATGAGACAAATAAACCCTCGGGTGGGGATTGCTATAATTAACGGCGTCGATCCCAGGGGGCCATCCCCCCTGGCAACACCTGCCCCCTCGATTTAAAGGAGCAGGGCTGGGTTTATTGTCCATCGCCTGAGGCGCCCCCCTTGAGGGGGAATGCCGACGGGATCGACGCAATTTTTTCCACCTGCCACCCAGGAGTCTCGGCTTGTGGGTGGTTCCACATAAAACCCCATAAAGTGGTGTATGAGATAAATACCTGTAAATATCTTCAACATATCAACTCCGGTTTCGACCAGGGGGTCCTGTGGCTTCGACCCTGGACTTTACAGGCTAACATCGTTGATCCCAGAAGTCCACCCCCCCATGCCACACCTGCCCCCATGATTTAAAGGGTCAGGGCTGGGTTCACTGCCCAGTGCCTGAGGCGCACCCTTGAGGTGGAATGCCGACGGCGTCAACGTATTTTTTGCACCCGCCACCCATGAGTCACGGGTTGTGGGTGGTCCCACATTAATAGGGCCTTGTGCCTAACTAGTACACGCGGGGTATGTGATAAATATCTAGTATGTAGATATAGCCAGCAGTATTAATAATGTAAAGCAATCTTATTAATAATTGAGGTTTAAATAAAAATAGAATTATGCAGAATGTGACGTAAATAACTAAGGGAATTGTGACTTGAGTAGTGATATAGTTTCAGTTACAGACAGACAAACACACCATTAATAAGATAACATTAACCTTTGAAATACTACTAGACTAACGCGAAACAGATAAAAATGGATTTTTTCAACCCCGAAAGCTTAGAAAATATGGATTGGATATTATTTTTTAAAGATCCATTGTATTAAATGGAATATTCGTCTGATATTTACTAATCTCAAGTTAGATTAGACCAACAGAAGGACAAACGTTAAGAAGATTTTGTTCTGTTAATCTTTCCAAAAATGTACAGTGGGATTAGCAGACTTCAAAATTAGTGTGGGATATATGCTTATTATCCACGTTAAAATATAGATAATACTCAACCCTGTCGGCTGTAGAATACGCCGACTGTACCCCTGCAGAGAAGTAAGACACCCTTAATGGGGCCACCTGTTAGCCGTGGGATTAGCAGAATTTTAAATCAGTATGGGATATATGCTTATTATCCATGTTAAAATATAGATAACACTCAATCCTATTGGCTGACTGCACCCCTGCATAGGGGTAAGACACCCTTAATGGGGCCACCTGTTAGCTGTGGGATTACCAGACTTCAAAATCAGTATGGGATATATGCTTATTATCCATGCTAAAATATAGATAAATATATAAAATATTTACGTTTCTTCCTTCAATATGGCCTAAACTGATCACGTAACGTATTTTAGTGGTACCCAATGACCGGAGTAAAATGATTTTAAGAACACCAGTGTGTTGAGACTTATTTGTCTGAAATGCATACAAGCTCAGTCGGTAGAGCGTTGGCTAGAAACCACAAAGTTCCTAGTTCGATACCAGCCCTCGCCAACGCAGCGTATGAGTAGCACCGGGATCTGTATGGTAAAGTAAGGAGCTGATGGTAGGTGTGGCGCTCCAACTCAGACGCAAAAAACAATCTCCTTGGTCTAGCGCTAGTGAAAAGGGGATAGACTCCCTCGCTGATTGGCTGATACCGACTTTAGTCACCCCGACGCCTTTTTTTATTCACATCAAGCTTCGTCTCAAAAAATTCAGACTCTGAATTGAATTGATTAGTTCCAACAAAATTTATTTTATTTAGACTTAAGTTAAGGTTAAGATTCGTTTTGATGAACCACGGTAATTTTGTCGGAAAATATATTTTTCTAATATAGTTTGATTTGCTCTGTTTAAAAATGTTCATATTATTTTCGGGATTTCTTTTCTTTTCCGAATAAAAAAAAATAGGAGCGAGTAGGATGGCTAAAAAATGGGGGCTCAATTTACAATGTACTTATAACGCATAACAGAACCCTGACTTTGCGTCCGTATTAATTAATGACACGAGAGGTTCAATTTTATATTATGAATTTAGTAAAAACTGGACCATTAGCTTTGTGTCCATTTACACACCGTTTAATACCTAACTTAACTTTTGCAAAGCTTAACTTAGTCTGACATGAGACCACAATAATAAGAATCATCAACAACAACTGAGGTGGTTACTACTAGAATAAGCTCAGTCCTACTAAATGATCAACCTCCACACATTACTACAATAACCAACATTACGTTGTTTTGTTTTGTTTTATGTGATATTGTTTATATTGTGTAAAAATAAACCATTGTCTGTCTTGAATCCCACTAACGAGGATCGAACTCACCGGTATATACAGTCGTTAAATTGTTTACTACTATATTGCCTCCTTGCGAGGATGTATCCTAACTTTTGATTAGTTCTCGTCGAGATTGTATGTAAGCTGAATGCTGATTGGTTGAATAGTCAAACTGTGCGGTGTAATAGTTTATTATTTGTAAGTATCGGTTTTAGTGCTTTTTTGGGCACGTTTATTATAATTTTGCTTTACGGTTTTATCTATATTCTTTATAAAAAAAAACAAAAGAAAAGACCTTGTCGCATACGAAACGTTGTATGTTTATTTGTTATAAATTACCGAGAAGCATCGGTTACGGCTTAATTTTTACGTGATTACCTCTTCTCTTACCAAGAGTCACACACGTGCTTTTAACTCTATTTTTTCTTTTAAAGTTAACTATTTAACTAAAAACTTTCTGACCTTCTAAAATACTTTATATACCTTTGGTTTTGCGACAGAGAAGTCTGTTATTATTCGACAATAATGAACATACTAATGGAACGGTGGTTAAAAAACAGGAAAAAATACAAGTGGGAAAACACAAACAATAATAATGATCCAAACACGAAAGACGACACGGACACGTGCTCAAACGAGGATAAAACACTCCCCCCGCCGAATCCTCCGCCTAAACGCAAGAAACGGAGATATTACCACGACAATTATATTGCTTTTGGATTTGTGTGTTCCACTCAGGATGGTGAACTCCAGAGGCCCCTGTGCGTTCTCTGCAGGGAAACTTTGGCAAACGAGAGTATGAGACCTGCAAAACTTCGTCGTCATCTAGAAGCAAAACACAAGGAGCACAGCGACAAACCTGTTGAATACTTTCTCAGTAGACAACAGGAGATGTTTACGGAGGAGAAGAAACCGTCTAATAAACCCAAGGTAACAACAACAGCAACAGCCGGACGTGAGAATGAAAATGCCGTTTTAGCTTCGTACGATGTGTCGTTGTTGATCGCAAACAGCGGGATACCACACACAATAGCCGAGGAGATAATCCTACCAGCAGCAAAAGCGATTGCTTGTAGAATGCACGGACCCAAAGCAGCTAACGACTACAACACAATTTCATTATCAAACACAACAGTAAAACGCCGAATCGAAAACATGGCAGAAAATGTAAAAATCAAACTGCTATCGCGGATGTTATCAAGTCAGTATTACTCTTTACTCTTAGATGAAACCACCGATGTCTGTGACAAGGCTTACCTGTTGTTATTCGTACGTTACGAACACCAGGAGAAGATCAACGAAGACTTCTTATTTTGCCAGTCACTCCCTGCAGAAGCAACCTGTGAAGATATCTTTATTACCGTCAACGATTTTATGCTCGCAAATCAAATTGGATGGCGTAAGTGTGTGGGTGTCTGCACCGATGGGAGTTTGACAATATCGAGCAAGTACCGAGAACTCCTTGCGCGGATCCAGACTCTCGGATCGCACATCAAGCTCACGCACTGTTGTGTTCGCAGGGCGTCGCTGGCTGTGAGACAGATGCCGATAAAACTGAAAAAGACGCTGGACGAGGTGATACAAGTTGTGAATTTCATAAAACCCTGTGCCTTAAATTCGCATGTTATTAACATTCTTAGTCAAGAAATGGGCAGTGCCCATGAACAATTATTGACCCATTCTCAGGTACATTGGTTGTCTCAGGGAAAGGTACTCAGGCGCATGTTTGACTTGCGCGACGAAATCCGTCTTATTCTCAGAGAAAAGACATTCCCTGGAATCGAATGGTTTAGTAATTTCTCGTGGTTAGCTATGGTTGCATATTTGTCAGACATGTTTGCGTATTTAAATGATATGCATCTGAGTTTACAAGGGAAAACGGTTACCATTTTTCAGGTTCAAGACAAAGTGGAATGTCTTATTATGAAATTAGACATCTGGTCCGGACACTTCCAATCCGGAACGTTCGATTCCTTTCCAACCCTCAGCGACTTTCTTGCAATATCCCAAACGAAACTCTCCGACGAACTAAAGTTGGTCTTTATCGAACACTTACAAAACTTGAAAAGCAGTTTAAGGGAATATTTCCCAGTTCTTGATCCGAACGACATGTGGATCCGGAATCCGTTTATGGTCGATGTCAACGGGATCAAAGATTTGTCCGCAGAGGAAAGGAATAGTTTTGTCTGCCTTTCCCGGGACGTCTTGATGAAATCGCACTTCAGCCAGTGCAGCTTGTGGGACTTTTGGTTACATGTGAAAACCGAACACCCTGAACTTGCATCGAGGGCGCTAAGATATCTGATGCCGTTTGCCACAACCTACCTATGTGAAAAAGCGTTGTCACAGCTGATTTTTATCAAATCAAAACACAGGACCAGGATGAACGTAGAACCCGATCTCCGTCTAAAATTGGCCACCATCGAACCAGAAATTGAGACCATTGTGTCTTTAAAGCAGCATCAGCCATCACATTAACCCTTTTGCTGTCATGTGTGACTATATTTGAATTATCTAAGTGGCACAGCATGCAAATATAACTGGATTTCTTACTATGTTTGCTGGTCTGGCCCACTATGCAGTCCCAGAATGCATTTTCAATAGCACATGTGCAAATTTAGTTGAATAATAGCCTGCCCCATTCATGGTGGAAGCAGACAGGGTAAGCAGAGATGATGTAGATATAAAAAGAGAATATTTATTCATATATTGGCTATAGTTGAATCCCTTAAGCAATACAGTGTACAAATATGCCATATTTATTCATATATACATACAATTTTTTCCACATTTTTAAGCCTAAAAGTTAGGGGTGTGTATTAGGGTAGGTTGATTTTTCACTTTTTTAAAATATCAAATTACATGAAATACTGAAGGTTGTGTATTGGTCTATTAATTACTGATACCAAAAATTAAATCTTGAAATTGTATCTATTTTCGAGGAAATGGCACCAAAGATCTCAGACAAAAATGTACTGAAAAATCCTTGGTTTAGCAAAATTTGCACAAAAATTGATCAGAAAATCTAACAATTTCAGTATTTGAATCAGGTTATATTGTCATTTTATTTTTATAAAATAAAGAAATTATAATTAAAGTTCAAATTAAAAAATATGCCTCCCCCCCTACATTATTGCATAACCAAGGAGTATTCCATTTTTGTCTACGATCTTTGATGCCATTTCCTAAAAAATTGGTACAAGTACAAGATTTAATTTTTGTATCAGTACTTAATAGACCAATACACAACTTTCAGTGTTTTATGTAATTTTGTTTTAAAAAAGTGAAAAATTGACCTACCCTAGTGTGTATTATTACACACTAGAACTGAATATTAACCTTTTCTGGCTACATTCATCACCATATTCAGTACTGTATGACTGAATGTAAAATATATCAATGATCCAAAATAATTTAACAAGCTGCTGTTTTATACTGCTACAGAGAAATAACCACTGAAATGTGTGTTTGTTTATAATTTTATTTCTCTTAGTGTCAGCTCATTTTTTTGCCTACAAGCTTGTTGCATTTTTCTGTGAACATGTCCATCTGTTTGCTCTAAATACTGTGTAAATATTTTGTTTCAAAATATAAGTAAAAAAAAAAATTTTTAGTTGATGCAAACCAGATGAAAATTTGAGCAAGTGTTAAATTTTGTTACTACACATTCTAAAAAGTCAGTACACAATATATATATATATATATATATATATATATATATATATTATTTTTTTCAGAATTTTGTAGCCAAAATTTAGGGGTATATGTTATATGCACATAATTATGGTAATTGAATTTCATACATTGTCTGCTGGTCCATATTGAATTTCATACATTGTCTGCTGGTCCATATTGAATTTCATACATTGTCTGCTGGTCCATATTGAATTTCATACATTGTCTGCTGGTCCATATATTTCAATAGCAGATGTGCAATTATTGAATAGCCTCTCCCATTCAAATCAGAAGCGAACAGATATAAAATCAGATATAAAAAGACAATTTTTACTCATGTGTTGACTATAGTTGAATTCCTTAAGCAGTACAATGTGTAAATAGGATTGAATTTCATACTGTGTTTGCTGGTCCATATATTCAATAGCACATGTGCAGCTCTGGTTGAATAAGAACCTGTCCCAAAATGTCAGAAGTGAACAGGGTATTGTGCAGATAAAAAAAAGGAACAATCTTTGCTTGTGTCGTCCAGAATGCTTTACCAGATACCTCACGGCCAAGCATTACAGAACCTAAATATATAAAAAAATATATTATTGACATTTCAGTCTCAGAAGACTATAATATAGTGTTTGTGCCCCTGAAGTTATAGCGCGTCCTGTGACTGTGAAGTCCAATGGTTGAAAAACATTCTCGACCACAGATGTCACATGTGAAGGCTGTCCCTGCAGATGTTGATGTGCCGGTGCTTTGTTGCCGCTGCTTTCTTCTGGACTTCTTGGCTTCATGGTGTTGCGCCAGGATGGCTTCAGACATGAACAGTCCTCTACAGAGAGCCTGCCACCACCGAGGACGGTCCTGAGCCAAATTTTCCCAAAATTTATATATAATATATACAAAAATATATATATATACAAAAAAAAAACTATAAAAAAACAACAAAAAAAACATACACCAAGAACAAAGTAGTAAATTTACTGACTTTATTCAGAAAATTTTTATTTCATTTTTTTCTTGTATCATTTCATAACGTTTCCATTCATTATCATAACAACATTTTATGTTCATTTAATGATTTTAAAAAGGAAATTTTCTTTTAAAGTCTTTTTTGTTTTTGCTGACAAATGTATCAGTTTGAGTTGCTGAAAATTGAAAAATATGACAATGAAATGGTTAAAATAAATCTTTCTACATTAATCTGATAAATTATTATTATTAAATAAAAATAGTTACTTGAAACCTTATAACTGTGAGCAAATTATATTAGTATTAGATAGGAATACTTGAAACCATGTAACTGAGAAAATTATTACTATTAGATAAGAATACTTGAACCCATATAACTTTGTATAAATTAATAAGAATAATTGAAACCATATAACTGAGTAAATGTCTAGTATCAAATAGGAATACTTAAAATCATGTAATGTGACTATTTTTGTTCTATTTTTTTATTCAGATCATTGGAATGGAAAGAGACATAAATGATATCAGTCACTACATACTGAGCAACTTCTGAAAGAAATTGTACATGACCCAAACTCCAAATTGAGTGAAATTACTGACTCCAATTTGAATTATAACATTTACATTATCAGAATATTTTAGTTGTGATGTAAATTTCTTTGTACTGGTAAATTCAGCACTTGGAACTGCTAAAAATTGAAAGATATGACAATGAAATGGTTAAAATAAATTTTCTTTCTACATTAATCTGATAAAGTGTCTCACAATTCAGTACCAAATTCACCAGCCAATCAACCAATCAGTTCTATACTCAAACAACCAATCATTTAAACATACAACATTTAAATAAATTTAGTGACTGCAAAGTTAATTTTGATGACTCAAGATCATCAAATACACATGTGACTGTCTCAAAAAATAGTCAAAATGGAACAGGGCAAGAAAATTACGGATTTTATTCAGAAAATCAGGTTTTGTTTTGTTGTTCTAACAAGTTCATACCATCTTTCTGGTCTAGTACTAGATAGACTCTCATGCTGTCCAGCTGATACAGATAATAGGCCACTCTGCTGACTTTACTTTAACTTACTTGAAAGCATATAATTGCTTGTAAAAAAAAAAAAAAAAATCAGTATGCACACCCGCCTCTTGGGGTGGGGCTCCAGTGGCTTCGACCCTGGACCTTACAAGCTAACATCGTTGATCCCAGGGGCCCCCCCAGGCAACACCTGCCCCCTTGACTTAAAGGGGCAGGGCTGGGTTTATTACCCAGTGCCTGAAATGCCAACCTTGAGGGGGAATGCTGATGGGATCAACGCATTTTTTATACCCACCACCCATGAGACTCGGCTTGTGGTGGTCTGACATTAATAGGGCCTTGTGCCTAACCTGTACACGTGGGGTATGTGGTAAATATCCAGTATTCAGTATACTAGTACATTCAAACTACATGTGCACCAGACATATAGTAACTCGCAACAGAGTGTTAAAAACTTGTGGTAGATGGTTCGCGTAATGGTTCTGTAATCATTGCGGTCTCAGTAATCACATTGATGTTTTCAGACAGCCGTGTATAAATAGTCCTGGAACAGCGCATTCACTCTCTATGAAAGATACACCAGGCTAATCCACAACACACACCCCCCATGAGTTTTATTTCCTACTGGAAATATATTTTAATCCATTGGAGTTTCCCCACGTGAGTTCGAATCTCGTCCTTTGCTACTTGTGGTATACTGGATCATACAGTATTCAGTATACTAATACATTCAAACTACATGTGCGCCAGACATATAGTAACCGCAACAGAGTGCTAAAACCCTCGAGTTAGACAGTTAACGTATTGGTTCCATAATCCTTGCAGTCTCAATAATCACCCCAATGTTCTCAGACAACCATGTATAAATAGACCAGCGCATTCACTCTTTACACAATGTACACTAGGCTAGTCAAGAAACCAAACAGAAAATTGACTGATTTTATTCAGAAAATCTTTTTATCATTCTCACATCAGTTTATGACATTTACATTTGATTAACCCATTATTAACTAGAATGAACCAAACAGCCCGATGATCATTTGTTGATCTCAGATGTTTTTGGGTGGTCCTGCATTTTGATTTGGGCAGTTTGGGCCGCTCTGGTAGATAAAGGGTTAGCATGACATTTTATCATTTTCTAAAAATCTTTTTTTGCTTGAAAATTCAACTGTGGGAGTCACTGAAATTTGGAAAGTACGGCAGGAAAAGGGTTAAACCAATTTATTTGGTATCAAGGTTATGCTACTAAGTGTAAATGAATATTTTATGTTTTAGGCACTTAAAAGAAATTCAGAGGAACCTTGATTTACTTACAAGTTTTCTGAGATATCAGCTGTCACTCAGTCGATTTTTCTTTTTTTTTTTTGCTTTGTGTTGACAACTAAAATTTGAGGCATGAGTCAGCTTCAGATATGCTTATGTTAATAAGTTCATTAAAAACATTTAAGTTTCCAAATTTATGCCAAAGAAAATATAAACATTAAAACATATTACAAAACATAATTCATTACATTCTATTTTATTATGTTTTTATACAATATAGTGCAATTTTTCTTATTTAAAAAAAAAAATAATAAAAAAAAAAATAGGGTGTTGTGGAGGTGGTCTGGAACGGATTAATGGCATTTCAGTTTATTTCAATGGAGAAAATTTGATATATGAGGAAATTAAGTTATGCACGAAGTAAAAGTAAAGTTGGTGGAGAGGCCTATTGTCATTATCAGCCAGACAATGAGAGAGTCTATCCCCTTTTTGTTAGCTCTAAACCAGGGAGATTGTTTATGCTGACGTGGAGTGCAACACCTACCATCAGCTCCCCACTTTACCACACAGATCAGATTACCCAATCTGAGCTACTCCTGCGCTGAGTTGGCGGGGACCGGTATTGAACCTGGAACCTTGCAATTCTGAGGAAACAAAATTGTAAATCAAGGTACCATTGTATAATGATTTTAGAGATGAATTACTGTTTTGGCATTTTTAACTTTATTTTAAATATATACTCCTTGGTACATTTGGGGCGCTGGTAGGTGTCGTCAGTTATGTAATTACTTCTTGGGTCACAAGGAAGTTTTGGGTCTTTCATCAGCATACTCCTCTCGCCAGGCTGACTCTATCAGAGATGATCAAACTCTGATCCACCTACCACCTTTGAGATGCTAACAGACATTTGGCTTTTATTCATTTTGGATGAGTGTAAAACTCTCTACTACGCATCTGATTTGCTGTTGTGAACAACTAGTCAAATGTGCGGCACATTCTATTTAAGTGGTCTCCGGGGACATTGGCACTTTTTAAAAATTTGTTAAGCTTTGCTTAGTCTGGCCCACATGAGTAGGGATACAAGAAATAACTATTTCCCTTAGATGATTTAAATGTCTGTCAAGGGCTTGTAGGTTGTCACATGATAGTCCCAGAAACCCTTCTCAACCTCTATTTGCCTCTGTTCTTTGAACAGTAGACACTGTTTCTAACTTTGCCCAGGAATAGTAAAACCATGTGGCAATATTACTTATACTCATTAAGTAACCGATTTTCATTTTGTACCCCCTTTCACATACTGCTTGTTCAATATGTGTATATTTTTATCAGTTGGGACATATTCGTGTATTTTTTTCTTTTAATCCCACTGGTATGTATATTGTATATATTAAATGTTCTTGTATGGGTAAATAAGTTTATCTTGTCTTTCCTTCTGTTTTGTGTAGTGTTAGTATATCATAGATATGCTAATATTGGTCCTAATATGCTAATATTAACCCATTACTACCTGTTTCATAAGCGGATCATTGGTGACTAAACCGGTAACCATACAGATTTTTCTCCCTGTCTGCAGAGGGGTAAGACTCCCCCAATGGGGCCACCTGTTGGCCGTGGGTGGCGACCCGAGATGCTTAAGGGTAGAAGCCAGGTAGTTGAGCAGTCCATGACTTGCAACTTGGCTCTTTCTTGGGCTAGACGGGTGGTTGGAGAGGCCCCCTCTGATCAATCGGCTGGTCATGTCAAGCCCTAGCACCTATATGATTGTCCCAACTCTATTGCCCTTATTGCAAGCACCAACCCTTTTTATCATATGGGTGCTAGAAGGCAGTGGCTGAGGTCTACATGTCCTGGGAATGACATTAAACTCTATCTGATGGTGAGGTTCCAGTTCTGGAGGTTTGGGGAATGTAGAGCACCCCTTTTGCTCCCTGGTCCACTCTGAGCAGGATTGGTAGTACCTGTTAGGGTCCCATCTATGGGTTGAATAGAAAAACATAAGTTTATAAACAAAATTGTATTATGCATTAAGAATGAATTTATTTCACAACTTTGTCGGCATTAAATGACCCACCAAGGTTGATATGCCGTAAACCAAACCAAACCCAACCAAACCAAACCTACAGATTTTGTCTGGAGATAAGATAAAGCAAGAATTATTCTAAGTTTCATTCGTGTCAGTGTTACTGTATCTCCAAAATATGAGAGGTATTTATTTTTGGGTTGCTACATACTCATATTGTATAAGAATTCCCCTAACATTTAGAAAAATTAAAAGTTAATTTTCTGCTAGTTCAAAGATTTCAGGATTTTATTATTTCTCCACCCTGTCATACAAAAACACCCAAGTAAAATGAACAAGACATTGCTGGAGAAGCAAGGATATACTCGTAACATTCTCTTATGGACAACTACACATGGAGACACCAGTGAAGGCTAACCAGCAAAATCCTACTTCAATCAGCTCTGCACGGATTCTGAATGCTATGCAGAAGACCTGCCAGTGGCAATGACCGATAGGGATGTGTGGCAAGAGAGAGAGTCATGCGAATCCGTGTTGTCAGCACGACCTGATGATGAAATAATTATAATAATCAATTTTATGATAAAGAATATTACTTAAATCTCAAGAGTTATGTCCCTTGGACAAGCAAATAAGAGCTTATTTAAAAAAAAAAAAACTCCGTTATACTATACATTGAAATACAAAGTTAATTTTCTACTAAACCAAAAATACCAGGAATTTATCATTTGTAGTAAAATATTATACAATCAAAACGGTTATCATTAGCTATTATTTATGACCAAACTCTACAGCATTGAAAAGCTGTAAAAAAAATAATGAAATTTATTGTGTACAGTGCTCAGGTGCACCACAACTCATCAAAGTCTCATGTCTAGTACATATAATAATGTATTAGTGTTAGGAACATGAATAGCATATCTTATTATAATGGAGATTGTGTGTTTTTCTGTCTGTAACCGAAACTATATTCCTACTCAAGTCACAATTCTCTTAGTTATTGACATCACATTCTCCATGATTTTATTTTTATCTAATCTAAACCTCAATTATTAATAAAATTGTCTTACATTATTAATACTGTTAACTATGTCTACATACTGACAACATGCAATTATATTTATATATACAACAAAATAGTGGTTTACAGTGTGAACGGGAAGGCTAATTTGCATATTGATATTAAAAAATCGAATTTAATAAATATGTGCTTAGTATTATTGATTTTTAACTGTTTGGTTTTATTTTAATGAATATAAGCAAAAATCTCTTCAATGAATCTTAAATGAAATCCATTAACAAGATAAAATAACTGTCATTTTATTCTTTACTTCCTCTTTTAACTAAATACTTAAATTAGAAAAAATAACAATGAAAGACGAGAGTGATGGAAGAGTAAGTTTCAGTTGTTCCATTTTTTATTATACTCCCTCTGTTTCAAATCTTTTTATCTGTATTCTTATTTAGTTTCATTAGCCTTTCTAATTTAATACAATATTTTATTACATTAAAACTTAAATACTTGCACCCGGAGGGTGCATATATTTGCTAGTAGTAATAATATACATGTATGTGTGCGTGTGTGTATATGTGTGTGGAGGGGGTATCAGGTATAGTGTTGGTGGATTACAGGAAGTATGAATGCTTTGAAAGATGCAGTGTTTCGGCAGCCTACAACGGATCCAGGCAGTTTATTCCATGCCTCGGCAACTCTGAGCGTGAAAAAATGTTTCTGAAAGTCATGTGAGTTAATTGAATTGATATGAGAGGTATTTATTTTTGGGTTGCTATATCCTCATATTCTATAAGAATTCCCTTAGCATTTTCTGCTAGTTCAAAGATTTCAGGATTTTATTATTTCTTGTCAGTCTAGCACCCCCACCGAGAAATTGAAAGTTCCTGGTTTAATTTGAGTCCCTGCTAACTCAGTGCATGAATAGTGCATATTGGTAATCTTATCTTTGCGGTAAAGTGGGGAGCTGACGGTGGGTGTAGCGCTCCAGCTCAGCTAAAACAATCTTCCTGGTCCAGTGCTCCCTTGCTATCTGGCTGATACTGACAATAGGCCACTCTGCCAACTTTATTTTTTACATCTGTATATATATATATATATATATATATATATATATATATAGGCCACTCTGCCAACTTTATTTTTTACTTATATATATATATATATGGTATTTGTGGAAAAGGTGACTTACCAGTGAAACAGGTCACAATGGTTAGTTGATGCAAGATTCACAATGGTAATAACAAATATTCACAATGATAATAACAAGATTCACAATGATATAACATATGAAGTGCTCAATATGTTAGTAGAACAAATTTATTATGATAATGGTACACAGTAATAACCTACTCGAGTTTCACCATAAGGATCTTCAGGGTTAAATCCTGGGTTTAATCGGTGTTCTTTGACCGCTGTCCTGTAACCAACATTTATCGCACAAAAATACACACGTGCGATCAACTGCAATTAATCAATATCTTGATTAATCCAGTGGGTTTAACTCTGAAGATCTTTATGGTGAAACTCGAGTAGGTTATTACTGTGGACTCATTCAAAGCAAATATGTGCGTCCCAGGACACACTAAATAAAAAAGCTATCAGCATCACTATATATATATATATATATATATATATATATATATATATAAAGGTATATTTGTTTGTGCCTATTACATATTCACCCTTATAGTTACAGAATCTTAATTACTTATTATTTCTAGTGGAATCAAAATGGATATTATTAGGCATTATTTATTACCAAACTCTTTAGTATTGATACTGTGTAACCAAAGATATGAATGTTACAGTCCCAAAAATAAGTACACCTTTTGGACATATATTTATCCAATTTTATTTTTTGTTACAAAGTTTTAGTGATGCTGAGTTTGGTAATAAATAGTACCTAATGATATCCATTTTTTTTTCTGACAAATAATAAAATCCCGGTATATTTGGTTTAGAAAAAAAATGATAAAATATGCTTTTCATGAGTGACACTGTGATACTTAATAATATTTAGATTGGTAGACGCCATGGTGTAATAGTTTCATTGTTGGATTTTATGACATGTCAACCCTTGGCTTATTTTATCCTGAATGATATCTGCCCTGTCGGCTAGGGTGTTAGAATGTATCTCTGCAGAGGGGTAAGACTCCCCAATGGCTGTGGGTGGCGACCCGTGATGCTCAAGGATAGAACCCAGGTGTTTGAGCCATCCATGACTTGTAATACTCTACTTTGGCCCTTACTTGGGCTAGACGGGTGGTCGGAGAGGGCCCCCTCTGATCAATCGACTGGTCATGTCAAGCCCTAGCACCTATATGATTGCCCCAACCCTATTGCTCTTATGGCAAGCACCAACCCTTTTTATCATATGGGTGCTAGAAGGTGTTGAATGAGGGTCTACATGTCCTGGGAATGCCGTTAAACACTATCTGGTGGTGAGGTTCCATTTCTGGAGGTTTGGGGAATGTGGAGCACCACTTCATCACCATTTCTCCCTGGTCCACTCTGACCTGGAGTGGTAGTATCTGTTAGGGTCCCATTTATGGGTTAAATAGAAAAACATGAGTTGATAAACAATTGTATTATCCATTAAGAATGAATTTATTTCAAAACTTTGTCGGTATTAAATGACCCCCCAATGTTGATATGCCGTAAAACAAAACAAACCAAAAACCTGAATGATAACCATTATTTATAGATTATTCATTTTTGGATTGACTTTTGTTCATCTTAATATTGCTTTTTATAATGATTTTTTAAAAAGTTAATTACTCTATGGATGTGATTCTCAATGTAGGCCTGAGAAATTTTTTAAATGGGCCTGAAGTTGGTCCAAGGAAAATAGGTTTTGAAATTCTATCTTTTTTTTTTCTTCCCTAGCATAAAATTGTCCTCATTTTTATGGTTATCTGTACAACATTTCAGACCATGTGCCCGTCGGCCTTCTTCAGGTATTTATTGTCAAACTAGGGAACCTTTTTTTCGAACTCAGAAACCTTCTTGTCCTAATCTGGAGCCTTCACGGAACTTTGAACCCAACCCTTTATTCAATCCACAGGGGTATAATGTTCTCATTCTGCTAACCATGACTGGGTACAAGTGTTAAGCTGTGTTAATTATTATTCTATGTTACTGTTGATTGAGTGAACCTGTAGCCCAGAGGTTGTTATCATCTTGCAACACTCTCTGATTAAAAATGAGACTGTCCAAATCATCCAAGATGAAATGCAAAAATGTAAATTCTTATTATCTTGTGTTGCTTATCTGCCCAATTCTTATTTTTTATGAGTGTCGTCACCTAAACTAAATAATGGACCATTATGTTTTTATTATTAAGAAAGGAAGGGAAGAAAACGGACATGCTACACAGAAAAAAACATAAGAAAGAAAGAAAGGGATAGAGTAGGGGAAGTCTGAGAGAGGGGGTGAGCACATGGAAGTGATAATGTTAATCTGTTTCAATGGAGCATAATGAAAAGAAGGAAAAAAGAAAAAAAAGAGTGAGACAAAGTTAAATCAAGATTATTATACTTTTTATATATTGAAGTATTTAGCAATAACTCTAAGTAAACATGAAACATAATAATCAAATTATCACACTGTGGTATATCCACAGGTCCTGCTAATTTATTATTATTACCTGATGGGATCTCTCTGAGCTTGAAAAATTGGGCTTGTGATGTAGAATGTAATAGGGCTCATCCTGAATTATAAGGCTTGTTTTTTGAAAGGGTTAAGAAATATTATTTTCCATAAAATTATCTGAGAAAGTTTATAAAAAAAATATTTAGAAATAATGAGAAAGAAAATATTGTGAATAAATTAAATAGAATGATAAATGTTTCCTGGTTGAATTTTATAAAAAACTAAACAATTTGAGAGAATTATTGTTACGATATTTGTGGCCATTTTTAGGCCTCAAGTGAGAACACTTTACTGTGGAGATCCTTGTGTTAAGCAGAGGCTGATCTTTAGTTAAGAATCCTTTGGTTGTTCCTTGGTGCCCCTTAGTGTTGATTAGAATCCTTCGGTTGAGCAAAGTCCTTGGCTGCAGGTCCGTTCATCAATGGCGAATATTTGCAAATGAATGACTTTCCAGATCGTCGATTAGATAGTTAATTAACCACATATTTGAGCTGTTGATTGGCTGGCTTTTAATCCACGCACCCACACAGAGTCTATAAGTCTGAGTGGTGATTTCCAGCACACCTTATATACCAAAACAATCCAAAAATTATGACAAAGTTAAAAGCAAGAATTTTTCCAAACTGTAGCCGTGCAAGTGTTACTGTATAGTTGCACCATATGGACTCTAACAAAAAGCTTAGAAAAAAAGCTAGATGGGAACTTTACAAGAATGCTGTATTGAACAAATCTTAGAAAGCAGCACACCACAAAAAAGCAGTTGTATGGCCACTTGCTACCTATCACACAAATCATCTAAATAAAATGACCAAGACATGCTGGAGAAGTAAGGACGACCTCATAAGTGACATTCTTTTGTGGACATCTACACATGGACACACCAGTGTAGGCAAACCAACAAAAACCCTTTATCCTTGAGTTCTGTGCAGATTCTGGATGCTACATTAAAACATTTAGTGCAAGAGGGGAAAAAAGAAAAGAAAAAAATAGTTTCCTGGCCAATGCCATTTTGGTAATGTATGTTAAGAATCTGTTGCTGTATCAATGCTACTGTATGGCTGCACTACTTGAATTAATAAAACGCTTAGAGAACAAATCTTGGAAGCAGACCCCCACAAAAAACAGCTGTAAGGTCATTTGCCCCCTATTATGCAAACCATCCAATTAAGACATGCTGGACATTGCTGGAGAAGCAAGGACAAACTCATGAGTGACATTATCCTGGAAACAATTACACATGGACACATCAATGTAGGCTGACCAGCTAAAATCTACATCAATCAGCTCTGTGCAGATTCTGGATGTCATGTAGAAGACCTACCAGGGGTGATGACCAATAGGGGTGGTTGGCAAAAGAGAGTCATAGGTATCTGTGCTGTCAGTGTAACCTGTTGATGAGGATGAAGACATTTTATGAATCTTGATTATATTTATAAAAGAAAACAAAATTTAAAAAAAAACCCTGACTTCCCCACCTAGGTAGGTCGATTTTTCACTTTTAAAAAAAAAAGTCTAATAAAATTAAAAATCGTCTAATAAAATGTACTAAAAATTCTCATTTTCGCAAAATTTAACCATTAGAAAACAAGAATTTTTAGTACATGTTAGTAGACGATCTTTGATGCTATTTCCTCAAACAATGGTACAAGTAAAAGATCTATTTTTTGGTATCAGTATTCAGGATACTAACACACATCTTTCGCATAGATGGACAATTTGATATTTTCAAAAAGTGAAAAATTGGCTCACCTATTCCCCACTCACCCCAAAAACAAAAAATATGGGAAACAAAAATATTTCTCCCTTTTAGGTATTTAAAAAAAAAAATGTCCCATCATTTCATTAACACTTTAAAGTTTTGGATATTTTTCAACTCTTTGCCTACTTTAAACTGCTCGCAGCTGCTCTCCCAAGCAAAATACAAACTCTGATGGTTAGTGCATTATAATTGAGCAGAAGGACGTATTGCAATACTAATAAGACATTATTTGAATAGAATGAGTTGTGAGGGAAATAGATAGTGAACTTTGAAATATCCTATCAAACAGATTTAAAAAATGGCAAGAATATTTGATACAGCCATGGGGGAAATTTGGTAGGCAAAGAGTTAAGCCACTCATAGCAGCTCTCCTTCCACTGCAATCCTACCTATCCTAGTTCATCATAATTAAGCAGAAGGACTCAGATTGCAATAACAATAGGACTTTATTTGAATAGAATGAGTTCTGAGGTGAATAAATAATGAACTTTGAAAATATCGCATCAAACAGGTAAAAAATGCCAAGAAAATTTGGTAGGCAAAGAGTTAAAATGAAAAAAAGGAATCTAACTGGGATACCTGTGTCCCATTGTGAATGGTTGCTATATTAAGCTTTCTATTAATAGTATTTGATATAATCTCTCTGAGCTGGCAATATTGGGCCTATGATGTATAGTAAAATAAAGCCCAGTCTGAATTATAAGGTTCACAGGTTCCCTAGAATTGTCTAAGCAGATTTTGAATTTTTTTTTTTGTAATTTCCTATAAGTCTAACATAAACAAAGGGGGAACCACTCTTGACTTTATTTATTTTCCCATTAAACTAACCCTAAACCCTAACCCCATCTTCTTTTTTCCTTGTAGACCAATAAATAAATAATTTACCAGTCAAGAGTGGTTCCCCTTTGTTTATGTTAGACTTATAGAAAATAACCTTTTTTTATTTAGAAAAAGATATCTCGAAATAATGATTAATTCATTAAATCAAGAAATAAATATTTAATCTTTTAATTTTTGTAAAACAGAAAACATTTTGATAGAATTAAAGAGAAAATGTATCGGACTAAATAATCTCTTAGAAGGTTTAAAGGGATTTTAATTCTTTGTGCTAATAAAGAGGAATTAATGAGTTTTATTTTGGGTTGCAATGGTATGTTGTTTTTTTCATGATAGGATATGAATCACATTATGTAATTAATAATATAATATTTATCCTAATAGAAGATTTATTTAAAGAAATGCCAGAAGAAAAAATAAAGAAATATACTTCTGAAGTTTTAAAAGTGCATCTTTAAAAAGATAAAGTAAATAAATCTTTTCAATTATTGAATGTAAAATCTACAATAATAAATACAGATGTCAGTGTGTCAGATTTTCAACTTTACTCCTATAGGCCATAGCCCAACATATTATACCATACCATATTGGAATCAGGCCAACTACATAAGCAATTTAAAAACATTCCAGGCCAAATCCGGACCCACAAACCTGAAATTTTTTAACCCCAACTTTTAATTACTGCAATTGTTTTTGGCAATTTTTTTACATGATGTTTTTGTAAATCATTTTTTATGATTTTTATGATAATTTTTATTCCTTGGAAAGTAAGGACCTACGTACATCAAATTGTCTTTAGATTAAATGGCAGCAGAAGAATTACTGTTGAACTTTTAAAAAGGTAAGTTTAAGAATTAATGCAATACTTAAATACAGCGATTAATTTTGGGTTCTATAGTTTATTGTTGTCTATCGTGTATGACTTGAAAAAAGAAATCTCTGCAAACAGAGGACCAGATTGGAATAAAAAAAAGCCAAGACTGCAGTGAGAAAATGAAAGTTCTGTACAAATGAAAACACAGATAAAATGGCAGCCAGGGAAAGCTTCTCAGTTTGAGGTGCGTGGTCTAATGGTTAGAGTCATAGGAAATGTACTCGTCGACCAGAGTTCAAATCCTGGACGGAGCTACAGTTCACATAGCGCTAATACCCTTGAATCTTAATATCCTCGAATCCAACTACTCTCCTTCCTGCTATGGGTAAATAGTAGGGCAGACTGGGCTCTTTAACTTTGGTTAGGCAACCAGTCTAAGAGAAAGAAAACTCTGAATTCAAACCTGTTAAACTCCACTTGGGGTGATCTATTTCACTAATTTTTCAATGATGAGAATATACAGGAACTAGTTTAATTGCCACTTGGTATCTTATTATAATGGAGATTCAGTGTATTTCTATCTGCAACTGAAACTATGTCACTGCTTATGTCACAACACTTAGTAATTGCATAAGTTTATCAAGGAGTATTTAATTTATAGTTAAAATCATTGATACATAGAATAAATCTTATTTATTAATGATGTCTCTTTGAAAATCTGCGTTAGATTTTCCTCAAAACAGCCCATGTTATTAAAGCATTTAAAATCCTCAAATGTGTATTATATATCACTAAGAAATAAAGGTTTACATAATATGGTGTAGTTATCACATAATGTATCACATTATGTAACTAATGATATAATATTTATCATAATTGAAGATTTATTTAAAGAAATGGCAGAAAAAAAAATGCTTCTAAAGTTTGAAAGTGCATTTTTGAAAAAGATATTAAATAAAATAAATGTGTTTTCATTAAAATCTACAATAATAGATGTAAATGTTAGCATGTTAGATGTTTCAACTTTACTCTTAGAGGCCATATCCCAACATATTATACCATTTTGGAATCGGGTGAGCAAATTTAAAACATTCTGGGGTGAATCCAGACCTGCAAGCTTCAAATTTTGGATGCTCATGTTTTAATATCTGCGATTTTTGTGTGATTTTTTTCGACAAATATTTTTGCACTATAACAATTATATAACCGGTATTCTTAATTGGAAATCTCTAATAATTAATGCGAATGTCAGGTTCTTTCAACTTTACTCCTAGAGGCTGTAACCCAACATTTAATACCATTTTGGCTGACTGCATGAACAAACTAAAAATATTCTGCATCAAATCCAGATCTGGATTCCCTAGTTTTAATTTCTGACGTTATTTTTTTTTTTTTTAGGATAACTTTTATAACTTGGAAATAAATTTGGGAATAACTAGCTTAATTGCTGCCCGATAGGTCAGCTTTTAAGCTAGTATTAGATATTTTGTAAGATTATTATTTGAGTTAGAGATTCCTGTTTGTTTTTGTGAAGTGTTTAATAAAAATTCCATTTAAATTCAATAAAGAAAAGCAACCACTTTCCTAAATATCTATCACCTTTGAGATGTGCACATTGAAGAATACAGTAGATTGGTATATAAAAAATCAGTAACTCCAACTTTATTTTATAATAATTTGCTTAAAGACCACCTTTGGCAGGAATTGAGCTTGATATTGAATCATATCCCATCAACAGAATTTATATCATATTTAACATTTTAAAAAAACCCCAAGAAACCAGCATTCAGCATCTGTTTCCATGACAACTTATGGCAGGAAATTCTTTTATCATTTAAAAAACAAAAAGTTAACAAAACAAAACAATCTATATATTAATACGCTTGTTCCCAAATTTTCCATGTGTTATCATCTTGCAATACCATGTTGTTAAAAATGAAACCGTCCAAATCATGTTGCTTACCTGCTGAATTCTTATTTATTATGAATGTTGTCACCTTGGCTAAATAATGGAACATTCTAGTTTTATTATAGAAAGAAAGAAAAATATAAGAAGAAAGAGAGTAGGAGAGAGAGAGAGAGAGGGGGGGATAATACTAATCAGTTTCAATCAAACATTATAAAAAGAAAGGAAGAAAGAAAAAAAAAAGAGTGAGAGAGAGTTAAATCAAGATTATTATACTTTTTACATATTGAACTATTTGGTGATAACTCTTAAGTAAACATATCAAACGTTGTAATAATTAAATTATCATGCTATGGTATATCCACAGATACTGCTAGTTTAATATATTTGATGAAGCTAGTTAGTTTTAACAACTTGGTTTTAATTTTCCAGACATTTCTTAACCCCGTTATCCAAATTATTTATTATGATTAACAGCAAATAAGGAAAAGTATTCTCTAATTAGAATTTGATAGTTATCTCCCTTGAAAAATTATAACAATCAGGGTGAGTGCAAAAATGGACACTGGTTCCCAAACTATTATTATTGAGTTGCAATTCAGAGTAGAAATTGTTAAATTAGAATACTTGAAGTATTTAATGCTCTACCAAACATCTCTCTACAGTGTGCCTTCTTTGCTGTTTTATGGTAGGATAAATACAGAAATTGGATCATCTCTATTAATAATGGTGATTCAGTCTCTATTTGACTGTAACCAAAACTATGTCACTGCTTACGTCGCGTTACCCAAAATCGTCAATATATAGAATAAAGAACAACCCTGTATTCACTTTTAAAAATTATTTTCTACTCTTGCCCTTTTTTCAGTAACAAGAGGTTAACTAAAAAGTTTACAAAAAATATAAATATCTACAATTTTGTGTAAAATTTAGGTGAAAATATTAAAAATAATTATTTGATTAATAATTAATAGATGCCCACAAATTTTATTTGAAGGGGACAGAATTAAGTTTCCTTTTCAAATCGTTTTTTTTTTTTTTATTTTTATTTTTTTTTACTCCTTTAATGAATTTAATGACTTTACTTTCTTAGGATACGAACTGTCTAGCATTTAATTTTTAACTCCCATCCCCATCAGGTAATATCTTCAAAAAATTATTTTTTTTTTACAAGTTATAATAATATAGACTATACAATCTTATTCTTTTCATCAAATTTTATATTCAGTTGTAAGATTTAGTTTCTAATCATATGTAGGGATTAAAATAAAATTAAAAAGGTGAAAAAATAAAAATCTCCCATGAGACCTCAGACAGGAAGAAACCTCTGGGCATGCACAGAGAAAAGGACTGACTTCCTGGTACAAAGAAGATTCATCGGTCATTCAAAACTCAGGCATTAACTGGGAACAGATGCTACTACTGGACAGGAAAAAATTTCCTCTCCCCGAAATAGCTATGAACCTAGAATAAAAGACTGAAACCTAAAAATGTCTTTTGTCTCTTCTTTTCACCTTCCTTCAATTCCTTTTCAGCCTGACAACCCATAAGAAGGAAGAACCAAATATAATGGGGTTTAAAAAGAAACAACCTTCGAACATGCGCATAAAACGACCTTAAACCCACATAAAACCACCCCATTCATATACTATATTGGTAATCTTGAACTTTAAGTGACTAAATTCCTACCATAAAATTGTACTTGCGCATTATTTGAAATGAACTTAATTGATACTTAAAAGACATTTTATGATATTTTGGAGTTAAAAACATGCATTAAAATGGATTTGAAAAGCGTCGTGTTTTCTCTGAAAATTATGTTGAATCAAAGATAGATGCCTTTTTGTTTACATCCTTCTTGTTCAAAATCATGGAAAAATACAAGGGACATCACTCTCATTGCCTCATGTGTATATATATATATATATATATGTGTGTGTGTAAAATGAAACTGGAAGTGAATCCGACGGTATGTTGAAAAAAATGAATAAAGGAAAGAAAGTATGGAATGGATAATATTTCAAAAATTCTCCGCGTTTTCCAACGAATTTAATTTCAAATAAGGATTTAATCTGATGAAGGTCGAATTTTCTTTGTGTGCAGAACATTTCTACATTTTTTCTATTATTATTATTTCATTTCATTTGGTTATTCAAAAATAATAATAGTTTAATCATAATGTACACATGGATAAACTCCTGACCAAAACACGTGTAAGTAAAATTGATTCAAATATCCTATATTATCCATTCTATACTTTCTTTCCTTTATTCATTTTTTCAACATATATACACACATATATAACCCTACCCATATTTTGCACACCGTAATAAGGGGGGGGGTAAAGAAAGTTTAACTAATGTGCAATTTTCATGGTAAGAATTTAGTCACTTAAAGTTCAAGATTACCTACTATATTTGTGGTGTCTGTATGTTTGTCCGAGGATGCAATTGAAAAAAAAAGAAGCCCAATACCAAGATCAAACAAAACTTTTTTAGTGTAGAATTTTACGAGGAATCCAGTGGTTGTATTTATATTTCCCTTTGAAATTATTTGGAGTACTAGGGACCAAACCTTCCACCAGACTGGGTTATCATAAAGTCTTTTTAATGTGTGGAACCACACACAAGCCGAACCTCATGCAAAGGCCCTGTCAGTCTCCCCCTTGAGGAGCACATGAGGCATCGAGCAATAAACACAGCCCTTACATTTTTTAGGCGAGGGAGCTGATTCAGGCTGGGGGGTGAGGGGCTGGACTCCTCAGACCACACAATTTATCTTACCTGGGGGGGAGGGAAAGGCTAAGGGGAATAACTCAGATAAATTTGCAAATTTAATTATTTTCCATATCGAGCATTCAGTTCATTAGAACCACTTGTATTAATGATAACAATGTTATTGCATTTTACTCACTTTCAAAAAATATAAATATTGCGTTATTGGTAAAAATTAAATTAAGTATAATCTTTTTATATGTGTTCTTGTTTAATTTTGTTAGTCTTTCTATTTCAATATATTTCATTACATTAAAACTTATGCCCGAAGGGTGTATATTCTTGCTAGTGTGTGTGTGTGTGTGTGTGTGCATATATATATATGTTGAAAAAAAAAAAAAAAAGGAAAGAAAATGTTGAATGGATAAAAATTGTTTAATGAAGTGCCGACACTTGTTTTGGCCGAGAGGATGTCCTTGTACACAATGTATTCTATTTATTATTATTTTAAATACAAAATAAAATAAAACAATAATAATAATAATAATAGAAAAATATAGAAAAGGTTTGTTAAGTATATAGAAGTATACAAGGACATCCACTTGGCTGAAACATGTGTTGGTACTTCATTAAACAATTTTTATCCATTCAACGTTTTCTTTCCCTTATTTATTTTTTCAACATATTGTTGGATTCACTTCCATTTTTTCAACTTACACGCACACATTATATATATATATATATATTATATATATATATACACACACACACATACACACACACACATATATATATATGTATTCAATTGTAAATATTCAATTATTTTAAGCATTAGTATTTATATCTAATAAGTATTTGATTTTCATAAGTATATATAAGTAAACCGATACCTCTGTATTCTAATGATAAAAACAAAAACATTTATTTTATACAACAAATATTTATTTTTCAACATAATCTCCTTCCTTGTCAATTGTCATTGTTTTTCATTTGAACCAACTCAAAACTCTTAAGAAAAATCTTGCTAAAGAAAGAAAATAAAAAGGAACTCGTGTGTGTGTGTGTGTGTATATATTATATATATGTAGAAAATAGGAAAAACAAAGTATTAAAAAAAGATTAATTTTTTATACATGGTGAAGTTCATATTGAAATGTTTTGTTTTTTTAACCATAATCAGGACAAATGGATAAAAAAAGTGTTGTTTAAACAATGATGGAAATTTTCAAAAAGATAACACTTGTTTAGACAAGACTTTTTTTTGATCGCAATAATTTTTTTATATACCCCTCTTCATTATGAATTTTTTACGCTATCATAGTTCTTCTTCCTGTAGTAATCCTCTGATGAGACTCAGGTGAAAACAAAGAATTCTTATTAAGGATGAAGCAACTTATGGTTGCAATTTTCAAATTTTGTACCCACAAAAAACCTAATTTTTATCTTTTTAGAATACTTTATTTTTTCTATTTTTCTACATACTGACGGATTTATTTCCATATTTTCCAACCCATATATATATATATATATATATATATATATATATGTATATGTATATGTATGTATGTATGTGTGGACACAGGAATTATCACTGTATGTAATTGTAAGTTTTCCTGAACTTATGACCAAATATGGTATTTACCCACCATCACCACCCTCCTTTATGGTGCTAGAATGTAACACAAAGCTGGTTTTAAAACGGATACCCCTCTGGAAGCAAACCTTCTCTCCGAGGCCAAAAGAGTGTTTTATAGTTTGCTTAAAGCATTGCATGTATATTTGATTTGGAGGTTTTGAACGTTTATTACAATGCAGAGAAAGAGAAGGCAAAGAATATCTTGTTTATTTACCTGTGTTATTTAATGTTTCCTTAATATTTCGGGATGAAATACCCTTTCTCAGAGATGCTGATAGGCATGTGTCCCTGACGCACAAAAATCTAAAAGGATGCTGGAAAATCATATCCATGCATCCCAGTGTTTTTCTTTTTTCACTATTTCAAGCTAACTGTAAATACATTTCAATAGTTTCTTAGAAATGAATTACACAGGATAGGTTACAAAATAGGAGTTAGATGACTTTAGTTGTTTCCCCAGATCATAAATAAAAACCTTACAATTTATTAAGAAACTTTAGTTGGGACCCATTAATTTTCCCAGGGACTCATTCAAAGCAAATATGTGTGTCCCAGGATGTACTAAATTAAAAAGCTATCAGCATCACTGCCTTTTTCAGAAGACTTTCGAGCCCATATTAGGGTTGTATTAATCCAAGTATAGATTAACACCCAAACCATATACATATATATATATATATATATATATATACACATATATACATATATATATATATAATTGGTAAAAAAAAGGTTTAAAAATCAGGCATTTTACGGTTATAGACCTATTTCTACCCACAGGTATCTGTGTATAACTATGAATTTCATCAGACTGCTAACTTTAATGAAAATGGTAAACAGAAAATTCATGGGGCTTTATATATAATTTTTGTGGGAAATCCTATATATCAGGAGAAATGGAAATAAATCCATGTAAATATATAGAATAGGAAAAAACAAAAAAATGGTATTTAGACAATGATTTTTATTATACTTAGAAGTATTAGCCAACATCAAACGTTTCAGTTTTTATATCAAACCATCATCAGGGCAGTGTTAATATGTAACATCACTTCTAAATAATATTCAATGCAAAATTTATTTTTTCTTTCCATATTTATATTGAATATAATTCAGAAGTTAGAATATCCTATATTACAATATCCACATCAATGTCCGAAAAGTTTAACGCTGGCTAATACTTCTAAATATAATAAAATCATCCTCTAAATAACTCGCTTCTTTATATTCTATATATTTACTTTTACTTTATATTGTGTGCTTATATATATTATATATCTGCCAAAATATTACTTTTGTTGTAAAAGAAATCACATATTAAAATATTTTCTGATGGAAGACAAATTATTCTGGAAGTCCAAATAACAGTGATAATTCTAATTGTCTAAATTAACATATCTGGTCAACATATATCTAATATATATAAAATCTGTATGTGTGTGTGTGTGGGTAGGTGTTGATTGTTTTACACCATATCAACCCTCTTTGGGTCATTTAATGATGAATGAAGTCATTTTGATATCACATTGCTTACAGTACCTGCTCATGCTTAAATGGTCACTCATCTAAGTATTGAACAGGCTCATTGCTGCTTAACTTCGATGATCTAGTCAGAACCAGTGTTTTGAATGTGACTTGACTGTAAGCATGTAAGTGTGTTGGTTGGTTGTTTTATGACATATCAACCCTTTTCGGGTTATTTAATGCTTATATCAAGTCAATTTGATATTTAGTTTCTTACAGTACTTGCTGTTGCTTAAATGGTCACCCATCTAAATAATGAACAGGCACATCACTGTTTAACTTTGGTGACATAGCAGGAATCAGTGTTTTCAACATAACTTGACTGTAAGTGTGTGTGTGTGTGTGTGTGTGTATATATATATATATGTAAGTATATATATATGTATTATATATTTTATGAAGGTCTGTAGAATGGTTTGAATTTTATTTTTCAAAAAACATTTTTATTTTACTTCAGCGACAAGTGTTTCAGATTTATAGTATCTTCTTCAGGCTTTGTTTATCTGAAACACGTGTAACTGAAATAAAATTAAAAATTTTTTTTTGAAAAACAAAATTTAAACCAGTATTAGCCAGCATTAAACTTTTCATGTTTTTATATTAAACCATTACCAAGGCATTGTTAATATGGGATGTTGTAACTTCTGAATAATATTCAATATAAATATGGAAAGAAAAGAATAAATTTTGCATTGAATATTATTCAGAAGTGATGTCATATATTAACACTGCCCTAATGATGGTTTGATATAAAAACTGAAACGTTTAACGTTGGCTAATACTTCTAACTATAATAAAAATCATTCTTTTTTTTCTTTTATAAAATACTTAATTTTCTCCCATTGGACCCATAACAACACTTTTATATATGTATTATATATATATATATAATCTGTTCTATAATAATTACTGTATTTGTATATAAATTAAATACACTAAACGTAACAACTATTATAAGACAGAGATAAGGGTTATTTCCTAGTTGAGTAAAATATTACAGAGTGACCCAGAAAAAACAGAACCCAAATTATTTATTTATTTTCCCATTAAACTAACCCTAAATCCCAACTCCAACTCTTGTAGGACTTAAACTTTAAAAAAAAAATTAAATTAATAGTTTTATTACAAAATTTGTGGGTTCTGTTTCTCTGGGTCACCCTGTAATATTATGTTACTCAACTGGGAAATAACCGAGATAAGACTATATTATAAAAATGAGGCTTAATTGATAAATAAATTTAAAAAAACAAAAAAAAAAAAAAAAAACAAACAAAGAAACACATTGCAAATGTAACAATTTCACATTTGCTTAAATAGCCCAGTGTAAAATGTTGAAATTTTTATTTTTTTCTGTGCACCATTATTTGTTATTTCATTAAAACATTGTACGGTTTAAAGACTTTCCAAAATTATGCAAAGGGTCTGTTGTCAAGGTAACAGCAGTTAGATATTCTTATGTTAAAAGATGTAAGAGAGGGGGGGGTCGATTCTATGAATGTCGTGGAGGATGACATTCGGAAAATTTGGCATTTGGACTCATCTATTTTCAATGTTTATTTGGTTTTGAGTATTTTACATTTTCTAGAATTCCATGCATATCACAGGGCACACACGCAAGCATGTACACACACACACACACACATATATATATATATATATATATATATATATATATATATATATATATATATTTGGTTTCGGTTATCCATTTCGATGTTGTTGATGCTATAAGTTTCTTTTCTTTGGACAGTATGTAAATTGAAAATGAAAAGTGAATATATCTCCGTATTTTGTTTCGGTTATCCATTTATAACATCAATACCACCAAAATGGATAACCGAAACAAAATACAGATATATATATATATATATACACACACACATACACGCAAGCATGTATACACACACACACACATATATAGACAAATGCCTGCACATACACACACTTGCATATGCATATATACATACATATACATACACTATATATAGACATATGCGTATGCACATGTAAACTATATATATCTATACACACACTTGCATATGCATATATACATACATATACATACACTATATATAGACATATGCGTATGCACATGTAGACTATATATATCTATACACACACACACGCATACTCCCATATACATATATTGACAAAAAAATAAACTTGCAACAACCTGACGGATGTCGATCTTGTATATACATATACACACAATATACACACACACACACACACACAAATGCATACACCCATATACACTAACAGAAAATAAACTTGCATCAACCAGACGGATAATGCTGATATCATTATTTTGACTAGGATACTCTAATTGGATTCTAGGGGGTAATAGATATTCTGGTTAAAATGTTCAAAGTCTTCGGCTATCTTGTGATATAGTTACACTTACTTGCCATTTTGCAGGATTGTAGACATGTGAGAATACAGGCATTTTCTAATGCCCAAGGAGAATATACAGTAGTGTCTGAGTATTGTTGATACACCTCCTTAATTTGGAATTGAGTTTCATGTGGGATATTTTATTGTAATTCACCTATATTATTTGGAGGTTTCAAAACACATATTCAGGGCACTGATATTTCATTTTCATATATATATTATATACACTGAAAATTACTTATCAGATATACCAACAAAGAAGCATACATGGACTCCACAATGACATCCGTTACTCACTCCACTATAACAATCAATAACATCTTACAGAATAAAAATAATCAAAAACACACACATTCCGAAGCTGGAGTCTACACAATAGATTGCTTAAATTGTAACAAAAAATATGTGGGAGAGACTTCTAGATCCTTATATCTAAACGATTATCTGAACATAGATATCATATTAAAAAAGGTTTTCTAAACAACGCCCTAGCTAAACATATTTTAGACCATAATCATACCTTTGATTTTAAAGGTGCCAAAATATTAACTCACATACACAATAGAACACTACGTAGAATTATGGAATCTTACATTATTCTCACCCACCAAACTATCCCCCAACGACAAGGCTTTTTTAATATATCCCCTAATTTAGCGACACTTGTAGTCAGAAATCAAAATACTCTTCACATAACCATTTCCGTCATATACTTCCCAACAAATTCAAATTTCACATTATCCCAAAAACAAAAATAGAAAAATCCAAATTTAAATACAAAAATAAAAATTATTTTCTAAAAATCCGTTGCGGGCCTACCGTCAACGGGTTAATACTCATCCTGTTTTAAAAAGAGAATTTGTCTATCATCGAGTTTGGAATATGTCTTCTTTTTTCAAAAACTGTTACAATAAGAGATACATAACTGTTGCTGACCGAGAAAAGCATTGGCAGTTGCTTATATTTGAAACTTCCGCATAACTTTTTTGCAGCATCAATGTTTTCGTTTTAAATTCATATTTTCGTCTCTGCTATTGATAAGTCTGGAGTGTAAACAAGCTCTGAAGATGATTTTTATAAATCGAAATATTGTTCAATATTAGCTATGAATATGATATAAAATCTTTTCACTTTAACAGCATATTGTGTTGTTTTCATATCCTTTTATCTATACTCATATATATATATATATATATATATCTCGTCACTGTGGAGTCTATGTGTGCTTCTTTATTGGTATATCTGATAAGTAATTTTCAGTGTATATATATATATATATGTGTGTGTGTGTGTTGTATATATACATATATATGTTTATAAGATATATTTTTGGGATTTAGTGCGAAGCATAAGTAATGTGTGAAATAAATGAGAATCTCAATTTCTCATTTATTTCAGACTTTACTGATGCTTCACACACACACACACACACACACACACACACACACACACACACACACACACTGATATAATATATATGCTGAAAATTAGACTCACCAGACATATATATATAAGATGATAAAGAAAAGGTTTAAATATCAGTCATGTTAATGTTTATAAATTTATTTCAACTGAAATATTCGCGTCTCTGAGAATCTCCAACATCCTCAGACTGTCTAAACTGGAAATTATCAAAGACAAGAACATTTCAGTTGACATAAATTTATAACCATTAACATGACCAATATTTAAACCTTTTCTTTAGCAATCCTATAAATATTGGTCTGTATATAATTATCAAATTATTATTACTTTGAGGACTCCATGCGGATTATCAATTTTTAATATAGGTATATTAAAAAGGTCCCGAATAGAATCATTCCCACCACAAACTTATCTAGTCATATATATATATATATATATATATATATATATATATATATATATTAGTACAAATGTTTTTGGCAAGTGATTGCTTGAAATCCCTAAGAAAATTTTATTTTGAGTGCTTGATGCTTTTTTTAAGTAGAGCTAATCTAAAATATTATAATGTTCATAATGTTAAATATTTCTCATGACTGAGTTTCATGCACACTGGTCGGCATGAAAGAGAGAGAGAGAGAGAGAGAGAGAGAGAGAGAGTGGGGGGGGGAGAGACAGCAAGAGGGAGAAAAGTATGAGAATATGTGCATGTGCATCTGTGCACACTCATATGCAGACAGATATCCAGATATGTATAAATCTATCTATATATGCATCCATCTCTCTATCATTCTGTATAGTTTTTCTTATGTATATATATATATATTTCTAAACTTCAACAGTATAAAAAAACCTTCCGGCTTTATAGTTTGTAATTACACAATACAAACTTGAGAACCCGAGAAAAAATATATAAAAAAGAAAAAAAAAAAAGACCCATCATCTGCACCTCCTGAAAAAAATCAGATGGTTTTATAAAAATGGCCAAAAGAAAAAAATACTGTAAGAGTTGCCTAAGTTAAATATACTAAAGTGCTCAATACAATAAGTAAAGCTAATAAATAATAAGATGATCTGTTAGGAGAAACCTAGGTAAATATTCTCTGACTCATTATATATATATATATATATATATATATATATATATATATATATATATATATGTATGTATGTATGTATGTATGTATGTATGTGTGTGTGTGTCTGTCTATCTGATGGTTTCTCTAGTTCCACAAGTTATACCTCAATCTTCAAGATATATGAAAAAAAAAAGATTTGAGTTGCTTCTTGGCCATCTTACATTAAAAAACCTGAGATAATACAAATTAAATTAAATAATGAATATAAATATAAGAGAAGATAAAAATTTTCGATTCATACTTTTGACCTGGAGTTCAGACATATTGAATACTGGCTCACCTGAAGATTGAAATCGTCAAACTGTCAGGAGTTTTTATCTTGTTTTATGTTTGGTATAATATTTTGATATTGCTCTACATTTTTGTGTATTGAGCACTCTAAAGATTATAGTGATTAAAAACTTTTTGGTGTTAAATTTTAATCATAAATATAATTGTCTATAGGTGTGTACATATATATATATATATATATATATATATATATATATATATATATATGATTAAACTTTAATCATACTTATACTGTAAAGATTGTATTGTATTGATTAAAAATGCTTTTAGTATTAAATTCTGATCATAAGTATTATTGTGGACTTATTATATATATATATATATATATATATATATATATAATTTATGTGTATAAACTTTGTTCTTGTGAACATTGTTTTTTTGGGGGGTATTATTTTTGGTATTATTTTTTTATATATATATATATATATATATATAATTAAATTTGAATCATAATTTTTTTTTCAATTTTAATGATTTTCTCTTATATCTTTGTTATTACTGCAGAAAAATCTTCCATAAACTAATCCCTAAAATTTTGTTGTCATATGTCATGTCTAACAATCAGATAAGAACTAAATTGTTGAAATATGACCTCGCACTATTTTAAAAACATTGTCTTAAATAGAGAAAGAAAAAAAATAATACTGTGGATAGATCTTCTCAGGTTTTCTTTTTCTCCTTTTTTTTCTCACCCCCCCCTTCTTTCTTTTAGAAAATTCATACATTTGTACAAGTTTTATTCAATGAGAGTTGAAATAAAATGGCCGAACTTGTTGAAATCCTGTAAAGAGCTGATAAACTGACATTGCCAGTCAGTAAGTGAGGTTTTTTTTTGTTTGATTAATTTTGATATTTTGGACTGTTGTCCTCATCTTTATTGTGTATAAACACAACATTCAGGCCATTGTTAACCTCGGGCTTTGTTTATGTGTTATTTTTTAAATTATTTTAACATAAGTCATCTTCAGACAATTATCCATGAATTTAAAAAAGGTTTTGGAGCTGAAATCATTACCAAGGGGACTGTCAATTATTTATATGTTTTTTTCCATGATTCAGAATTACTTTTGATTTTAATTTCTACACTACCGTACATGGTTTTTATCAATTGCTTGGAGCCCCTTGAATTTTAAAACAATTTCAACTCCGAAACTGCATTTCATGGGTAATCATCTGAAGATGACTTATTTAAGGTAATTAAAATATTTTTTTAAAAAACCCGCCTAAAACAGAGCCCAAAATTACAGTGGCCTGAATGTTGTGTCTATACACAATAAAGATGAGGACAACAGTCTGAAATATCAAAATTATTCATATCAAGCTTCATCTCATAAATACAGACAAGTTTATTTAAAATTCTTTTTTTTTATAAAGAAGTTCAGTGAGCGGAATCTTTTGCCATCTTTGAGCAGTTGTAGTCGTAAAAAGATTTAACTGCAGCAGCAGTAGAAGGCAAAATGGTTGTCGCTGTCAAAGTCACTGATGCTAGTTGGGTAAGTTGTAGTAGTAGTCTTAGTAGTGATGGTGGTTGATGGTAAAATCACCACACGAACAGAGAGCATTCAATGTCCATGTGGGTTCAAGAGGGTCACGTGTAGATGTGACCTTTCTTCATTGTAATAGGAATTGATCCTATTGTAATGTCCAAGGGAACATTCAGATCAAATGGCGGCTCATCCAGTTTTACATTCAGCTGAAAAAAAAGAAAGAAAACAAAAATGAAGAAATTTTGATTGTTTTTCTGAGTTTAAATAGAACACCAATGAAAACAATATGGAAAAGAATAATAAGAGGAAGAAAAACGTCTTTATCTCTTAATAATGGAATTCGCTGTCCATCTGTGTGTAACGAAAACTACATCACTGCTTACATCACAAAACCAATATCACCATACTCTTGCTCTTTTTTCAGTAAGTTAAGTAAAATGTGGTAATTTATGAGGAAGTGCGTCCCAGTCTCCTACCTCAAAAATTGCTACCCGGTGACTATTAAAATAACGACCCAGCTACGGTGTTACTTGAAAAAAAAAACAACAACTTAGGGCGTTAAATGCATTTTAGGGAGGGGGCTTCTCTTTTCTGTCGTAATTCTTGTTTATCATAATTTGTCGTAATTCTTGTTTATTTATCGTAATTTGTTTATTTATTTTTTTTTTAATTACGACAAATTACAATAAATAAACAAGATAAATATGATAAAATTACGATAAATAAACAAAAATTACGACAAATTTCTATAAATAAATAAGAATTACAACAGAAAAGAGAAGCCCCCCCCCCGAAATACATTTAACGCCCTAAGTTGGTTGTTTTCTTTCAAGTAACACCGTAGCAGGGGTCGTTATTTTATTAGTCACTGGGTAGCAATTTTTGAGGCAGGAGACCGGGACGCACTTTCTCATAAATTACCTAAAATGTTCACAAATAAATATGTTTTGTTGGTATCCTTCTTGGTGTAGTGTCCACTTTTTTTTTTCTGCAACTGCGAGAGTGGCTGAACAGACCAATTTTTGAATGGCAATCTCTGGTGCAGTGACTGCAAACAAATGGTGATGCTTGCTGGAGATGCTGTTGTCTCTCCTTCCTTATGGCTCTCTTTTCTGCGGTGGCTTCTTTCTTCTCTTTTTCACTCCTTTTGTTTCCTGTTTGAGGCGCCAGGTCACACGGTCTTCTGCACAAGCCTCCCATGTGTTTGTGTTGGTGTTGCATGTCTTCATGTCCTCTTGCAGACATCTTTAAAGTGCAGGCGTGGTCTCCCTACCAGTCAGGTGCTCTCTACTAATTCAATATACAGTAGGTCTTTGTACGATTTTGTGTAAAATCTATGTGTAAAATATTCAAAATAGTTATCTAATTAATAATTAATAGATGCACGCAACATTTTATTTGATGGAAACAGAACTAAATTTCCATTTCAAATTGTTTTATTCTTTACTCCTTGAATAAATTTGATGATTTTGCTTATGATACAAACCCAGATTTTTAACCGCCCACCCCCTCAGGTAATATCTTTCAAAAATTAATTTTTACACAGCCTGGAGGGCGGTTACTTTTGCTAGTTTAATAAATGAAACAATACAAATTTTACATGAACAAAAAAGAAAAAAAAATTTTTTTAAATGGAGAGTGATCTTACCTAAGAAAGAAAACTCTTACATCAAATTCTTTTACAATATTTTATAAATTAATGAAAGGACAATTTCATTTATAATAAGAAAAACAAAATGCACACATATATATATATACACATGTGTATACTAGGTATACCCAATTTTTCGTCTGCTTTTCATGTTAAAAACAAATTAAAAATAATTAAATCGATTATTCAAATTTATTTATTCATAGAAAGTTTTGAAAAAAAAAAAAACTGATTCGTTATAAAATTAATTTATTAATAAATCAACACTGAAAATTTCATTAAAATCGGATAATTCTCTGATTTTTGGTAAAATTTTTTTAAAGTAGGAGGGGATAAAAAAACACAAATTTTAAGTCATCTTTAGACAGCGTTTACGGCCATATTGGAGCAAAATTTATTCTATTGTTTTTTTTTGTTTTTTTTACTGATGCTCATTATGTTACTACTTTTCAACTTAGACAAAAATTTGACCTTAAATAATATTCAGAAAGTGTAAAAATCTTACCACAAGAAAATATTTGATGTCAATTACATTACAGCCATCAAGATTTGAAGGTGACAGGGGTGGGACCATCATCCTTTCCCCACTCCACACATCAGTTTCTCCTGGGGTAATACTCGGATGATTGACACATGCCAATGTCTGAACTTCTGTACCCTGAGCTTGCTTTCCATGATAAAGCACATGCTACAATAATAAAACAATAAAAATGTTAAAACAAAAAGAAAATGGAATTTGCAGATTAAAAGTAAAGTATTTATTTACCACGTACCCCATGTGTACGGGTTAGGCACAAGGCCCTATTAATGTGAGACCACCCACAAACCAAAGCTCATGGGTGGCGGGTGCAAAAAATACATTGATCCCGTCGACATTTGCCCTCAAGGGGGGGTGTCTCAGGCACTGGGCAATAAACCCAGCCCTGCTCCTTTAACTCAAGGGGGCAGGTATTGCCTCAGAGGATAGATCTCTGGGATCAACGCTATTAATATTACCTATCTGTTCCAAAGGCGAAGCACTCTGGATGGAATAGTCTATTGTCGGTATCAGCTGGACACATCAGCTCCTCACTTTAATGCACAGATCTAAGCTGTGCTACTCATGCTTTGAGTTGGTGAGGGCCAGTATTGAACCCATAACCTTGTGGTTCTGAGCCAGATGCTCAACCAATCGAGCTAAACCGCCCCTTCGATTTAAAAGTAAAATGTTCAAATACTGCAGATCCTTTTGTTTGTTTTTTTTGTTTAATGGCATATCAACCTTTGAGGGTTATTTAATGCTGATGGAAGAAGTGAGGGAATCATAAGTGGACCTGGGAGTAATGGCAATGAAGGGGTACTCCTCACACCCCAGATCTCCAGAATTGGAGCCTCATCATCAGATACAGTTTAGTGTCATATCCAGGACACCTCTTTATTTAGATGAGAGTCTTACATATCTGCAAGGGATACAGTCAGTTTATTCTAAAGCCGTCAGAGTGGAGTTGTTCAGAAAGTGATGTCAATATACACTTGTGATTCACACACTTCTATAAGCATTAAATAACCCACAAAGGTTGATAGTCCACTATGGCATATTATAGACAGATTATCAATCACATAGAAATCTGATCTGTACTAGTTCACATACCTAGGTAGTAACATCTTATCTACAGAAAGTGATGTCAATCTAGACATAGGAAAGGCATGGACTACTATAGACAGATTATCGATCATATGGAAATCTGATCTCTCTGAATAGATAAAGCAACAATTATTCCAAGCTGTAGCCGTATTAGTGCTGCTGTATGGCTGTACTACTTGGACTATAACGAAAGTTCAGATAAAAAGCTAATTGGAACTATACCATGATTCTACGTGTTGTCCTTAACATGTCCTGGAAGCAGCACCCCCACAAAAATAGAGTTTATGTGTTACAAACAAGATGGAGACATCTCCAACTAGACGGTAAGTACAAGAAATTAGTGAGACAGTTCATATATCTAGGTATTAATATCTCATTTTAAGAGAGCAATGTAAATATACGCATAGGAAAGGCATGGGCTACTATAGACAGATTATCGATCATATGGAAATCTGACCTCTGATAAGATAAAGCAAAATTTCTCCCAAGCTGTAGCTGTGTCAGTACTACTGTATAGCAGCACCACATGGACTGTAACAAAATGATTGGATGGTTGGTTGAATTTTACATCATGTTAATCAAGGAATTTAAAGTGGAAAATGTAAAAAACTTGAGTTTTCACTTTTGTGTCAGGTCAAACATATAAGGTGTAGGCCATGTGTTTTATTTCTGGAATTTTTCAGAAGAGACAAAATTGTTAACTTGAAAAAAGAATGCAACGTAGACAAATTGATAAGATGGTTATTAATATCAGTGATTAAATAGTTAACCAACCTTGTATTCCGGCTGTTGATTGGCTGGGGTTTAAAACCACATGACTCGCTTAGTCTATAAGTTTAAGTGGTGGATTACAGCACGCCTTATATCACAAAATAATGAAAAGCGCGTGATGTAATGGTTAAAGTCATGGGAAATTTTTAATTCAATATTAATTATATATATTAATATAAATATTAATATTAATTTAATATTAAATATTAATATTAATATATTAATTCAATATTGATATTGATATTAATATTAATATTGATATTAATATTAATATATTAATTAATATTAATATATTATATTATATATATATATATATATATACATTAATATATATATCTACTTACCATTTATAACTTTAAGCCCATTTCCTACAACTCTAACCATTACACCATCCGCCTCCACACATATATATCTACTTACCATATATAATTTGACACTTGAGCACAAAACTTCTTTTTCTGAGTGGTTTGAAATCTCAACTTTCAACTCGACCATCTCGCCTGGCGTATAGCCAGGTTTGTCGACTCCAAGAAACGCTGTCACGGGTCCAGACCGACAACAAAAAATATTTGGCTGTTTGATGATCTGATTTTTTACACCTTGCTGAAAAAAAGGAGAAGAAAAAAATTAATTAGTATAAAATATGAAAAATATTTTTATTACTCATGGGAGTAATACGTAGAGGAGTAATTCACAGAGGAGTAATACCTTCAATGTTAATTCGTTCAAAAATCTTTTTTCTCAAAAAAGATAATGAAAAAGAAAAAAAAAAAGAAAAATATATCACAATTTTTCATTTTAAGTGACCTCCCCCCTTTTTGGCATAAATGTCTGATACCTAAACTTTGACCCCCCCCTCAGGTGGTAGTAGTAGTGGAGAGATGAGCATGGTGTTTACCAGGTACCCCATGTGTACAGGTTAGGCACAAGGCTCTATTAATGTGGGACCACCCACAAGCCGTGACTCATGGGTGGCAGGTGCAAAAAATGCGTTGATCCCTTCAGCATTCCCCCTCAAGTGGGTGCTTCAGGCACTGGGCAATAAACCCAGCCCTGCCCCTTTAAATCAAGGGGACAGGTGTTGCCTAAGGGGGATGGTCCCCTGGGATCAATGCTATTAGCTTGTAAGAAGATCCAGGGCGAAGCCACTGGACTCCCACCCGAGGGGAGTGTGACATAAATCAGAACACTCAGCTTATCTATCTATACATATATAAAGGGCAGTTGTGTGTATGTAGGTATGTATGTCTGGCTGCAAGTATGAAAATAAAACAGTTAACAACAAAGTAAATAAATATATATATATACATATATATATATACACACACACATTCACTGTTACTGAGTCTATCTTTTTGTGCCAAAAATTATAAAGATTTCATTTATATTCGCAAAGATACTTGAAAATTAATATAGCATTAAAATTCTACTTAAAATTATCCATGAAGCTCAAAGTTAAATAAATCTATATGGAAGTGCAAAACACTCAATTTTTTCTTTTTATTCATTTTTTCAAGCCAGATTAACATAAGGTCTTTTTATGTGGGGATTTTTATGTGGCATCCAGCGAGGATTAAACTCCCTATTCTATCTATAAAGGGCAGTTGGTGTGTATGCACGTCTGGAAGAAACTACGAAAAGAAAACAATTAACGACAAAGTAAATATATATATATATATATATATATATATATATACACACACACACACACACATTCACTATCACCAGATCTTGCTTTTTGAGCAAAACCAATAAAGAATTAATTTATATTTGTGAAGATAATTAAACAATAAAATTTAAATAGTAACTGCATGGAATCGTTTTTTTTTATTTAATATTTTAAATGAGTAAAAAAGTCGTCAGATTGGCCTATTGTCGGTATCAGCCAGACAGTGAAGGAGTCTATCCCCTTTTCCCTAGCGCTAGAACAAGGAGATTGTTTTTGGTGTCTGAGATGGAGCGCCACCCACACCTACTATCAGCTCCTCAATTTACCGCACAGATCCCTGTGCTACTCATACGCTGAGTTGGTGAGGGCTGGTATCGAACCTGGAACCTTGTGGTTCTAGGCAGACGCTCTACTGACTGACCTAAACTGACCCATTTTAAATAGGAGACATTAATTTTTTATTTTCAGATTGTCTGAGCACCAGGCCGGATTTACGCAAAAGGTTTTTTTATGTAGGGATTTTAATGAAGCCTCCTGTAAGGATCCAACTCACGATTCAGTAAAAAAGGGTCTGCGAGACTAACTTTTTGTCTCCCTCACTTCTACCTAGGTGATGCCAGGTAGCCTTTTCTAGTTAATGTATAAAGGATTCGTTTGGTCTGGTTGGTTGAATTTTATGGCATGTCAACCCTTGTTGTGTTATTTAATGCCGAAGATGTTTTGTCTGATTTATTATTGATGGGTACGCAATTTCTTTTAAACTCCTTTTTTTTCTATTTAACCCATAGATGGAACACTAACAAACACTACCACTCAGTGGACCAAGGAGTAATGGTGATGAAGGGGTACTCTACATTCCCCTGAGCTCTCAAATTGGGACTTCACCATCAGATAGAGTTTAACGTCATACCCAGGACATTAAAATCCTCAGCCACCACCTTCTAGCACACATATGATAAAAAGGGTTGGGGCTTGCCATAAGGGCAATAGGGTTAGGACAATCATTATTTTTTTAAACAAGTTTTAATAAATACATGTCGGTATTATATATTTATTAATTTAAAAAAAAAAAAAATATTTTTTTTACTCTCGCCTTTTTTTCAGTAACAAGAAGTTAACTAAAATGTTTACAAATAACAAAATACCTAGGATTTTGTGTAAAATTTATGCGTAAAATATTCAAAATAATTATTTAATTAATAAATAATAGATGCACGCAACATTTTATTTAAGAGGGAAAGGACTAAGTTTCCATTTCAAATTGTTTTATTTTTTTTTACTCCTTTAATAAATTTGATGATTCTACTTACTTATGATACAGACCCTCTGAGACTGAATTTTTAACTCCCACCTCTTCAGACAAAATCTTTAAAAATCAATTTTTACACCACCTGGAGGGTGTTTTTAACATTTTTTTTTTAGCTAGTATACATAATTTTAATAACTTTTTATGAATAATACCTAATAATATCCATCTTTATTGTAATGTATGAAGAATTGTTGTTTTTTTTCATGGGTGTGTGAGTATACTTACACTTGCGTTGGGTAACATGTTGAGATCCATTGGTTTAATTACATGAAAATCTTTTTCAAGACGAAAGTCCGATTTTCCAAGTCTTTTAATAATAGCTTTAGCTGAATGACTGACATAACCTCGATTTCCTCGGAAAGAAGATGGCACATTTGGCAGTAGAAACTCAAATGGAAATGTATGAGTCCCCGCATCCAATGACTGTTCTTCATCCGACTGAGATATCCCATCAGGAATTGTAGAACCTAAAAAGAAAAGGAAATTTTAAAAAAATTTCCAGAAACACAAGGAATTTTCAGAACAAAAAAAAAAACAAAGAAAAAAAACAAAACAAAACAAGTAAAACCATAGTGTAATTAGTATATCTTATTATAATGGAGATTCAGTGTCTGTCTGTAACTGAAACTATGTCACTGCTTACATCACAATAACCTCAGGAATTGCATAAGTTTATCAATAAGTACTTATGTAGCATAATGGTCGGGCCTTACTTGGGAACACCATATTTGTGGCCTTGTGTCAAACAGAAATAAAGCTTAATAGATGTAGTATGATTTTCAGACCTACCAGGTGGTCTCTTTGAAGAATCAACCCGAAAAAGAAATAAAAACATAAACAAGATTTTTGGAGACATGAAGACGGATTTTTGAAGGATTTCAGACTTCTTGACTGTGAATTGTTTTTTGATCCAAACGGCCGTGAACTCACAGTGACCGTAGAAGGAATTGAATGATTAGAACGAATCGAACATTCTTTTCGTTCTAGGAAGAAATAGATTATACGAGCAAAAGACCCTTCTAGATTTGTTCTGTTGAGATAATATATAAGGCCAGACCCTGGCTAGGAGATCAGTTGGTCTGGGAGTTGGGCAGTAGAGTTGGTCTGACAGTTGGAGTTGGCTTGGGCTGAGATGGGGACGATCTGTTGTCGCTGAAACGAAAAGGCTGTCCTAATATTTGCCGACTAGAAAAAGTTTATCACCAGAAGTTTACTCAAAGTACTACTCTAAGGACCATATAAAGACATTACTTATTAATTAAGCTGACTCTCTCTCTCTCTCTCTCTCTCTCAAAGTTAAGAAGCCAAAATTGAATAAATCAAGTCATTAAAATGAAACGAAAAGGTTGTTGTCAACTTTACTCTACTACAAAAAATACCACGAATGTTATGAATGAAACAGATACCAGTGGAGATAAAGTCAATTGACCGTAACGAAGAGCACACGGCCTGTGTAAGTTGATACTCTCTTGACCTGACACTGACCAACGAAAGAACTACTAGAATCCTGTGAGTGTTGTAAACAATCAAAAGTTTACATGTGTGGAAAACGTCCCGAGACTAGCGACCAGTGTACAAGTTTAATAGTGCACGCAGTGAGTGCATTGTGCGACAACCCCATTGTGTAAAGACCCTAATACATAACACTTAATTTATAGTCAAAATCATTAATACATAGAATATTTCTTATTATTAGTTATGTTTCTATGAAGCTCCAAGTTAGATTTACCTCAAAACAGTCCATGTTACTAGTGTATTTAAAATCCTGCAATGTATCATATATATCACTAAGAAATAAAGGTTTACATAATAAATGGTGTGGTTATTTTATACTGGTTTTAACAAAACTTGATATATTTCATTACACTAAAACTTTAATACTTTCACCTGGAGGGTGCATATTCTTGCTAGTAGATATAATTCTGTGTCAAAAGTTTTGCAATATTTTGGTAACTTTCAGTTTAGTTCAGTTGGTAGAAAATCTGACTAGGAACCACAAGGTTCCTGGTTCCATACTGGCCCTTGCCAAATCAGCTTATGTGTAGTACAGGGATCTGTGTGTTAAGTGAGGAACTGATGTCTCTGCCTCACACACCAAAACAATCTCCCTAGTCTAGCTCTAGTGAAAAGAGGATAGACTTCTTGTTGTATAGCTCTTGACTACTGGCTAGTGGACTCAATAAACAACAGATACGTATATACAAAAATAGGAACCGTCTTTATTTTCTTCGGTGTGTGGTAGGTGAGGGGCATAGAGCTTTACAATGAAAATGCTGGGTGGCTGGTGAAGGCGGCGAGTGTTCACAATGAGTGCCCGAGGGTGTTTGCTGACGGGAGACGCAAGGTTGTCCTCTTGGCTGCTGGCTGGGGTCTCTCTGTCGGCTCGAATCCTCTGGCCTTTATATTGATAGATACGCCTATGCATCTTTATCTTTTGATCTGGTCTTTACATCCACTAATATGCCTACGCATTTTTATCTTTTGATTGATAACGGACATTTGTTATATATTTCTTTATCTTCTCCCTGCTTCTTTGACTGGAAAACCTCTCTTCCATTTTCCCCTTGTTTTTAAATATATATTTATATTTCTCTTCGTCTTTTTTCCGGAATCTTCCTTTTCCAGGCGACGATAATACAACATTCTTTGCTGTCTGGTTGATACAGACTTTAGGCACCAACAAATTTTACTTTCAGTGATAAGTTGGAGGCATGTGGTGTAATGGTTAGAGTCGTGGGAAATGGACTCGTCGACCTGAGTTCAAATCCTTGACGAAGCTGTTTGCATTTCACATAGCGCTAATACCCTTGGAAAAGGTATGTATCCACATACTCTCTTTCCAACTATGGGCAAATAGTAGGGCAGGTTGGGCTCTTTAACCATGGCTAGGTAACCAGTCTAGATGGAAAACTCTGAATTCAAACCTGTGAAACTCTGCTTAAGAAATTGACCTTGTGTCACATCCTACTCATGTGGAGTGGTTGGTATATATATATATATATATATATATATATATATATATATATATATCCCTTAGAAACTTCACATACATAAGTACATGCCATAAAGGACCTTTTTACATACACATCTTTCAAATCCTAGACAAAACTGTGTTTCCGTTCATGCTACATTGGCATTTCAGTCTCGGAAGACTATGATAAAGTTTTTATGTGCCCCTGAAGTTACAGCACCTCCTGTGACTGAAGTCCGATGTTTGAAAAACATTCTCGACACAGATTTTGCATTTGAAGGCTGTCCCTGAAGATGTTGATGTTCCGATGCTTTGTTGCCGCTGTTTTTCTTCTGGACCTCTTGGCTTGTTGTGTATGTCAGGGTGACTTCTGACATGAACAGTCCTCTATGGAGATTCTGCCACCACCGAGGGCGGTCCTGGGCCAAATTTTCCCAGCTGGAAGGGGCAATGCCAAAGCACCTGAGATCATTCTTGCAGACATCCTTGAATCGCAGCTGGGGGCGATTAATCTGTCTTTTACCAGACGTAAGCTCTTCATAGAGGATGTCTTTCGGGATTTGTCCATCATCCATCCGACGTACATGACCCAACCATCGAAGACGATGTTGTCTCAGTAGAGAGTATAAGCTAATGCACTTGGAAAAGGCATAAACCCATCTGTTATTTTATTAACATACAAGGTGTGTCAAGGTTTGTACTTTTTGACACTTTGTATTTGAAAAAAAACAAAAAAGAAATTTCCATTCATCCTTCATTCTATTTTAGTAAATACAGCTTTAAACTTGGACTTTTTCGACACACCTTGTATTCTGAAAAAAAAATTAATGAAAGGAACGTCATTTTTTTTTCAGAATACAATGTGTGTCAAAAAGTACAAAAAATCTTGATACTTGCTTGACACACCTTGTATGCGTCTGAAATTGTGAGAGTCATGTGATAAGAGGCATTACTTTTAGAACAACTCTTTATGAATATGGTGCACAGGCTCTTGTTCATCACAGGCAAAAATGCCTGGATAATGGTGGGGATATGCGGAGAAAATGATGTTTTATCCAATGTTATTATGTCCTTCCTGCATCTGTTTTAGTTTCCATGGAAATGAATAGGAAACCTTAGAGTTTAGGAGTGTCTGTTTTCATAATAATTCAGTAATAAATACTTCAATAAGATAAAGACAAGATATAGAAATAAAATAGTTGGTGGGTTGGATCTTTTGGCATGACAATTCTTGTTGGGTTATTTTATGCCGAGAATTTAAAAAGAAAATAGTTATTCTTGATGGTACTCAATTTTCTTTTAAAACACATTTTCTCTAAACTCATTATTTTCTATATAAGCCATAAAGGGGACCCTAACAGGTATATATCACCACTCAGAGTCAGAGTGGCCAGGGAGTAATGGTGATCAAGGGTCCTCCACATTCCCCAGAGCTCCAGAACAGGAGACTCACCATCAGATGCAGTTTAAAGTCCTACTCATGATATCTTATGTAATTATTTCTTAGGTTTTTTTTTTACACATGCTCCTATTGAATATGAATCATTTTTAATTTACCTGGGAGTAATGGTGAGAAGGGGAGTGAAGGTGTACTCCACATTCCCCAGAGAACCAGAACTGGGAACTCACCATCAGATAGAGTTTAATGTCATACCCAGGACACTAAGACCCTCAGCCACCACCTTTTAGCACACTTTTTGGTGGTTTGCCATAAGAGCAATAGGGTTGGGACAATCATTTAGGTGCTAGGGCTTAATGTGACCAGCCGAATTATCAGGGGAGGCCTCCCAACCGCCATCTAGCAAGTAAGGACCAAAGTGGAGTGTTGTATATCATGGACTATTCAGCCACCAGGGTACCATCCTTAAGCATCAGGGTCGCCACCCACATTCAACAGGTTGCCCCATTGGGAGGGGTCTTACCACTCTGCAGAGGTGCAGTCAGTGTATTCTAAAACCCCAGCCAACAGCGTTGTATAAAGAATCCTTGTTTTATGAGGAAGGAGTGTAATGTTATTATGAAGGTCCGGAGTTTTGGCGGACGGATATAGAAAAAGGGGAAGAAGAAATAAAAGAAAGTAGAGATTAAAAAAAGGTAGTAATGGACACAAAACAGGTTGTCGGGAATTTGACCGAGGCATGACCCCTGAATGGAGAATTGAAAGCCAACAGGAAGTTTCGGGTGTTGACCGGAACTGGAAGTCACGTGGTGACAAGGAACAACGAACAACAAGATCGTCCTCTTTTTGCTTTCCGGTGGCGTAGAGCATGGATGGGCCTCTGGTCCCTAGTGTGAGATTACAGTAATTTAACAGTGTCCTCTCTCTCTTTCTCTCTGCCTTTCCTCCTCTCTGAAACAACCCACAACACGAGCCCGAAAATAAAAGCTAAGCTCTTGTGACGATATATCTCACGCATTGTATCTTTTTTATTGACAAGACGACTGCCGCATAACGAATACCTTTTTAGTGCTGTGAATTTGGAAACACGTTGACAAGACCCACTATACAACAGGGAGTATACTTACACTTGCATTGTGATTCCTAGGCAGATGCTCTACTGACAGAGTTAAATTGTCCGTTCAGTAAAAAATATTTCAGTGAGATAAAAACTGAAATAAAAAAGAGATAGACAAAAAAAAAAAAAAAGAAAAGATTTTTTTCATTGTAGAATTCTTACCAGATTCATAGAGTTTCATGTTAAAATAATAATATGTTTCAGTGGCATCTTCAGTACCAAAATTGGATCCACAGTCAGACGCACTGCTGTCGCTTTCTTTAAAATAAGCTCTTCCCCAAAACTGGATCCAAACTCCTGAAATGATAAAAGAAAAAAAGGTTTGAGCTAAAATGTTTCACTTCAGTTTCTATGGTGGAAAGAGTCAAGAGACAAGTGATCTTTTTCTTTTCTGTCCTAATCTTGAACTCAAGGCTGAAAAACAATTGAAAATGGAAAAATGGGATAATCTTATAATAACATTTTATTAGTAATAGCAATTTAGAAATGAGGTTTCCTCAACAGACCCCCAATGGGGTAACCTGTTGGCAGTATATGGCGACCATGATGCTTAAGGATAGAACCCTGGTGGTTGAGTAGTCTATGAAAATTATATTGAAGGAAATAAAGTTGATAGAATGTTTCAAGTCTTATTACCTAATAGATCAACCTTACAGCTATCAACACCCACCACCACAAAACAACAACAATCCCATTTAATATAAATCATAATAAAGTTGATCAGTATCATGGCCAACCTCATGAGGATTATCTGGTGAATAACCTCACCACCAAACTTGTAATTGTTTCAAGTCTAAAAAAAGAAAAGTATACAATTATAAAAGATGAAAGTACTGTAAAACCTTTACCTATAATAAACTATTTAAGTTAGTTGGTTGGATTTTAGGATACATCAACAAGGGTTGTGGAGTTTGAGTTGGAAGCAATTAAGTACAACCCCTCCTCACCATGGCAGGGTGGTGACAACATGGTAGTGTCAAAGCTATGTTGTCTACAGGGTGGCCATAAAGTCCCGCTACAGGTTGAAAATGTATCAACAAAGATAGCGGTCATGTTGAAGTGTAATAATAATAAAAAATACATTAATATTAAACCTTTAAGAGTTGAACTTTTATATGTTTTTTATGAAATATTTTATCATTTGTACAATGTGAGTTATTAAATGTTCAATTTTAAAACTGTTTCAAGACTTTGTGGACATCCTGTAGAATTCAAGTTCCTGATAGGCCTCCTATGTTGGATTGGTCTGTCACCCAGTGGTATTATAGCCACAACCCATTATTGTCAGGAATCAACGGCTTTTGGAATATTTGTCACTGCACCTGTAGATAATTTGTATCAAACAAGGGCATCTCCTTCCACTGACCAGGATATGCATGCAGGGTTTGGGGACTGATTGTGAATTTCCTATTCCCTTGTTACTTTTTTCACAAATCTTGTTCAATCGAGATACAGTGAATTATTTGCATGGAGCCAACTCAACCGATCTAGGATGAATGCCATCACAACAATTAAGGAGTAACTGGAGTCAAAATTGGAGTTAATAAAACTATACGACTCCAGTTGAAGTTTAGTCAGTAAATTTATACAGTTCAAATAGCATATATTTGCCAGTAGATTATGAAAAAATGTTTATATTTTTCATATCAGATTTTGCTATAGAAATTCATATCAGTCACTTCTTACTGAGCAGTTTTTATTTTTGCCAGAAAATATAACACATGGGATGGGGGCTGCCAAAAACTGGAAATAACTCTAGTGTAAAGATTAAGACTCTCACAGCCACTGGTGTGTTGACCCTTACTACCCCCCCCCAAAAAAAAATAACAAACCCAGTAGATTTTGGAGTCTCTCAAGTAAAATAAAAAAAAAATTGGCAGGGTAGCCTATTGGTGGAATCAGCTGGACAATGAGGGAGTCTATCTCCTTTTTGCTAGTATTAGACCAGTTTTTTTTTTTTACTGAGTGGGACGCCACACCTATCTTCAGCTCCACACTTTACTGCACAGATCAGATTACCCAATCTGAGCTACTCACGTGCTGAGTTGACTGGGACTAGTATCGAACCTGGAACCTTGCAATTGCTAAGCATGTGCTCTAACAACTGAGCTAAACCTGTCTCTGAAGTAAATTACTAAAAATTTGATTCATATTGAAATCTAGAAAAACAAATGAAAGAAATAAGTGCTAAAGTTGACGAGAATCACCTGATTAATATTTAATTCATACAAAATGAAAAGACGATTGATTCATCAATATTTTCACAGTTTAAATATTGTTGGCCATGTTGAATTCCATAGAGACTAAGCACGAATGAAGGCTCTAAGATCAAGTAATTATATTTGAACATTGGCTTGATTTTAAAAAGGTTTCAAATTAGATTAGTTTCTAATCTAATATAAAATGAAGAAATTAAAGAAAAATCTAATATCTTATAATGGAGATTCAGTGTCAGTGTGTCTGTAACCAAAACAATGTCACTGCTTACATTACAATACCCTCAGGAATTTTGTAAGTTTATCAATGAATATTTAATTTTGATCAAAATCATTAATACATAAAATAAATCTAATTTATTAATGATTTTTCTATGAAAATCTGAGTTAGATTTGCCTCAAAACAGCCCATGTTATTAGGGTGTTTAAAATCTCGCAATATGTCTTATATATCACTTGGAAATAAAGGTTTACATAATATATGGTGTGGTTAATTTGCATACTGGTTTTAACAAAACCGGGTTTGATAATCAATTACTTGGTGTTATTGATCTGTAATATGTTTGCTTTTATTCTCCAACATCTGAAAATTAATCCTAAAAATGTTTTTTTTTTTTTTTTTTTTAACGGCATATCAACCTCAGTGGGTCATTTAATGCCAATAAAATTTTGAAATAAATCAATTCTTAATGGATAGTACAATTTTTTTTATCAATACATTTTTCTATTTAACCCATAGATGGGACCCTAACAGGTACTACCACTCCGGGTCAGAGTGGAATAAATGTTTTTATATAGAAACCAATTAAAATGTAATCAAAATAAGAGTAATTTTTAGATGTATTCTTATTCAATTTTGTGAGTCTTTCTAATTTGATATATTTTAAAACATTAAAACTTAAATACTTACGACCAAAGGGACACATATTCTTGCTAATTCAATTAATTTATTTGGAAATTTCATTTGATTACAAGGGGTGCAGTAAGTAAAATGCTAAAAATGAGCCCTCTTAATCCACTTTCCTTTTTCAATATAGTCACTTAATCTTTCCAGTGCAGAGTTTTATGCATTGCAATTCCAATTTCTGAGTTCTTGTTTTTATGAAGAATTCTTTGGTCATCTTTCACATTACTTCAATCTGATTGTATCCACTTCTAGAATACCCACCTTCCTTTCTTGATACATATAGCCTATCTCTATCATCTCCAGAGTGTAAAACCTTGTGTATTGTCATTAATTTCGTAATCAATCTGTCAGAAAGGCCCAGAGTATCTTATTGTAATGGGCATAGCTGATCCCCCGACGTAAGCGGCAAAGAATCGCCTGTGCCCTGCATGAAAGCCTTGAATGAAAAAGGCCTTGAAAAAAAAAAAAAAAAAAAAAAAAATTGAATACCCTACAAAAATGAATGAAACAATGCCTTTGGCATAAAATAACTCAACAAGGGTTGAGATGCCATAAAATCCAACAGACAAGACAAGACTACACCCCATTAATCTACCTAAATTGAATACCCTACAAGAATGAATGAAACAATGTCTTTGTCAGGAAATAACCCAACAAGGGTTTAGATGCCGTAAAATCCAAATAACCAACCAACCAGATAAGACATGACTAACCCACCCTATAAATACCCCTGTCAATGGTGATCATGCTCTTTTCCAGAAAACTGACAGGTCAAACAGATGTGCATTGCGGGAGGCAAGTCATTTTGTTCACTACATTAGTATATGATGATGATGATGATGATGATGCTGATGACAGCTGAATTATAGTATTGGAAATTCCGTGATGAGATCCTTGTTCTTATTCCACAAATTGTTTGAACTAGTAATCTCATTGTTGCTGGGTTTTATCATCTATTTCGGATGCTGTATCCATTAGGTTTCCTTGCAGTAGGTTTTCTCTCCATTGTTCCAATAATTCTTATTTTATCATTATTCAATGGTATATAGATGAGGATGATGATGAAGAGGATGAAGATGAGGAGAGGTTCTTCCTTCTTCTTTCCGCAAGAGATTCCTGCAGTCAGTGTTTTAAACAATGATAATGGCAGATTCTATCTTTAATTATAGCATGTCCTGTTCTTTCTTTAATCGTATTCACTATCCTGTAGCTGACATTTAGTCCGAGGCAGAATTAGATTTTATTTCTCTAGCACTTACTAAGAATGAAAGGCTTGAAGAATGAATCCGTCAAAATATGGTGCTTAACCCTTTAGCTACCACTTCCATCCACAATCAGAGTGGACCTGGGAGTAATGACAATGAAGGAGTACTCTACACTCCTTAGATCCCACCATCAAATGCCATTTAATGTCATACCCAAGACACTGCTTCCCTTTTTGGGGGGCATCCCATCATAGTGTACTGGTGAGCAAGTTAGACTCACAGATCCTCACTGGAGACCCCATACACGTGACCTTGTGTCACATCCTCCCTGTGGTGAATGGGTTGGGTAAATATCTACTAAACTGCATCCAGTTCTGAGGCTAGTGTTCTGGAGCTCTGCAGAGTGAGGGTAAATGCTCTCTACCCAAAGGACCCCCTTTTTTTGGGTAGGGCGGGGGAATCTTACCCCACTTCAGGGAATACAAATACAGTCAACATATTCTAAGCCAGCAAAAAGGGTCGTAGTGGATATGGAGTAATGGCAATGAACTGGTACCCCACACTCCACAGAACTAGAGCCACACTATCAGATGCAGTTTAGTGTCACATCCAGGACGGACAGAGGCTGCGTAGATTATAATTAAAGTTGCCAGAGTAGTCAATTGTCGGTATCAGACACACAGCAAAGGAAGCTATCTCCTTCTCGCCAGTGCTAGACCAGGAAGATTGTTTTTGTTGAGGTGGAGCAACAGACCCACCGTCAGCTCGCCACTTTACTGCACAGATCAGATTACCCATTCTGTGCTACTCATGTGCTGAGTTAGCTGGGACCAATATCAAGCCAGGAACCTTGCGATTCCTAGGTGGGTGCTCTACTGACTAAGCTAAACTGAAAATAGAGAAAGGTGGAGAGCGGGGAGAACATGGAGAGCGGGGAGAACATGACAAGCGGATACAAAAGCTGAGGAGAAGCCAACTAATGAGGATAGATAAGAGTCATCCTCATCTTTGGCTTGTGACATTTCCTTGGATGTCTGGTTGTGTTTTGTCTGTTTCTTGATTTCAGGCCACTATAGAAACATCGGAATTTTATGCATGTGCATCTGGTAAACATGCAATGTGATGTTAGAGCTAAAAAATGGCTGGCTGGCTGGCTGGCTGGCTGGCTGGATTTTACAGCATGTCAATCCTTGTTGGGTTATTTTATGCACAAAAATGTTTTGTTTTATTCATTCTTCATGGGTATTCAATTTTTTAAAAGCATTTTTTTCAAACACATCTTTTTCTATTTAACCCATAGATGGGTCTAATCTTTGGGTTAAATAGTTTAAAAACCAAAACTAACTTTCTAAACGAACTTCTCTAATAAAAAGTTGAGTGTTCTGTATTGAAAACCAACAGAAGTTTCCAGAATGTAATCCATTAAGGTTTTTTTTCGTTTTGGATGCAAAATGTAATAAAATTTTAAATGCCAAAAAAGTTTGGATGAAAAAAGAAACAAATTATCATCAATTAATTTGGTCTAAAATGGCTCCAATGAAATGTAGATATTTGGTTCAGTAGCATTTATGGGTCATCACAAAGTCTGTATGAATCATTCTAGCCTAAAAAAAGAAGGAATGGAAAAGGAAAGAGAAAATGAAGGAATGAAAAAGGAAAGAAAAAAGAAGAATGAAAGGAAGAAAAAAAAAGGAATGAAAAGAAAGAAAAAAGAGAAAAAAAAGAAAAAAAAAAAGAAAAAGAAAGAAAAAAAAGAAATGAAAAAGAAAGAAAAAAAAAGGAAATGAAAAGGAAAGCAAAAAGAAGCAATGAAAAAGGAAACAAAAAGAAGCAATGAAAAAGAAGCAAAAAAGAATGAAAAAGAAAGAAAAAAAGGAATGAAAAAAGGAAAGAGAAAAAGAATGAAAAAGGAAAGAGAAAAAAAAGAACAAATGAAAAAGGAAAGAGAAAAAAGAAAAATGAAATGAAAGAGAAAAGAAAAGAAAAGAAAAAAAGAAAGAGAAAAAAGAACAAATGAAAGGAAGAAAAAAATGTATGAAAAAAGAAAAAAAGTGAATGAAAAAAGTATCAGGGAAGAAAAATAGATAAGATGAAAAAAAAAAGGAAAAAATTGTGCTGAGAAAAGACAAATGGGGGAAAAGGAAAGAAAAAGGAAGAAACGGTAAAGAAAAAAACGAAAGAATAAAAGAAATCAAACAGGAATGAAAAAATAGATAATATATATGAAGGAAAGAAAGTAGGAAGGAAAACCGGGAAAGAAAGTGGGAAAAGGATTCAAAGGAAATTTAAAAAATAAAAAGAAAGAAAACCAACACTTAAACTAAATGTTTTTAAAGGCATGCATGTCAACACATCTTGGGTTATTTTATGCCTTGAATTTCGGGGATCACATTCGTTTTACATTCAAATTTACACTTGTGTAGTTGTTTCTTAAAGATTTTTTTTTTTTTGCACACGTTCCTATTGAATACAAATACTTTTCAACTCATCTATTGACCTATAGATGCGACTCTAACAGGTACTAACACTCCAAGCTAGAGTGGACCTGGGAGTAATGGAAAAAAATGGAGTACTTCATACTACCCAATTCTCCAAAATTTTAGCCTCACCATCAAATATAGTTTTGTGTCATACTCAGTACATCACTTTTTGTGGGTATAAATATACTGGTATCACACTGGTTTTCATTCACTCCTCTGGTGAAACAGAGAACAGGTCAATCAAAGGTTAAGTCCTGTCAATCATTTATCTGTATTTTTCATGGTTCAGAAATTACTGTTATTTTAAATTTCTACACTGCCATACATAATTTATAGGCAAATCTATCAATTATGTAACACATTTTCATACAACAAATTGATTTGAATGGACATTTAACTTCTTCATTTTCTCGTATATAATTTGTACATAGATACCATTATTCATTTTGTCATGATTCCAAGTTATTTCAATTTAACTTTGTAGATATTTTACTTAGGGGATAGTGGCCACTTTGCATGGTGTTAAACAAGGTCATCCCAAAAGTAAGGTCTCCAATGCGCTGGGGATGCAGGTTAGTTGGTTGTAGGATTTTGTGCATGTCAACCCTTGTTGGATAATTTTATGCTGAAGATGTTTTGTTTTATTCATTCTTCATGGGTATTCAACATTTTTTCTATTCATATATATAGATGGAACCCTAACAGGTACTACCACTCTGGATCAGGGTGGACAGGAGTAATGGTGATAGAGGGGTACTCCACACTCCCAGAGCTCAGAATTGGAACTTCGCCATCAGATAAAAGTTTAATTATACCCACAGTCATTGTCTTCTAGCACATATATGATAAAAAGGGTTAAGGCTTGACATAAATGTAATAAAGTTGAGACAATTACATAGGTACTAGGGCTTGGTGTGACCAGCTAATTGATTCGAGAGGGCTTTTCCAAGCATCAAACCTAGCCTAATTAAGGGCCAAAGTGGAGTGTTGCAGGTCATGGACTGCTCAGCCACCAGGATTCCATCCTAAGCATGTGGGGATGCTGGAAAACTGTTCATGGGCTATTGGCAACACTATTGGTTTGATGTGCACACACCAGTGCTTTCCCCTGAGCCACATTTCCACTCTCAGTCTTGGCTTGGCAGTTTATTCTGATAGCTGTAGTGTCAGTCAAAATCTCTAAGTGTAAGTTCATGCAGTTATTCATTTTTGAATGCAAAGGATTTAAACCTATTGAAATTCATTGCGAATTAAACAAAGTGTATGGTGAATTGTGCATGGATATCAAAAACATCTGCAATGAGTGTAGGGATTTGCTTTGGTTTGGTTTACGGTATATCAACCTCAGTGAAATTTTGAAATAAATTTGTTCTTAATGGATACTCAATTTTTTTTACAAACACATTTTTCTATATAACCCATAGATGGGACCCTAACAAGTACTACCACTCCGGGTCAGAGTGGACCAAGGAGCAATGGTAATAAAGGGATGCTCCACATTACCTAGACCTCCAAAAACTGGAATCTCACCATCAGATATTACTGGCTCTCACTATCTTTCTATCTTCATTTTTTCTCACTCCCTCTTTCTCACTCCCTCTCACTCTTTTTCACGTTCTCTTCTCTTCTCACTCTCTCTCGCTCTTTCTCTCTCTCTGTTCCCAGGACATGAAGACCCTCAACCACCATCTTCTGGCACATATATGATAAAAAGGGTTGGGGCATGCCATAAGGGCAATAGGGTGTAGGGAGTTTGCAACAATGACAAGGTTCAATGCTTTCTCAATGGCATGGCGGTAAGCTGGTATGACATAGGCATACAAACCTACCACAGTGCCTATAAAATTGAATTGACTGACATGTTCAAACATGTTAACATCACTGACAATAAATAAACATCTGTGATTTCTAAATATTTTGGAACCTTTACCTTTGAGATTACCCTTGTAGTCAGTAAGCTAGGAAAGCAGATTATTGTTTAAGTTTCATTCTCACTGGATGTCTTTTTTGTTAGTTATCTAAGGAGGCACTTGTAGTGTAATGGTTATCATCATATGAAATGAACAAAGCAACCCAAGTTCAAATCTTGGTCAAAGCTGTTTGCATTTCACATACTGGTGCTAATACCCTAGGGAAAGGTATGCATCCAACTATTTCCCTCCAGCTATGAGTAAATAGTTGAGAAGACTGGGCTCTTTAAACTTGGTTAGGTAACTAGTCTAGGGGAAGGAAAACTGAATTCAAACCTGTTTAAACTCTGCTTAAGAAACTGAATGTGTCACATCCTACTTGTGTGGAGGTTGGTAAAAATATATATACAAAAAAAGTAAATATGAACATGATTCCCTAACCTCTAGGCAGGAAATAACCCTAGATGATTTGATATGACGTGAAAGTCAATCAATCTGTCCATACTTCTTTACACTTCTCTTATAGATAATAACAACATGGTTACTTAAACTGCATCCAGTTCTGAGGCTAGTGTTCTGGAGCTCTGCAGAGTGAGGGTAAATGCTCTCTACCCAAAGGACCCCCTTTTTTTGGGTAGGGCGGGGGAATCTTACCCCACTTCAGGGAATACAAATACAGTCAACATATTCTAAGCCCAGCAAAAAGGGTCATAGTGGATATGGGAGTAATGGCAATGAACCAGTACCCCACACTCCACAGAACTAGAGCCACACTATCAGATGCAGTTTAGTGTCACATCCAGGACGGACAGAGGCTGCGTAGATTATAATTAAAGTTGCCAGAGTAGTCAATTGTCGGTATCAGACACACAGCAAAGGAAGCTATCTCCTTCTCGCCAGTGCTAGACCAGGAAGATTGTTTTTGTTGAGGTGGAGCAACAGACCCACCATCAGCTTGCCACTTTACTGCACAGATCAGATTACCCATTCTGTGCTACTCATGTGCTGAGTTGGCTGGGACCAGTATCAAGCCAGGAACCTTGCGATTCCTAGGTGGATGCTCTACCGACTAAGCTAAACTGAAAATAGAGAAAGGTGGAGAGAGGGGAGAACATGGAGAGCAGGGAGAACATGGAGAGCGGGGAGAACATGACAAGCGGATACAAAAGCTGAGGAGAAGCCAACTAATGAGGATAGATAAGAGTCATCCTCATCTTTGGCTTGTGACATTTCCTTGGATGTCTGGTTGTGTTTTGTCTGTTTCTTGATTTCAGGCCACTATAGAAACATCGGAATTTTATGCATGTGCATCTGGTAAACATGCAATGTGATGTTAATGCTAAAAAATGGCTGGCTGGATGGATGGATGGATTTTACAGCATGTCAATCCTTGTTGGGTTATTTTATGCACAAAAATGTTTTGTTTTATTCATTCTTCATGGATATTCAATTTTTTAAAAGCATTTTTTTCAAACACATCTTTTTCTATTTAACCCATAGATGGGTCTAATCTTTGGGTTAAATAGTTTAAAAACCAAAACTAACTTTCTAAACGAACTTCTCTAATAAAAAGTGGAGTGTTCTGTATTGAAAACCAACAGAAGTTTCCAGAATGTAATCCATTAAGGTTTTTTTTTCGTTTTGGATGCAAAATGTAATAAAATTTTAAATGCCAAAAAAGTTTGGATGAAAAAAGAAACAAATTATCATCAATTAATTTGGTCTAAAATGGCTCCAATGAAATGTAGATATTTGGTTTAGTAGCATTTATGGGTCATCAGAGTCTGTATGAATCATTCTAGCCTAAAAAAGAAGGAATGGAAAAGGAAAGAAAAAGGAACGAATGGAAAAGGAAAGAGAAAAGGAACGAATGGAAAGAAAGAGAAAAAAGGAACGAATGGAAAAGGAAAGAGAAAAGGAGAATGGAAAAGGAAAGAGAAAAATGAACGAATGGAAAAAGAAAGAGAAATGAACGTATGGAAAAAGAAAGAGAAAAAGGAACGAATGGAAAAAGGAAAGAGAAAAATGAACAAATGAAAAAGGAAAGAGAAAAATGAACGAATGAAAAAGGAAAGAGAAAAATGAACGAATGAAAAAGGAAAGAAAAAAGAATGAAAAGGAAAGAGAAAAAAGAACGAATGAAAAAGGAAAGAGAAAAAGAACGAATGAAAAAGGAAAGAAAAAAGAACGAATGAAAAGGAGAAAAAAGAACGAATGAAAAAGGAGAAAAAAGAACAAATGAAAAAAGAGAAAAAAAAAAAAACAAATGAAAAAGAAAAAAAAAAAAAAAAAATGAAAAAGAAAAGGAAATAGAAAAAAGAACAAATGAAAAATGAAAGGAAAAGGAATAAAAGGAAAGAGAAAAAAGAAAGAGAAAAAAGAACAAATGAAAAAGGAAATAGAAATAAAAAGAACAAATGAAAAAGGAAATAGAAAAAAAGAAACAAATGAAAAAGGAAATAGAAAAAAAGAACAAATGAAAATGAAAGAGAAAAGGAATAAAAAAAGAGAAAAAAGAAAGAGAAAAAAGAACAAATGAAAAAGGAAAGAAAAAAGAATGTATGAAAAAGGAATGAAAAAGAGTATGCAGGGAAGAAAAATAGATAAAACATATGAAGGAAAAAAAAGGAAGAAAATTGTGCTGAGAAAAGACAAACAGGGGGAAAAGGAAAGAAAAAGGGAAGGAAGAAACGGTAAAGAAAAACAAAAGAATAAAAGAAATCAAACAGGAATGAAAAAATAGATAATATATATGAAGGAAAGAAAGTAGGAAGGAAAATCGGGAAAGAAAGTGGGAAAGGATTCAAAGGAAATTTCAAAAATAAAAAGAAAGAAAACCAATACTTAGACTAAATGTTTTTAAAGGTATGTCAACACGTCTTGGGTTATTTTATGCCTTGAATTTAGGGGATCACATTCGTTGTACATTCAAATTTACACTTGTGTAGTTGTTTCTTAAAAGTTTTTTTTTTTTTTGCACACGTTCCTATTGAATACAAATACTTTTCAACTCATCTATTGACCTATAGATGCGACTCTAACAGGTACTAACACTCCAAGCTAGAGTGGACCTGGGAGTAATGGAAAAAAATGGAGTACTTCATACTATCCAATTCTCCAAAATTTTAGCCTCACCATCAAATATAGTTTTGTGTCATACTCAGTACATCACTTTTTGTGGGTATAAATATACTGGTATCACACTGGTTTTCATTCACTCCTCTGGTGAAACAGAGAACAGGTCAATCAAAGGTTAAGTCCTGTCAATCATTTATCTGTATTTTTCCATGGTTCAGAAATTACTGTTATTTTAAATTTCTACACTGCCATACATAATTTATAGGCAACCTATCAATTATGTAACACATTTTCATACAACAAATTGATTTGAATGGGACATTTAATTTCTTCCATTTTCTCGTAGATATAATTTGTACATAGATACCATTATTCATTTTGTCATGATTCCAAGTATTTCAATTTAACTTTGTAGATATTTTACTTTAGGGGATAGTGGCCACTTTGCATGGTGTTAAACAAGGGTCATCCCCAAAAGTAAGGTCTCCAATGCGCTGGGGATGCAGGTTGGTTGGTTGGTTGGTAGGATTTTGTGGCATGTCAACCCTTGTTGGATAATTTTATGCTGAAGATGTTTTGTTTTATTCATTCTTCATGGGTATTCAACATTTTTTTCTATTCATATATATAGATGGAACCCTAACAGGTACTACCACTCTGGATCAGGGTGGACAGGGAGTAATGGTGATAGAGGGGTACTCCACACTCCCCAGAGCTACAGAATTGGAACTTCGCCATCAGATAAAGTTTAATGTTATACCCACAGTCATTGTCTTCTAGCACATATATGATAAAAAGGGTTAAGGCTTGACATAAATGTAATAAAGTTGAGACAATTACATAGGTACTAGGGCTTGGTGTGACCAGCTAATTGATTCGAGAGGGCTTTTCCAAGCATTGACCTAGCCTAATTAAGGGCCAAAGTGGAGTGTTGCAGGTCATGGACTGCTCAGCCACCAGGATTCCATCCTAAGCATGATGGTAGGGATGCTGGGAAAACTGTTCATGGAGCTATTGGCAACACTATTGTGTTTGATGTGCACACACCAGTGCTTTCCCCTGTGTGAGCCACATTTCCACTCTCAGTCTTGGCTTGGCAGTTTATTCTGATAGCTGTAGTGTCAGTCAAAATCTCTAAGTGTAAAGTTCACGCAGTTATTCATTTTTTGAATGCAAAAGGAATTAAACCTATTGAAATTCATTGCGAATTAAACAAAGTGTATGGTGAATTGTGCATGGATATCAAAAACGTCTGCAATGAGTGTAGGGATTTGCTTTGGTTTGGTTTACGGTATATCAACCTCAGTGAAATTTTGAAATAAATTTGTTCTTAATGGATACTCAATTTTTTTTACAAACACATTTTTCTATATAACCCATAGATGGGACCCTAACAAGTACTACCACTCCGGGTCAGAGTGGACCAAGGAGTAATGGTAATAAAGGGATGCTCCACATTCCCTAGACCTCCAAAACTGGAATCTCACCATCAGATATTACTGGCTCTCACTATCTTTCTATCTTCATTTTTTCTCACTCCCTCTTTCTCCCTCTCTTTCACATTCTCTTCTCTTCTCACTCTCTTTCCCATTCTCTTCTGACTCTCTCACTCTCACTCTTTCACGTTCTCTTCTGACTCTCTTACTCTCACTATTTCACGTTCTCTTCTGACTCTCTCACTCTCACTATTTCACGTTCTCTTCTGACTCTCTCACTCTCACTCTTTCACGTTCTCTTCTGACTCTCTCACTCTCACTCTTTCACGTTCTCTTCTGACTCTCTCACTCTCACTCTTTCACGTTCTCTTCTGACTCTCACTCTCACTCGCTCTTTCTCTGTTCCCAGGACATGAAGACCCTCAACCACCTTCTTCTATCTAAATATTTTGGAACCTTTACCTTTGAGATTACCCTTGTAGTCAGTAAGCTAGGAAAGCAGATTATTGTTTAAGTTTCATTCTCACTGGATGTCTTTTTTGTTAGTTATCTAAGGAGGCACTTGTAGTGTAATGGTTATCATCATATGAAATGAACAAAGCAACCCAAGTTCAAATCTTGGTCAAAGCTGTTTGCATTTCACATACTGGTGCTAATACCCTAGGGAAAGGTATGCATCCAACTATTCTCCCTCCAGCTATGAGTAAATAGTTGAGAAGACTGGGCTCTTTAAACTTGGTTAGGTAACCAGTCTAGGGGAAGGAAAACTGAATTCAAACTTGTTTAAACTCTGCTTAAGAAACTGAATGTGTCACATCCTACTTGTGTGGAGGGGTTGGTAAATATATATACAAAAAAAGTAAATATGAACATGATTCCCTAACCTCTAGGCAGGAAATAACCCTAGATGATTTGATATGATGTGAAAGTCAATCAATCTGTCCATACTTATTTACACTTCTCTTATAGATAATAACAACTGTTTTTATATGGCAGGTATCATTGTAGCTTGCCCAGTTTCATTAGCTCGTCCCCCCCCCAGCACCAGTAGGGCAGTGTTGAAATATGTTTGGTATAGGATGTCATAAAATTCTCTGCTACAAGGAGCTACACCCTTGTTCTACCTAGGATTTCAAGGAATACAACTGGATTCTCTGCTACAAGGAGCTACACCCTTGTTCTACCTAGGATTTCAACTGGATTCTTTGCTACAAGGAGCTACAGTCTTGTTCAACCTAGGATTTTAAGGAATTCAACATACTTTCTACTAATGAGATTCCATCCTTTTCTACCTTTGGATTTACCAATAGGAGACCTAAATTCCTAAAATGGCAATAAGAATCATAACAGGCAGACTGGGCTCTCTAACCTTGGTATAGCAACCGGTGTAGAAAGAAAACTCTGAATTCAAACCAGTTAAATCCCGCTTAAAAATTGACCTTGTGTCGCATCGTGCCTGTGATGGAGGGGTTGGGTCAATACATACTTGTGGATAACAAAAGATTATCCAATAAAGAATTGACTATTATAACTACAACTACTACTGATAATCCAAGCTGAAAATAACCAGTGATTTACTTGAATATTTATAGTTAAGCTTAGTAGTACTTAAAACCAATAACAGTTACCAACCGCAAGATAAACAGTTCTTTGACATCATTATATACCAGACAGTGGATTAACGTCAGTTTATTGATAGTCAATAGCTGGTGGTTGCAATTGCCAACAAAATAATATATATATATATATATATATATATATATTAAAAACTTTAACTACACAACTCTTGCTATAAAATTTTTTACTATCGCTTGCTTTTCTCGTTATTCTGTGATAAAAATTTTTTTTCTCACCTTCCTTATACCAACAAATGCCCTAAAGATGATCTAATTAATAGATCAAAACACTGCAGCGTCGGCCAATAAACTTACCACTCAACTTATTTAAACCTGTGTTTTTTAAATTTTCTTCATATACTACATACCGTCGGATTCACTTCCATCTCTTCACACACACACACACACACACACACACACACACACACACACACACACACACACACATACATATATATATATCCTAACAAAAGCATATTGTGTAGATAAAAAATACCACGATTTCTGCTTTACTACATTTGTAAATATTGATTCACTAAGAGGAAAGAAATAAAGACTAGGTTAAAAGTGGTTGGTTGGTTGGTTGAATTTTGCGGTACGTCAACCTTTGTTGGGTTATTTTAAGCCAGAGACATTTTGTTTTATTTATTCTTCATGGGTACTTAACTTTTTAAAAACTCAATTCTTTTTTAAACTCATGTTTTGCCCTTTAACCCATAGATGGGACCCTAACAGGTACTATCACTCTGGGGCAGAGTGGACCTGGGAGTAATGGTGATGAAGGGGTACTCCACACTCCCCAGAGCTCCAGAATTGGAACTTCACCATCAGAGTTTAAAGTAATACCCAGGACTTCAGTCACCACCTTCTGGTACATATATGATAAAAAGGGGTTGGGGCTTGCCATAAGGGCAATAGGGTTGGTACAATCATATAGGTGCTAGAGCATGACATGATCAGCCGATTGATCAGAAGAGGGCCTCTCTGACCGTCCGTCTAGCCTAAGTTAGGGCCAGAGTGGAGTGTTGCAGGTCATGGACTGCTCAGCCACCAGGATTCCATCCTTAAAAGAGTGGTAAGGGTAACCTGAAGCTAAACATTTTAAGACCTTATTTTTCCGATGCAGGCATCATTGGGGAAGAAGAAAAGTTTTTGTAAATTGCGATTTGATTTCTTAGTTGAAGGCAATTGTAGTGTATTTGTTATCATTGTAGAAATTGAATAAATTGAACCAAGTTCAAATCCTGGATTAGCCTGTTTGCATTCACTTATGTGCTAATACCCTTGGGAAAGGTATGAATCTGATTATTCTCCCTCCAGTAATTTGTAAATAATAGGGCAGACTGGGCTCTTTAATCTTGGTATGGTAACCGGTCTAGGAGAAGGAAAACTGAATTCAAACCTGTTAAATGCCACTTTAAAAATGACATTGTGTTGGATCCTGCTTGTTGGTAAATTTTATTATAATGGAGATTTGGTGTCAGTCTATCTGTAACCAAAACTATGTCACTGCTTACATCACAATACCTTCAGGAATTGAATAAGTTTATCAAAGAGTATTTAATTTATAGTCAAAATCATTAATACATAGAATAAATCTTATTCATTAACAATGTCTATGAAAATCTGAGTTAGATTTGCTTGAAAAACAGCCCATGTTATAATTGTGTTTAAAATCCTGTAATATGTTTTATATATCACTAAGAAATAAAGGTTTACATAATATATGGTGTGGTTAATTTGCATATTGGTTTTAACAAAACCAGGTTTAATAGATAATTACTTGGTGTTATTATATTATCTCTAATATTATTGTTTTATTCTCCAATGTATTAAAATCAATTGTATGAATGATTTTATATAGAAATCATTTAAAATTGGATTAAAATAAGAGTAATCTTTTTATATGTGTTCTTATTTGATTTTGTTAGTCTTTCTAATTTAATATATTTTATAATATTAAAACTTAAATACTTATGCCTGGAGGGCGCATATTCTATTTTCTCATTCCCCTATGATACCTGCATTGGAAAAATGAGGTCTATAAAAAGGTTTGGCCTCAGGTTAGCATTACCATGCTTTTAACCTGGACTAATGAGGTTATCAGAATAAAACATGTGAATGCAAGTTTTAAGGGAAATTAGTCACAACATTTATTAGTTTGTTTATTTTTTATTTTTCAATTTAAAAAAAAAAATTCTTATCAATGATTATTCATTCATACATTCACCGAGTTTTTGCACAAAAAAAAAAAAGAAAGAAAAAAAAAAGAGGATTGAAGTATTTCCGAAAATTATAAAGATTATTTAAAAGGAAAGCGCAAAATACAACAAAAAGAATTAAAAATTTAAAAAATAAAATTTTAAAAAAAGCAAAAAAAATAATGGAATAAATAGACAAGAAACTTGATTGAAAAGAAAAAGAAAAGAAAAAAAAAAACCAGAAAAGAAAGATGTTCATTTTCACACATTTTTTACAAAAAAAAAACAAAAACATAACAAATGATTAATGTGTGGAGGATGATCACAAATTAGGACTGAGCCTATTCTAGTAATGACCACCTCTGCTATTTCCTGGGTTTTCAGGTTTAAAATATTCTAACAGATATGAGTAATTTTTTAAAGAAGAACAAAGATTGATTTTAATGGCATGTCAACCCATCTGGGGTTATTTTATGCCCAGTGTAGTTGTTTAAGAGTTTAATTATTTATTTTAATATTTTGTTTTAACGATATGCCAAAATTCTCTGGGATTGTTTTCTGATAATTACTTTGTATAATACTGATCAGATATACGGAGACGAGTGGCATAATGGTTAGAATCGTGCGAAATGGATTCGTCAACCCAAGTTCAAATCATTGACAAAGCTGTTTGCATTTTCGTGCTAATACCCTTGGGAAAGGTATGAATCCATATATTCTCCCTCGAGCTATGGATAAAATAGTAGGACAGACTGGGCTCTTTAACCCTGGATAGATAACCAGTCTAGGAGAAGGAAAACTCTAAATTTGAAAATCCTAAGGTCAGTCGTTGGTTGGGTTTGTGGCATTCCTTGTGCAACAATTCTTTCCTATCGACTGTGCCAAAAAGTGCGGATGGTCCAACACAAGCCTTCACTACTATAAACAAAACACTGTGTAGGTTTGGTCATTGGATGAACCCTCATGCATTGAAATCAATGAGAGAAAAAACAAAAAAACAAAAAAAACTGATCAGGTTTACATTTATGATTTTTGCAAATGATGGACTAGAGAATAAGTGACAGCAAGTCACTTAGTTAGTGGGTGGGGGGTTATTTTATTCAATGGCATATAAACTTTAATCAATTAAGTCATCTATCTATATCTATACATATATAAAGGGCAGTTGTGTGTATGTATGTCCGGAGGAAACTACAAAAATAAAATAATTAACAACAAAGTAAATATATATACACACACACATTCATGTTCACCAGATCTCGCTTTTTGAGCAAAAATAATGAAAATTTGATTTAAATTCACAAAGATATTTCAGAAATAAAATTTAAATGATAATAACATGGATTTTTTCTTCTTCCATTTAATATTGTAAATAGTAGGCATACCTTTTTTTCTTTTCGGAGTGGCTGGATCAACGCAAGGTCTTTTTTTACATAGGGATTTTAATGGGGCATCCAGCAGGGATCCAACTCACAATTCAATAATAATGGATCTGCAAGACTAACTTTTTAAAAATTCCCCCTATACCTAGGCAATGCCGGGTAGCCACTTCTAGTAAGATAATAAAGGAGGAATACTAAAAAGAGGAAAGTAGAGAAAAACGGAGAGAAAAAAAAATTCAAAATAGACTCAAAGATGTTGGTTGGTTGGTTGGTTGGAATTTACGGCATGTCAACCCTTGTTGGGTCATTTTATGCTGAAGACATTTTGTTTTATTCATTCTTGATGGGTATTCATATTTCTTTCTAAAACTCAGACTTCCTTTTAAACACTTTTAAAAAACTCCTTTTTATAATCTATCTAATCCATAGATGAAACCCTAACATGTACTACCCAGAGTGGACCTGAGAGTAATAGCAATAAAGAGTACTCCACAATCACCCAGAGGTTCAGCTTAATGTCATACCCAGGACACTAAGAACATAAGGGCAATAGGAATGGGACAATCATGTCGGTGCTAGGGCTTAATGGTTTTGAATCAGGAACCTCATGATTCCTAGGTGGGTGCTCTACTGACTGGAACTAAACCAGCCCCTTGTATAAGCACTAAAAATCCATATATTAATACTCTTGTTCCTTAATATTCTGACTGTTATCATCTTGTGACATCATCTAGTTAAAAATGAAACTATCTAAATCATCCAAGATGAAATGCAAAAATGCAAATCCTGATTATTTGGTGTCGCTTATCCGTCGAATTCTTATTGCTAATGAGTGCCATAATCCCAGCTAATTCATGGACCATTCTGTTTTTATTATAAAGAAAGAAAGAGAA